>CAJQZJ010031764.1:8668088-8688715 GCA_907164525.1 Lophiomys imhausi
CACACACACACACACACACACACACACACACACACACACACACACACTCTCTCTGGGAAAATCAAATATGCATGCGCCATCCTTGCCCTTGTGAATGTCTCAGCAAACACTGACCAACCGTGAGGGGACTGGCTTTGATTTGCTGTGGTCTGCCATGTGGAACAGCTAACAGCAGCTTGCTGTGAGAGACTGTAGCCAGGACTTAGAGAACTAGCCTCACTGTGGTCTTAGAGACATCCTAGGAGCACCTTTCCGGGACATTCCTCCACAGCTGCTGCTGTTGGTGATGATAAGGATTCAGCCCATGGTGTTTCCATGGGTCTCCGAATGGCTCTCTCCCGAAAGTCTACTTCTTCTCTAACACCCTTCTTTCCCCAGTGTTCTACGACGATGACTTAACCAACGCTCTGTTTAACACGCTTTCCCGACTCGTCCACAGACTGAAAAATGCCTGCACCGCCTTCCTGTCAGTGGAAAAAAGGTGAGCTCTGGCGCCCAGCAGCTCTGTCCCTCAGTGTGGTCTCCCTGCATCTATCATACACCTACTGTGTGCTGGACGGGGGATTCACCCCACATCTCCATCCCTTCATCTAGTCTGTATTAAGCTCATTGTCTGGCACAGCCAACCTGGCCCCATTTTCAGATGGAGAGGGAAGACTGGGAGACATTAGGGTGCTGGTCTCAGACAGTGACAGATGAGGACCTGCCTGAGACCAGGCCCCTTCCACTGGCCTCCACTTCCTGATACCTTCCACCTGCTAAGGCCATCGTCATTAAGGTGCAATTAGCATCACTTGGGCTTCGTTGTTGTACGAAAAGGGAGTTTTCTGTGTTCTTCTGTCTTCAGGAAAACTTAAGAATGAAGATAGGAGTGAAGGGTTCCTTTGTGGAAGCCACATATTCCCTTGCACTGTCCTGGTGCCGGTTGCTACAACCCCTGCAAAATATCGCTTTGCTTCCTTTGCCTCTTCCACGCCAGATTTTCATTGAAAGCTGAACATTCTTGGGCTCTAATCACAGTATTGGTTTTTTTTGTTTTGTTTTCCTTTTTTTAATTATAATGTTTATTTATTACATCAAGTTACATCTCCATCACAGTGCCCTCTTTCCACCCCTCCTAGTTCCACCCTCCCACCCTCTCCTCCCTCTCCCATCCATCCTCCTCCTCCAATGTGGAGTGTCCCTACAAATCAGCCCCTCTCAGTTCAACAGTCATGTGAGGGCTAAGAGCTTTCTCTTGCACTGGGGGCCTACATGGTAGCACCCCTAGGGCAGATTGTCCCATTGATAGGTAACAAAGTCTATGCTCCTGATCTTTTTGGTGTGTTGGTTGTGGGATAGTTATCCTGTACTATATGGCTAAAATCCAATTATATGTGAGTAGATGCCATGTGCATCCTTCTGAGTCTGGGTTAGCTCACTCAGGATGAGCTTTCCTAGTTCCATTCATTTGGCTGCGAATTGCATGATTTCCTTGTTTCTGATAGCTGAGTAGTATTCCATTTTGTAAATGTACCACAGTTATTTTATTCATTCGTCAGTTGAGGGACATCTGGGTTGTTTCCAGTTTCTAGCAATTACAAACAAGGCTGCTATGAACATAGATGAGGATTTGGCCTTGTGGTTTGGTGAGGAATCGTTTGGGTGAATACCCAGAAGTGGTATGACTGGGTCTTGAGGTAGGGCTTTTCCAAGTTTTCTAAGATATCACCAGACTGATATCCATAGTGGTTGTACAAGTTTGTACCCCCGCCAGCAATGGAGGAGTGTTCCCCTTTTTCCATAACCTCACCAGCATGTGCTGTCATTTGGTTTTTTGATCTTAGCCATTCTGACAGGTGTGAGATGGAATCTCAGAGTTGTCTTGAGTTGCATTTCTCTGATGATTAAGGATATTGAGCATTTCTTCAAATATCTCACTGCCATTAGAAATTCCTCCTTTGTGAATTCTCTGTTTAACTCTGTTTCCCATTTTTTGATTGGATTATTTGGTTTCTTGGTGTTTAATTTCTTGAGTTCTTTATAAATTTTGGATATTAGCCCTCTGTCGGAAGTAGGGTTGGTAAAGATCTTTTCTCAATCTGTAGGGTGCCATTTTGTTCAAATGACAGTGACTTTTGCCTTACAGAAACTTTTCAGTTTCATGAGGTCCCATTTATTGATTGTTGGTTAGAGCCTGTGCTATTGGTATTCTGTTCAGGAAGTTGTCCTGTGCCAATGAATTCAAGGCTTTTCCCCATTTTCTCTTCTATTAGATTTAGTGTGTTGGGCTTTATGTTAAGGTCTTTGATCCACTTGGACTTAAGTTTTGTGCAACGTGATAAGTATTGGTCTAATTTCATTCTTTTACATGTCAAAATCCAGTTAGACCAGCTCCATTTGTTGAAGATGCTGTCCTTTTTTCATTGTACAGTTTTGGCTCCTTTTTCAAAAATTAAGTGATCATAGGTGTGTGGGTTCATTTCTGGGTCTTCAATTCAATTCCATTGATTCACTGGTCTGTTTCTATACCAGTACCATGCTGTTTTTATTACTATTGCCCTGTAGTACAGCTTGAAATCTGGGATGGTGATACCTCCAGATTTTTTTTTTTTATTGTACAGGATTGATTTAGCTATTCTGGGTTTTTTGTTATTCCATATGAAGTTGAGAGTTGTTTTTTCCAGGTGTATAAAGAATTGTGTTGGTATTTTGATAAGAATTGTATTGAATCTGTATATAGCTTTTGGTAGGATGGCCATTTTTATTATGTTGATCCTACCTATCCATGAGCATGGGAGATCTTTCCATCTTCTGATGTCCTCTTCAATTTCTTTCTTCAAGGACTTGAAGTTCTTGTCATCCAGGTCTTTCACTTGCTTTAGTTGGAGTTACCCCCAGGATCAAGTAGGCTTCATCCCAGGAATGCAGGGATGATTCAACATACGAAAATCCATCAATGTAATTCACCATATAACAAGCTGAAAGAAAAAAAACCACATGATCATCTCGTTAGATGCTGAAAAAGCATTTGACAAAATCCAACACCCCTTCATGCTAAAAGTCCTGGAGAGAACGGGCATACAAGGACCATACCTAGAAATAATAAAGGCAATATACAGCAAGCCAGTAGCCAACATCAAATTAAATGGAGAGAAACTTAAAGCATTTCCTCTGAACTCAGGGACAAGGATGTCCACTTTCGCCATATCTCTTCAACATAGTACTTGAAGTTCTTGCTAGAGCAATAAGAGAGCTAAAGGAGATCAAGGGGATACAAATTGGAAACGAAGAAGTCAAAATTATCCCTATTTGCAGATGATATTATAGTATACCTAAGTGACCCCAAAAATTCCACCAGAGAACTCGTACAACTGATAAACCCCTTCAGCAAGGTGGTTGGATACAAAATTAATTCAAAAAAATCAGAAGCCCTTCTTTATACAAAAGATAAATGGGCTGAGAAAGAAATTAGGGAAACAACACCCTTCACAATAGCCACAAACAATCACAGTGTTGTTTAGCCCACGCTTCTCCTTCAGACACAGTGGCCAGGAAAAAGAAGGCCTCCTTGTGATCCTCACTGTAACTATAAAGGAGAGACTTAGGGCAGGCGGAGAAAACTGAGCCCTGTAATGACATTTAAAGAGTTATTGTTTGTCTGGGCATAGTTGTCCACAGCACTTGGGCGATGGCAGCCAGAGGATCAGGAGCCTTGGCCACATAGTGAATTTCAGGCCAGTCTGAGCTACCACGAGACCCTGTCTCAAAAAAACAAGAACCAAACAAAAAGTTGTTAATTCATTTTGAGGATATGTGCAGACATGTTTACTGCAGAAAAGTTGGGGTGTCTGACATTTGCTTGTTAGTAAGGGAGCTGGGAGTGACTCAGGGAAGATGGGACACAGTGGCCCAGAGTCGGCAGGGGCTAAAGCTGTCCTGTGGCTTCGTGGCAGTTTGTTATACAGTTCTCACTTACTTGAATATTTGAGATTTTTTACAATAGAAGATTTGGAAAAAAATGAAAGAAAAGAAAAAGGGGTCATGCATATGGTTCAACAGATGAAGCACTTGCTAGACAAGATGAGCATCTCCAGCACCATGAAAATGCCAAGTAGGTGTGGGGGCCTCCAGATCACAAGCCTGGGATCAAGTGCAACAGAGGCCTTGTCTCAATGTATAAGGTAGAAGAAAATCCCCCTCTGGCCTACACACCTATACATGCACACACATACCCTGCATGAACACACACAAACATAAAAACACTTGTGTGTGATGCATGCATATCCAGAAAGAAAAAGAAAGAAGAGCCAAGTGAAAAGGTTGAATTTAAGGTAAATCATTTTACAAGTTCTGGTGTCAAAAGGTAGAAATGGCCGCCCTCTGCCACAGCCTCTCATTCCCACATCCCACAGATAGTACCCAGCCAGCAATTCTGCCCAGGATCCATTTGCAGCTCCTGGTGAGATAGGTGTCAGCCTTTCTGGAGTGCCTTCTTGGCAAGTGACGTCAGCTTCCTGTAACTGCATCCGTGAAGTACAGCCAGTAGCCAGTCCAGAAACCCAGGCTTCCATGCAGGCTCAGGAAGGGATTTGATCAAAGGCTGGGTACAGAGTAGACACTTAAAGCCAGTCTGGAGACATGTGCTGAGCAGGAAGCAAGCTGTGAGGATGCAGCAGGGTCCTTTCTGGTCATGACGACTGTGTTGTGCTGCTCAATCCACAGGTTCAACTTCACACTGAGACACCTGGATGTCACATGTGAAGCCTACGACCACTTCCGTGCCTCCCTGGACTCACTGGAGAAGCTGGCTGATGGCAGGCTGCGCTTCGTGGTGGAGCCTGTGGAGGCCTCCTTCCCACAGCTGCTCATCTATGAGCGCATCCGGCAGCTGGTAGACGCAGCCCCATGAGGGTGGTGGGAAGCAAAGCAGTGGGCCAGGCCTAGCGTCCTGTCCAGGAGAAGCTGCAGGCTTAACAGTGTCTGTGGTTCCTGGGGGTCAACCCATTCTCCCCAGTCACCCAACCAGACCAGCTCTGGGGCTAAGTTTCTTGTTCTTTCTCTGTGGGCAATTAAGGCTCCAGATGAAGCTAGAGGGTGGACATCAGTCACTTTCCTCCTTTCCGAGGCAACATATTTGACCAAAGCAACTTTGGGAGGGAAGGTTTATCTTGGGTCATATTTCAGGAGGGTACAGTCATCGTGGTGGGGAAGACTAAGCCACAGGAGCAGGTGGCATGAAGCAGTGAACAGGAAGTGAGATTAGCCTGCACACAGTGACCCACTTCCTCTTCTTCCTACAAGGCTTCCCCTCCTAAAGGTTTCACAGCCTTCCCAACCAGTGTGTCCAGGTGGGAGCCAAGTGTTCAGACACAGGAGCTTGTGGGGCACATTCTAAGTGCAAACCGCAACAAGGCAGAGAAGGTCATTTGGGGAGCAGTAAGTCAGAGCAGAGAGCTGAATGTGGTGCTCAGCTTCCTTTCTCCTTTTCATGAAGTCAAGGCCCCAGCCCTTGGGATAGTGCCTCCCACGTATAGGACAAGTCTTCCTACCTTAACTAACCAATCTCGAGACTCCATCACAGACCTGCACAGAGGTTTGTCTCTTGGTGATCCTGGCAGGTTGACAGTTTTAACCACCCTGCTAATGGCCACGTCTGCTCTGATGAGACTTGCCCCTCTGGTCAAGCACAAAGGCTCGTAGCAGGCTCTTCATAACCCTCGGCTGTTGTAGCCGGCATATACTTAATGCTGTGCACCTTCTATCCACTGTCTTAGTTAACGTACCCAGTCAGGAACTGGCAGATCGGGATGTCATCTTATAGCCAAGGCACCTGCTATTACAGCTTTTAAACCCAGCACTTAGAGTAAATTTGAAAACCCGAAATTACCCTGAAAATTGCCAAAAGCCAGATTCACAGAAGTCCATCTGGCATCTTTAGTTCTCTTTGCTTTTTGACTGCGGAGATCAGATCTCTTTCTCAGGAGAGAGGAAGACAGTGGAGGAAGGAGGGGCTGGCTTTCTCACACTCCCTCCTTTGTTCCCTCCCTCTTAGGAAATGGAGCAGCTGCGGCCCCCAGTGGTTACAGTCCCTAAATGGCAAGACTGTGACCACCTGCTGCCATTCCTTCAGTTCCTTGTGACCATGTGACATACCAATATCTATTTGGCTAGTTCTAGACTTGGTCTACCCAGCCTTTCAGCCACTATATGATTGCCAGAGCATCAACGACAGGAAAGAACCCCTGTCTCCCCTGGTGTCACCAGGCTTGGCTTTGTGAATCCTCAGATCTTTTCATTTCTGTGTGTTGCAGGAGCTCTGGAAGATCATCGTGGAACCTCTGTGACCTCTTGACTGTTATCTTAATGTGTTTCAAATAAAAACAAACCCTTACCAGTCGTGCACTTGAGATCTGTCATTTTAAACACAGCGAGTGGCCTTTGCATGACCCAAGCTGGTTTCCTGGGGCCCATCACTGCCTGCAGCAATAGCCCAAAAATATTACTGCTCAGAGTGTGGTGGCTTAGAAGTCACACTTGTCACACAGCTCCCAAGTGCTCCCGAGGCACTTGGTGAAAGTAAGCAACTGCTCTGTCTGTCTGTCTGTCTGCGCTCTGCTTATTTCCTCGATGCACTTCCCTGTGGGTGGGACCATGGCTTATCATCACTTCACACTCTCTCTGCTAGTAGGGCAGCATGTGTGAGGTCCTGGGTCCCACTGAAAAGTAGACAGAGGTGGGCTGAGATCCTGTTCAGGTGGTGGGGTGCTTGTCTAGCAGATACAGAGAACCCTGGAATTCATCGCCAGCACCACATAAAATGGATGTGGCAGTACATAGCTGTAATACCAGTGTTCTGAGGTATCCACCAGAGACGACAACTCGGACACAGGTTTAAGCCAATAGAAAGTCTTAATTAAACTGGATGTGGTGATGCACTCCTGTAATCCCAGCACTCAGGAAGCAGGGGCAGGTGGATCTCTTGAGTTCAAGGCCAGCCTGATACAGAAAGAGTTCCAGGACAGACAGGGCTGCACAGAGAAACCCAGTCTTGAAAAACTTTTTTTTTTTTTTGGTTTTTCGAGACAGGGTTTCTCTGTGTATCCTTGGCTGTCCTGGACTCACTTTGTAGACCAGGCTGGCCTCGAACTCACAAAGATCCGCCTGCCTCTGCCTCCCAAGTGCTGGGATTAAAGGCGTGCGCCACCACCGCCCGGCTTAACTTTTTTTTTTTAATGACTTTTTTTTAATTAGCCAGCCAGTGACTACACTGCGTGTTTGGAACCCAAATGCGGTCCCTGAGCCTTTCTCAGGAGGCTTTTAAGCACAAACTCCACATCCTGGGTTGACACGCCTCAAGTCAGCAAGAACATTTAGCCAGAAGCGGAGCTACAGAAGCCAGAAAAGCAAGATTAGCGCTTTCTCATTCGTTGTCATTTTGGTGGGTGTTGTAGCGCTTTCTCATTCGTTCTCATTTTGGTGGATGTTGGTGTCCACATGCTGGGTTCCGAGCCTGACCAGCACTTCCAACATGGTATCAGTTGTGCCAAGGTTGCGGCAGGAGAATGAAAGTTCGAGGTTGGGCTGGTGAAATGGCTGCTGGTAGCAGAGCATAGTCACCCAAGTTCAGGTCCCCAACACTGACATAAAATCTAGGCACAGCCCTGCAGAGGGGAATGGGGACAGGCAAAGATGGGCAGATATCTGCGGCTCACCAGCCGCCAACCAAGCCAAACCAGTGAGCTCCAGGTTCTGTGAGACCTTATCTCAAAATAAGGTGGGCAGCAATTGAGGAGGACACCTGACCTCAGCCCCTTCCCCCTGCCCCACATGTACTGAGTAGGCACTGGGGAGAAGAGTCAGGCCAACCCTTGAAGCTCATTGGCTAGCCAGTATAGCCAATTAATGAGCTTCAGGTTCAATGAAAGACAATAAAGGCAGAGATCAACAGAGGAAAGACCCAGCATCAACCTCTGTCCCCCCCACACACTTGGATGTGTACATGCGTCCATGCTAACAAGTACATATACCATCACACACATGCACACACAGTCTCTCCCTCTAAAATAAAATGCTCTAAAATAATGACCCCCACAAAGGATCAGGCATGGTGGCATATAGTTTTAATCCCAGCACTTGAGAGACAGAGGCAGGCAGATCTATGTGAATTTGAGGCCAGCCTTCTTTACACAGAGAGTTCCAAGACAGCCAGGGCTACATAGAGAGTTCCTATATCAAAAAAACCAAAACAAAACAAAAAACGGAGAGGAAGCCCAGTGGGTGACAGTTCCCTAGCCCCCTATTGTAATTGGCCCCAAGCGGTTTGAATGTACCCAACTTCTTCACCCAGCTCATGAGGGCGACCCACTTTTATGTCTTAGCCACGCGTCCTAAGAGCTTCCTCCTGACACAGCCAGATTCCCTCCTGGCTATAATTCACAGTGCCATCAGAGCTTCACCTCCTAGCCTAGCCTCTGCGTTGCAGCCTCCAGAGAGCCTCTGCCAGAGCTTATTTGCGGTGACATTTCAGAATCATCAAACCATTGAGGTACACGCTAGGTAATTAACACAGGTCATTGGACTCAATTTTTTTCTTGACACATTCTAACATTTTCAGAGAAATATATCGCCCAAGGATATGATGAGGCTGCTCAACCATAGCCTGAACAGAAAAGATTGTTCAAATCAACAAACTGTAGTGCTATAATCCCTCTGCTCCCCTACCAGCGTCTCAGATGATTATGGATGAATCAGCAGGGTCCAGGCACTACCATTTCTAACCTGGTTCCTAGACAGGGCCTCACTCTGCAATTAACTATGCCCATGACATCATGGCGGTCCAGAACACATGGGCAATACTGAGGCTGCAGTGTGTCATTCCTGGTTACAGACACACTCAAGGACCAGGGATTGGAGTCAGTTGCTAGAGTACTTGTCTATCGTGCATAAAACCCTGGGTTCAGTCTCCAGCACTGCATAAAACTGGCACATGTCCTTAATCCTACATTAGGAAGGTAGAGGGGAGACAATCAGAAGTTCAGGGTCAACTCTTGGCTGCATAGGAAGTTTAAGGCAAGCCTGATGTTCGTGAGACCCTGCTTTGATAACCATGAAGGCTCAGTCAGTAACATACAAACATGAGGACCTGAGTTTGGTCCCTAGGCATGATAGCACACGTTTGTAGTTCTAAGTCTCGGGAAGCAGAAGCAGGAGGATCTTTGGGGCTCACAGGCCAGACAGCCTAGGCTGCTTGGTGACTTTCAGGCTTTTTTCAAAAAAGCAAGATAAAGTTGGAGAAGTAACTTGGAAGCTAAGATCACTGGCTACTCTTCCAGAGGACCTGGGTTGGATTCCCAGCACCTCACAACCTTCCATCTCTCTAGTTCTAGAGGATCTTATCCACCCTCCCTCTTCTAACTCCTGCGGGCAGTGTACACATATGCTGTATATCCATGCAGGCAAAGCATTTGTAATACATAAAAATAAAATATCAGATATTAAAAAACAAGATAGGGACCATTGAGATGACTTAGCAGGTAAAGCCACTGAGTTCCCTGAACTCAGTCCCCAAGGTACCACATGGTAGAAGGAAAGACCCAATCCTGCAAGTTGTCCTCTGACCTCCACATACATGCCATGGCACATGTGTGCCCACATACATACATACATACATATAGAGTGTGTGTGTGTGCGCGCAAATTAATAAAGTTTAAGGAAGAAAAACATGCTAGGTGTTATCCCGTGGAAAAACATTCAAGGTTGACCTCTAGCCTCAACATGAACACACAAGCACACACAGGAATACATATACCACCAACAACCACCCCCCCAAAAAAAATATGTAAGCTAGGCATAATGCATACACCTGCACCTATTGTGGAGCCTGACTGACTCCATCTTGGAAAAAAAATTCCATTTTGTATTAGGTTTGACTCAGAGCTTTTGTTCTTTTTCCAGGAAAAATAACAAAATATACTCAACCTTGCATTCCAAGGGTGTTCTCTAGTCATATCTGGATAGCTCACTCTGAGAAAGTGCCCAAAAAGTCTAAACAAACTTTCTACTGGTCAAGCTGACTGATAATGGTATGGCAATAACTAACAACAAGCCAGTTAGGAATAGACAGGTTTGACTGTCCAAATGTCATCCAATCCTATGTTAGAAACCCCTTTCTTTGTTTAAGCCCCTATATAAACCCTACATTTTCTAAATTTGGGACTCTCAGCTGGAACCCCTGCATCGGTGAGCCTTGGAAGTCCAAGCTCGAGTTTGAATAAACAACCCTCATGCATTTACATTGGAGTTGGCTCCTGGGTGGTCTTTGGGGTCTCAAAAACCAAACAGAACACTATAATCCCAGCATCTGGGAGATAGAGATTGGAAGACTAGAAACCCAAAGCAGACTCTGCCATGTAGCAAGTTCAAGGTCAGCCTACATGATACCCTACCTCAATAATAACACATACCAACTCTAAGTAGACTCAGGTCGAAATTCTAGGTCTGCTGCAAACCACCTAGGTGGCTTCTGGCAAGTGCCCTGGCTTTTTTTTTTTTTTTTCGAACCAGGGTTTCTCTCTGTAACAACCCTGGCTGTCCTGGACTCACATTGTAGACCAGGCTAGCCTTGAACTCACAGAGATCCACCTGCCTCTGCCTCCCGAGTGCTGGGATTAAAGGCGTGCGCCACCACGCCTGGCTACCCTGGCCTCTTTTAACCTCAAATTCATCTGTAAAAGAGTACGATTCTTTTCTCCAGGGCACTATGAGGATCTTCAATGGTGATTTGAAGTTCTGACCCTGGGGATGTTTCAGTGGGTGACAGATGCTGTTCTAGTGTGGTTTAACAGTTTGGGAGCATTCTTGACCTGCACGCAAACAGCCTGTGTGGTCAGTGCTGCTTCACTATCTGGCATCACAGCCTCATGTGCAAAAGGAAGACGCTCACTAAATGAAATGGCTCGTGTTTGGTCCCCTTGTGTCAAAAGAAACTTGAGAAGTGGTGGCACACACCTTTCATCCCAGCACTCGGAAGGCAGAGGCAGGCGGATCTCTGTGAGTTCAAGACCAGCCTACTCTACATCCTGAGTTCCAGGACAGCCAGGGCTACCCAGTGAAACCCTGACTCAAAAAAGAAAAGAAACAAACTTGAGACCTCAAATGGGACACACTGACCTCACGTCTAGGCTCTGTGCTACCCTCAGAAGTCACCCTGAAGCCAAAGTATATGTGGCTCAGTTGGGTTCTCATGGGGGCAGAGACTGTTTTCAGTCCTACCTGATGTTCAGAGAATCTGACTGTGCATTGTCAGGAGGATGCTGATGGCACAATCAGCAGGAGTGTATGAAGCAGGGGCAGGGGTGCAGTCACCCTCTATGATTAAAGGCCAAGGCCTTAGGAGAGGCTGAGGATGATTCGGTTAGTAGAGTTTGCCTAGCATGCCTCTCACAGACCAGGCCCAATGGTGCACGCCTGTGATCCCAGTACTTGGGAAGTGGAGGCAGGAGGATCACTTCAAAGTCATCGATGACTATATAGTGAGGTGGAAGCCAGTCTGGGCTACATGAGGCATGTCCCAGACAGGTAGCAGCATGCCCTTGGTCCCCTAGTCAAAGTGGACTTCCCACAGGAAGGACTTTGTAACTTTCAGCAGTGATACGAGGATTAAAGAAAGCACAACTAAGCCAGCTGGAAAGATAACCCAGCAGTTAGGAGCACTTGCCGCTCTTCTAGAGGGTCTCCAGCACCCACATCAGCAACTCAAAATGGCCTGTAGCTCCAGTTCCCAGGGAGCTCATGCCCTCCTCCTCTGGACTAAGTGGGCACTGCACACACAGAGATAGGGGCATGCATATAAGTAAAAAGAAATTTTAAAAACCCATGCAGCTTTATTCTTACACTGCAATAGGCAGTGAAGCCTTCATAATTTGAAAGTTTAGCAAACCTGCTTGTCACTTTCAGGCTCAGCCGTCAGTGGTGGGTGAAGGCCGAGGACTCCGACATGAGATCACAAATGTGTCCTCCCCACTGCCAATACTTGAGTAACTGGGTTTGGAGAACCTACTTGGAGAATACTGTCCCAGGCTTGAGAACACATCTATGCTCATGATTCAAACTCACTGTCATCAACCAGGCTGTTTGCTCACAACCCTAGGGGAAACCTCCCCTTCAGCCAGCCTAGGGCAGAGGGCTCCTGGAATCCAAGCACTGGGGATGCTGAGGCAGGAACATTCTGCTCTAGGCCAGCCTGGGCTACATAATGAGACAGACCCTGACTCCATTAAAAAAGAAAAGAAAGACCAGGCATGGTGGTGTGAACCTTTAATTCCAGCACTCAGAAGTCAGAGGCAGGCAGATGTCTTGAGAGTTTGAAGACAGCTTGGTGTACATAGTGAATTTCAGGACAGCCAGGACAATATAGAGACATTGTCTGAAAAACAGAGACGACAGACAGACAGACAGACAAATGTTGGAGAGTCAAGGTAACCAAGGTACAAATGTCCTCTCTCCCTTTTGTCCTTACTTTCAAGTCACTGTGACCACAGAACTTAACAGAAATAATTTTAAGGGGTGAAGGTTTATTTTGGTTCATGGTTTCTGAGGGTTTTAGTCCTCATTGGTGGGAAAGGTGGACTGTGAAGCAAAAGACAAGACAGGAGCCAGGGTCCCAGTAGACCCTTCCAAGAGCCTGCCTCTGCTTCCTGATTGCTGGGATTAAAGGCATAAGCCATCACCACGGTCACATATTTTGTTGTAACCACTGTATGTTATTTCTGAGGTGGTTTTGTTTTAATGTGTCTGAGTGGTTTTCCTGCATGTATGTCTAAGCACCATGTGCATGCAGTGCCCACAGAGGCAAAAGAGGGTGCCCAATGCCCTGGAACTGGATTTACAAACAGTTGTGAAACGCCCTGTGGGTGATGGTAATCAAACTTGGGTCCTCTGGAAGAGCAGCCAGTGCTCTTAACTGCTGAGCCATCATTCCAACCCCCTGAGTTTTGTTTTTTGTTTTGTTTTTTTAACTGATTAAAATAATAAAATATTGAGAGGCAGAGGCAGGCAGACCTCCAAGTTCAAGGCCAGCCTGATCTACATAGTGAATTCCAGGACAACCAGGGCTGCACAGGGAAACCCTGTCTTGGGGGCAGGGATGGGTAAAAATTAACTTACTATACACACTCCAAAAGCAATCCTCTACCAAGTGACAAGTGCTGGGGTAACCTGAAAGCTACTTGTATTTTGCTGCTAATTACTGGCCCCAGAATCTGGTTGCGGCCCTTTGTTATGTGAACCTTGCTCTACCTAATTTGGAGATGATTAGTAGAGTAAATACTGGAGCCTGGATTGGGTGGAAGAGAGGTAGGTGGGGGTGGGGGTGGGGGGTAAGGTTGGCTGGCTTCTGGGGCAGAGAGAGGTTGACGGGAAGAAGGAAAAGACATGCCATGGGTTAATGGAAGAACATCATTCAACATGACCTGGAACATCGGCATACCATGGAGAAAAACCAGGGGACGTATGTATATGTTATGGGGTTTTGTTTGGTGAAAAGAAAGAATTATAAGACACCTTCGATGGGCAGGCTAAGGCTTATTAAAGCCCATCAAGTGTCTGTGTGATCATTTATAATGGCAGGTTAAGGATTAACAGTGCCGACCAATTAGCTATAATATAAATGCTGGTAATAATTTAATTAATTACTACAACAGACAAGTCTCAAGACACATGGGTCAAAATAAACATTCTTTTGAAACATAGCTCTGTAGAGCTATCATTCTTTTGAAATATGGCCAATTTAGAAAAACAAAAACAATTTTGACCCAAAGATTCTAGAAAGACTTGAAGAGGTTGGTAGACCAGTTCTCAGATGGGTTTGGGACTGCAAGACCCTGTACTCACCAACACTCTGAGTCCTAAAATATATAGGACGATTCAGCACAGGACATCCTCCCCCATCACTCAGGGGATTCAAAGCCAGTCTGACACAGAGACCCCAGGCCTGGCTTTTGCACCCACTTCCCAGCATGATGCTGTCTGTAGCCATTCTACAAATGTCTATGAGAGTACGCTGGCTATTTTACTAGGAACTACATAGACATGAGAGAGAGGCTTCCACATCTCACTGGGGCACTATCCCCAACAGGCATCTGCTGAAAGTACATGTAGTCCCTACCATGGTCCTCCACTGCAGCTTTACCATTGATACATTGTTTTGCCACATTGTTAGGCTATTGGGCAAATTAGGTGGTACTAAGAGCTTTCAGTTGGCATATTTTCAACTTAACAGCAGGTCTATAGAGACAGGACGTCACAGTAAATTGAGGAGCAGCTGTCCATGTTGTAATGCCGAGGGAGCATATAGAAGAATGACTCAATGCCCAGGAGTGAGGTGCAAGGTGACCTTAGACCAAAACCTTGACAAGAGTGTTTCGATACACCATTGATTAGAATGTGTGAGTTTTACAATGCCATAAAGCCAAAGCCACTAGATGTTTTTCTGCATGGGACAGATAACAGTCCCCATGGAAACTATGTTTTTGCCCTGGGTTCATGTCTCATAGTAATCGCATCTCATCATTCTATCCCCACCCCTTTTACCTATTTAAAAACAAAAACAAAAACTCCTGGGTTTTCATGTCCATTGGTGAACATGTTTTCCTGTGTAGTCCTCCATTGGTAAAGTAAGTAAGACTTTGAAAAGTGTTTACTCTCAGTTTTTTAAGACAGATCTCACATAGCTCAAGCTGGCCTCAAACTCACTAGATAGCTGAGAATGACCTTAAACTTATAATTAATTCTCCTGCCTCCACCTCCTGAGTACTAGGATTATAGGCCCACCAGCACATCTAGTTTATGTGGTGCTAGGGATGGAAGCCAGGGCTTCTTGGGTGCTAGACAAGCCAACAGAACTGCAGTCCTAGCCCTAGACCTGGTTCTTGATCCCACCTTGGAGATGACCAGGAAAAGTCTCCTCCTCTTTGGTGCAAGGCTGAAAAACAGCTCCCTCACCCAGTGCTCCCACTTGTTCCTGGAACAATTCTCACCATGAGGTGGCATCCTAGCTTCATGAATCAACAGTAGGGCACCTCTGAAAGGCATCTGGAGGTTTTGCTGTTCTCAACCACTCCAAAGTGAGTCCCCAAGGACTCTTGAGACTTTCACTGGCATGATCATATCACACAGTTGTCTAACACTAGTTCCGTGCGCCTTAGCGCCCAGCCACTCCTGTACCCTAACCACATCACTATCCTCAAGTCTTAAGTATGTACCAACCCATGGTCTCAGTTACCTGTTTTTATACAGTGAAACAAACAAGTTATGTTGTGTAACATCATGATTGGAGGAACATAGGGGAATATTCGCTGAGAGATCAAAGCCTGATTGGTGTGAATGCAGCTGTCAAATGACAAACAGAATTTTCTTATCTGCAGGAACATCTGGAAGTTCTGGAACTGCTGGGGGGGGTGGGTAGGGCAATAGTTTCTCAGAGTTATTTTAGCTGTTGCAAGGAGATGGGGGCCTAGATTGAGGTCACAGGATTTTCGGAGAACTCAGGTTTCAGGGCCTGGTCACAAAATGGAGTCACTCCTGTCAAGGGTGGTCTTTCAGCAATATTGGGTAGAGATGGCACCCAGGGCTTTATACAGACTAAGCAACACAGTACCTCTAAGCTACATCCCCAGACTACACTCATATTAGATGCTGGTAAGCCAAGGCCAAGAGGCTTACATGGGCTAAACAAGGTCATGGGGCTCAGAAATAGCAAGTATGTGGTCTAAACCCAGGTCCATCATCTTTTTTTTTTTTAATAATTTTTTTTCAAGACATGGCTTCTCTATGTAGCCCTGGCTGTCCTGTATTTTTTTAAAGATGCATTTATTTATTTTACATATATGAGAGCTCTATCTGCATGTACCACTTCAAGCCAGAAAAGGGCATCAGATTCCAGTATAGATGGTTGTAAGCCACCATGTGGTTGCTGGGAATTGAACTCCGGACATCTGGAAGTGCTTTTAACTGCTGAACCATCTCTCCAGCCCCAGGTCCATCATCTTGAAAGCAAAAATTTGGTATTTTCCTCATTGCAGCTGCCTGGAAAGGCTATTATAGGTCTGCAGGAGGTTGGGGCCCTCATGGGTAGGAGACCTGGTTATGCCATTGACCTAGAATGAATAGAAAGGCTAGTCCTTCCAGGAATAAGATGTGGTCCCATCCTTTTTCTTACTTCCTTGGGGTTCAGGAAACAACCAAATGTTGAAAGGTGTTAAAAGCCTTTGTTTAGATTTGCAGTGTCTCAATGAGGAAAAAGCCAAGTCCCACAGGCAGATGGTAAAATTTCCAGCTTCAGAGGTGTCCTGGAAAAGACTCTGCAATTGGTGGCTTTGATGCTAGGGCAAAAGACAAAGTGAGCTCTCTTCCTGTCCATTTCCTCTGGGGTTTCAAAAGTGGAAGAGCTTGGTGGCTAAAGCATGGCACCTGACAAGCAAACTCAAGGCACCCCAACACATCCCTCTGATCTCAGTGTCCTGGCCTCTAGTACTTCCTTGTCAAGGTTTCATTTGGTAATATAAGCACAGGATCTAGAATGTGAAGGCAGCAGAAAAACTTAAGACATGGTAGCTTACTCCACCACCATCACTCTCCTCATCAACATCATGACTATCATGACCATCATCAGCATTACTATAAAAATGACCACCATCCCCACCACCACCACCATCCCCACCACCATCACCATCACCACAATCACCATCACCACCACCACCACCACCATCACCACCACCACCACAATCACCGTCACCACCACCACCACAATCACCACCACCACCATCACCACTACCATCACAATCACCATCACCACCATCACCACCACACCACCACCACCATCACCACTACCATCACAATCACCATCACCACCATCACCACCACACCACCACCACCATCACCACTACCATCACAATCACCATCACCACCATCACTACCACCACCACAATCACCATCACCACCATCACCACTACCACCACAATCACCATCACCACCACCACCACCACACCACCACCACCATCATCATTGTGGTTTGACTGAGAATAGCCCCATAAGCTCCTATGTTTATGTGGTAGAGGTTCAGATTTCTTTGGAGGCATGCTTGTTTTGAATGAATCTGTTTTTTGTTTTGGTCTCAAATATGGGATATGAGGGTGCTTTGTACACCACTGAAAAAACAGACTCATGAAAGAGGCATACAAAACACCCTGACAAAAGAGCGTGTGATGTTTGGCCAGCCAGAAAATTGTCATGTGTGGGGAACATATTTATACCCTTTGATGGACAGACTCTTTGGAGAGCTTGTGATCTTTGTCAACAGGAAGTGCCTTGTGTAAAGAGCATGAAGTTGGACAATTGGAAGGCATTCTTGTGCAGGTATAAAGGAGAAGCTTTTTGCTTGCTGTCGATTCTCATTGCTTCTGATTGCTGTTTCATAATGAAGAGTTTCAGATAACGCTTTGACAAAGTTTGCTGCTACCAAGACCTGCTGAAGATTGAGGCCTGGGTCAGGCTGAGCCCAGGTTGGCCCTATTTGGGAACACGAAAACCGCTGCTTTTTCAGCTGTCGTTGTTGATGTTCCTAGTTAGCTATTTCCCATTTCTGCTGTTTGCTGTGTTCCTGTTGCTGTTGTATCTGTTCCTATATATGCTGATTTGGCTGGACTACTGAAAAGTTACCCCAAGGATCTGTGACTTAGGAAGTTAATAACTTTTCTTTCATGCCTCGGGTCTGTGAGTTGGAAGGTGCTTAGAGTTTTAATAGTTTAGAAGTACGATTTCATGTTTGAATGCTTGGTCCCCAGTTGCTGGACTGCTTAGGAAGAATTAGGAGGTGTGGTCTTATTGGAGGAAGTGTATTATCACTAAAAACAAGCTTTGAGATTTCAAAAGCCCATACCAGGTCCAGTACTCACTTCCCTCTCCCTCTTTCCCTTTCTGTCTCCCTTCCCTCTTCCCCTCAACTCCCCTCTCTACCTTGTGCTTGTGGATCAGAGATATAAGATCTCAGCTACTGCCACAGCACCATTCCTGCCTGCCTGAGCCCATGCTCCCCACCATGATGGTCATGGATTCTAACCCTCTGGATCCATGATTCCTCCAATTAGGTGCTTTCTTTTATAAGTTGCTTGGGTCTCACAATAGAAAAGTACCTAAGACAATCATCATCATCATCACCCACTGTTTTGTTTCTATTACCTGCCTATTTCTAGGTGATGGAAATTCCCCAAGTAGGTGCCTCACTCAGAAGTTAATGACGGTAAAACAATCTCACTCATCCAACTGCTTCGCCTAAGCGTTACTTGATTGATGAGGTGGGTTATTTTGGGGAGAAAAAAAAAATCAGCCAAGTTCTTTTTTTTTTTTTTTTTCAGCCAAGTTCTTAAGAGCATTATCGCTGAAAGGTTTCTATGGCAACACACACCTGGATGTTCCAGAAAGAGGGCAAGTGCACAGGGAGGAGTTAAGAATAATCACAAGATGGGGATCCTCCCACTCCTCTGTTTCTGACTGTGTTCACCCAGCACCAACTGTTCCACCCCTGGGCAAGATGTTTCATTCAAAACTCTTCAAAACCTTGACACAGCCCTATGGAGTAAGTGCTATGATTCTTACCCCCATCCTACAGATGAAAAAATTGAGGCTCAGAGAGGTTAAAGCTAGGTGAGTTGGCTAATCATGTACTGGTGAATTGGACCTATGTCCAATTAGTGGTGTGTGACTGGAGCAAGTCTCTCAGGAGGAAAGAAGGAAGGAAGAAAGGAAGGAGGGAGGGAGGGAGGGAGGGAGGGAGGGAGGAAAGAAGGAAGGAAGGAAGGAAGGAAGGGAGGGAGGGAGGGAGGGAGGGAGGGAGGAAGAAAGCCACTGACTCTCAGCATTCTTTGTCTCGGCCTGGCCACCTGTCCTCTGTTGCTCTGACTTGGCCTGAGGGCTCTTTCTGGCCACTTGAACCTGCTCAGTCTGAAGGATCAGGCAGAAGTGCTGAGGTATGGTTGGCCATTGAGTAGCTCTTGATTAAGGGTCAGTACCTGAAGTCCTCCAGCTCCCTTCCTCCTCCATGGGCCGATTGGAGTGAGTGTTGGGCACTGGCCCCAGCATTCCCAAAGGAATGGAGTCCTGGTTCCCCTCCACAGTAATTAGCTAGGGAATCTGAATGTCAATATTGACTTAGGGTATCTCCCCAAAAATAAAGCACTCAACTGCTTGTCTCAGGGTCATCTGATCCTTGAGGAACACAAATTATAATTCTGATTATTATAGTAATACTCACAATATTGGCTAACCTCATGCAGAGCTTCCTGCCTGTCTACCACCCCATTCCACACTACAAATTCTAAGGCATTTCTCCCACATGACATGCACTCCATCGCAAATGCGTTATAGCCATCACCCCCATTCTGAAGATGAGGCTCGGAGATCCTAGGTAACTGGTGTAAACTCACACAAATATTTTCTAAAAGATTTATTTCAAGTTTTGTATACCTGTCTATGTATGGATGTGTGCATATGGGTGTGGGTAACTACAGGGACCAGAAGAGGGCATTGGCTCT
Organism: Lophiomys imhausi; assembly: GCA_907164525.1. Classification (NCBI taxonomy): domain Eukaryota; kingdom Metazoa; phylum Chordata; class Mammalia; order Rodentia; family Muridae; genus Lophiomys; species Lophiomys imhausi. Next base: position 8,687,657 of record CAJQZJ010031764.1, read on the forward strand.
TCTATCGCTGGAGTTAAAGTCAATTGTGAGCTACCAAATGTGGGTGTTGAGAACTGAACTCGGGTTCTCTCCAAGGGCGGAGCATTTGCTTGACCACTGAGCCCCTTATATAAGTCTTAATAGTTACAGCTAGAATTATGAGCTCAGGTTTGTGTCACTACACAGTTCAGGCAATGAACGTAGCTTAATCAGTAGAGGGCTTGCTTCCAATGCCCGAAGCCCTGTGCTCCATCCTCAGTACCACATTAAGCCAATAAGTGGTGTGTGCCTGTAGCTCCAGCACTTGGGAGGTAGAGGCAGCAGAATTGCAAGTTCAAGGGTTTTATTTTGTTTGTTGTCTTGTTTTATTCGTCAGCTTGACAAGCTTGAGTTTGTTGGAGAGAAGTTTCAACAGAGAAAAATCTTTCCATCAGACTGGCCTGTAGGCAAGAATATGGGGCATTTTCTTGATTCCTGATGGCTGTAAGAGGGCCCAGTTCCTTGCTGGCAGTGCCATCTCTGAACATTCAGTGGTCCTGAGTGGTATAAGAAAGCAGGCTGAACAAGCCATGGAGAATGAGTCTCTAAGCAGAGATCCTCCATGGTCTCTGCTCCAGGTACCACCTTGACTCCCTTCATGATGGACTATGCTATAAACTAAAATGAACCCTTTCCTCCACAGGTTCCTTTTGGTCATGATGTTTATCACACTGATAGAAACCTAACTAGGACGCCGTCAGAGGCTTAGCTCTAGAGTGCCTACCTAGCCCTCGAAATATGACACTGTTAGTTTGATTCACAGTACTGCAGGAGGAAAAAGGAGAAAGAGAGAAAAAGAGGAGAAATCATTTCAAAATCAAATATCAGGCATGACCGATTTAGCCCCACATTTCTTGTTTGTTTGTTTTCCTAACAATTTTATCATTTTAGATCTTAAATCGGTTTGTTTCTGCTTTCCCAACACTGGAATTACAAGCATGCACTACCACGCCTGGACTTTTGTTGGCCTTGGTTGCATTGTTTTTAGAGTCATGGCCTCACTATGGTAGTGCCCTCAGCTGCCCTGAATTCATACATAGA
>CAJQZJ010031764.1:8688725-8736538 GCA_907164525.1 Lophiomys imhausi
CACACACACACACACACACACACACACACACACACACACACACACACGCGCGCGCGCTATGCCTGGATTTTTTTTTTTTTAACCTGGGTTTTAGGGATTGAATATTCAGGCTCTTAGGTTTTTGAGACAAGCACCTTACTGACCAAGCCATCATCTTTCTGAGTAGGTGCTGTGCAGAAGCACAGGCCTGGAACACAACTTGACTCCATGCAAGTTCTTTCAGGCCAGGGCTCAGGGCCTCGGTCTCTTCTTTGGGGGCAGGGTGGGGGGGGCGGGGGGGGGGCGCTGCAGCTAACCCTGATCGGAACCCAGGCTCCCTTTAAGGCTCCTTCTCCACGGTCTTCACCTGAAGTGAAGTAGTTCCCCACCCCCACACCCCAGCCCCTACACCCAGACCCTCACCCACTCAGCCAGAGCAGCACTCCAGACTCTAAACATAGGCAAGTGCCCTGATGATCCGAGCGTCCTCTGGAAAACCCTCTCGGCACCCCCAAGACAACCCTCTCAGCACCCCCAAGACAACCACGGATCCCAGCTGTAGGACTGTGGAAAGGAGGGCTGCCACCAGCGGCTGACAGTTTTCTTCACAGGTAGCAGAGTGAAGCTATTTGAGAACCAGCTTGCAACACACCTGGCCCTCAGCACCCTTTTCCTACACTCCTACTTAGCCAGAGAGAAAGCGGCAGCTTCACTCCCTTGGGAGCCCTGAGGTAGGGCCCCACAGCGCCTTCCAGACACAGCTGAGGGAAGGCCGACCAGAAGAATGAGATGAGCCATGGGCCCTTTCCTCTGAAGGCCTTACTTAGCTTCAGGACAAAGCGAACTTTTTCTACCAAGAGCACATTGCTGCTGCTCAGCTCTGCCAAGAGCCATGAGCCCAGACCATGCAGTAATGAATCTGGGTGGCCGTGTCCCAGGAAAACTTGCTCAGTGAAAATTTTATCTATTATGCTCCTCACGGGGCTTTTGTCAGATTTTTCTCCTGCCATTTAAAATATAAAGCCTAGGTTTAGTTCAATTTCAAACAAAAATAGATGAGCCCTTCGAGATAGATAGATAGATAGATAGATAGATAGATAGATAGATAGGCAATAGAATAATATTATTATCAGTTGCCAAATACATATAGACTGGACATTGGGAATGTATGTTATACCTTATAAGTTTCATAATTGTTGCCTAATTGTTCTTATTGTTTTGTATTGTATTTATTATAAAAAAAGAGCCTTTTATTGGTCTAAAAGAGGGAGCTGGGGGGGGGAAGATACACCTCAAATTTTTAAAAAAGGAGATAGGAGGGAGAGGGGGAAGAGGGTAGGAGGGTGGGACTGGGAGTCGGAGGTGGGAGGGGACTGTGATTGAGATGTAACTTGAAGAAATAAATAAATGTTGGGAAAAAAAATTGATGAGTCCTAGGCCTTTAATTCCTACACTAAGCAGTTTGAGGCAAGAGGAATCAGGAATTCAGGGTCAACTTGAACAACATAGTGAGACCCTGTCAAAAATAAGGATCTGGATGCATTTGGCTCCTGAACTGGCTTCCCAACCTATGCTTACATGTTTGCTTTGTTGTTTTTGTTTTTTTAGTTTTTAAATTTTAACTATTTTTTTCTTAGCAGAGGAAGATGCATGTGTGTATGCTCACAAACACACACACTTGTGTTTAATATTATTAAATAATTAGGGAGCGGTGAAGGGAGGCATGGTAGTGCATGCTTGTAATCCCAGAACTCAAGAAGTTGAATCAGTAAGATTAGGCAAATATAGTGGCACATAACTTTAAACCCAGGATCTGGGAGTCAGATGCAAGCAGATCTCTGAGTTCAAGACCAACTTGGTCTATAGTGTGAGTTCCAGGACAGCCAGGGCTACATAGAGAGACCCTGCCTCAAAATAACAACAATAAGAAGATTGCTAGAAGTTTGAGGCCAGGTTGGGTTATATAGCTAACAACAATAAAATAGCAACTTGAAAAACATAAAATTAGAATAATTCATAATTTCAATATGCAGAGATATCTTTTTCTGCTACTGAGTATTAGTTACCCATCTGCCTCTCTAGTTAGCTACTTGTATCATTTCTGTCTACTAACTACTCATTTTGTGTTTGTCTGTTTTCAATGGCAGCAGGGATGATGGTTGAGACAGAGTCTCAGGGTCTCCCACTGTAGCCCATGCTGACCTAGAATTTGATAAATAGTCCAAGCTGGACTCAGACTCAGGGAAGTCCTCCTACTTCAGGCTCCTGAGTGCTGGGATTGTAGCTATTAACTCATTTTATGGAGTGGACATCTCATGTATTTCGGGCAGGCCTCAAACTCAATTTTAGCCAAGGATAACCTTGAATTTCTGATCCTTCTGTCTCTACCTCATGACTGTTAAGATTACAGGCATGTGCCATATGATTTCACCTATCTGTCTATCTATTTATTTGTTTACTTTGAGGCAGGGTCTCACTATGTAGCCCTGATTGTCCTGGAACTCACTATGCAGACCATTCTGGTCTCCAACTCACAGAAATTCACCTACCTCTGCCCCCCCCCCCCAGTGCTGGGATTAAAGGTGTGTGCCACCACACCTGTAAGACTTTTTAAAAATAGAAAAATCCGGGGGCTGGAGAGATGGCTCAGCAGTTAAGAGCACTGCCTCGTGCTCTTCCAAAGGTCCTGAGTTCAATTCCCAGCAACCACATGGTGGCTTACAACCATCCACAACGTGATCTGGTGCCCTCTTCTGGAATGCAGGTGTACATGCAGATAGAGCACTCATGCATAAAATAAATAAAATCTTTAAAAAAAAATAGAAATATCCAATTTCTCTCAAGAATGGCTGAGGCTGAATCAGCAATGCATGATTTTGTGCAATTCCTTGGAAGCTGGTGATGAGGGCAGAGCCATCTTGCTGAGTGGAAAAATGGTTCTGTCCTTTTGCTTTAACTTGCCTTTCTTTGGAAATTATTCATTGGCCATTTGCTTTCTTTGGGCAGGTCTTGAGCAATAAATGGATTATCAGCAGGCTCTGATATTAAAGAGAAATTGCCAAATTTACAATACAACCTCCAGAAAATTCTTCAGGCAAGATGACAGGATTAGCATAACAAAGCAATTGGCAATGGCTCCCGGGTTTCCAAGGGATAGAGGATCTGGATTCTCTTCCCTTTGCTCCTTTGAATTATCCTCGTAATTGTTTCTTTAGGGTTCAGTTAGAGATCACAGCCAATGGCTTACTTGGAGGTATTTTATTTGTTTACTTTGGGTCTATCTTGATCCCTTTATTTCTAGGTTTACAATCATGGCTAGCTAGATAGGATGCTGCTTGGATTCCCTGACTCAACAGGGGCCTCTAGGCTCTCCAAGAGTTAACTAGACCATGACAGAGTTGCCAGGAGCAAGTTTAGAGACGGTTAAATGTTTATGTCTTTGATTTTACTAATGAAGCATTTCACCTTCTGGCCAAATAACTTTAGAAAGTTGTAGGACCATAAGAAATGAACAGGCGCCGGGCGGTGGTGGCGCACGCCTTTAATCCCAGCACTTGGGAGGCAGAGGCAGGCGGATCTTTGTGAGTTCGAGGCCAGCCTGGTCTACCAAGTGAGTCCAGGACAGCCAAGGATACACAGAGAAACCCTGTCTCGAAAAACCAAAAAAAAAAAAAAAAAGAAATGAACAGGCAAAACCAGGAAAAGAAAAGAAAATAGGGATTAAAGGTGTGGGAGAGCAGGGTTTTAATCCCAGCAAATCAGGAGAAAGAGGCAGGTGGATCCTCCCTCCCTTTAAAAAAAAAAAAAAAAAAAAAAGGAGCCAGGCATGGGTGGCACACCTTTAATCCCAGCACTCTGGAGGTAGAGGCAGGCAGATCACCATGAGTTGGAGGCCAGTGGGTTCCAGGATAGACAGGGCTATGTAGAGAGACCCTGTCTAATAAATAAACAAATAAATACATGAAACAAGAAATAGAGAAAAGGAGAAAGGGAGGAGGTAGCTCAGTAGCTAGGAGCATATACTACTCTTGCAAGAGCACTGAGTTCCATTCCCAGCACCCAATTCTGTCAGCTCACAGACACCTGTAACTACAGCTCCAGGGAATCCCAGTATCTCCAATGGGCTCCTCAGGTATCCATACACAGACAGACAGACAGATATACATACAGACAGACAGATGGACAGACGGATGATTAAAATAAAATCTTAATTTTTAATTAAAGAAAAGGTGTGGGGCTCAGTCACTAACATATTCGTTTTAACTAGTTGTCACTGAATTTCCATTTTCTGAACGCATCTTCATTACATCTAAGATGTTGTTTATACTCAAAGAGATACAACCAATACTGCCTCCCCATACCATTAAAGAAACCAGGAGGGGGAGAGCAGTAGTCTTGCCCTGGGTTGTGGTCTGAGTCGCGATTTAGTTCTCTTCTCATTACCCTGCTATGTACCACTGATGGACCCAGGTGGCATAGATGGCTGAGGGCGCTGCCGACAGGTGCTCCAGCCCTCTTGGTCAGGGCACGGTAATCTCAGGTTCCAGAGACCAGTTCCAGAGCACGCGGGGGAGGAGGGTTGGAGGGGAGCAGCTACATTCATTGGCAGTCCCCAGGCTCTTAAAAGAGTGATGTGGGGTCGGGGTACAATGAAGATTCACGTTAAATTAGACCGTAATGCCTCCCTCGCCTGTAAGGAGAAGACTCCTAGCCCCAGTCTGACTTGCTGGGGGACCCTCCAGTTGCCTCTCCCCCAGCCCCTTCCTCCGGCCCTCGCGGCCCTCCTACGAGACCCCCGGGCGCATCCTATCCTCGGAGGTCGGACTCTGCCCCCGCCCCGCCTCCCCCCTCCCCCCGGGGGCGGTGGCCCATGCGGGCGCTCCCATTGGTTGAGGCGCAAGCAAGGGCCAGAGGCGGTGGTGCTGATTGGCCGGGACGGCTTAGCGAAGCTTAGGAGCCTGGCGAGTCGCTGGGGGAAGCCGAGCAGACGCCAGGCGCAGCCAGGAGCGTTGGAAGGTGCTTGCGCAAGCTGGACCAGCGGATCGCAGCCTGTAGATCGCGGCTGGGGCCTGGAGGTAAGTGCGATGCGTCCGGACGCGCGAGGCTGGCCCTTCCGAGGGAAGCCCTGCACCCAGGAAGCCAGAGCCCGGCATCTTCCTCTAGAATCCGGGCCCTCCATCCAACCAGGACGCGGACTCCTGCCCCGAAGGAAAGGGTCTCCCACTCCCCAGGTCCCAGAAAGCAAAACAGCTTCGTGTAACCTTCAGAAATGGGGCCGGCTGTCCGTCCTGGCCGCTGACTGGAGAAAATCCCTCCCTTGCTTAACCCTTGGAATAGAATGCACACGCCCCACCAAGTGGAGTCCTGCCTCCCCAGATAGCTAGACCCTCTCCCATCTCCTCCCATTCCTAATAAACTAAGTTAAGGTCTCCTGCTTCTCTCTCGTTCCTGTCTCCTTGGGATGTTGAGGTCACAGCTCATATACAAGGGTCCTATCCCTCCCCGACTGTGAAAGTCCTGGAGAATAAGACCCTCCCTTCAACAAGGACATCCCAGGCCAAATCACCTGCGTGCCCATCCCAGATACTAGGTTCTGGATTCTGGGAACAGATGAATTCTCTTCTATCCCTATGAAGACCCTTCCCCAGCCATCAGAGCCTTCCCAGGCCTAGAGCTCCTTTCACGGGCCTTGCACTGCAGGACCAGCAGGTACCCCCTTAAGTTCCCCACCTCCACCAACACAAATATAAAGGGCTGTTATTCAGTATTACCTTCCAGGGGCAGGTCTCTCTAATCCTGGACAAAAGGGTATCAACATAGAGAAGGGCTGTTGGCCCACTCCCAAGGGTCCCCTGTTTGTTTCTTGGGTCTGCCCCATCAACTCCTGTGGCTATTGCCTGATGGAATTCCCTGGGCATTAGGCCAAGAAAAGGATGCTGCTAGGTTTGTCCACTGGTCTGGGGACAATGTTGGCTTAGCTGTGTGGCTTCCTCACAATAGCCTGAGGAGGTTTGGTGGGGGAAGATCAGGAGACAGGAAAGCAATGGATCTTGGCTTGTCCTCTAGATCTGGGCACCATGATACGGAATAGGGAGAGATGTGTCTCTTGGAGGCCTCAGGACACCTCTGGGAGGGACAGATGGCCCTGTCTGCAATTCTAAGATGTAAAAGACTGACCATTTGTTTGGTAGTTGAACAAACTGAGGCACAGAGAGAGAGAAAGGGACTCGCTCAAGGTCACCTAGCCAGTCATTGGCAAAACCAGCATAACTCCTATAGGGTCCCCAGGGCTCCCCAACACCAGCACTAGTCTTCACATGTACAGTGGGCCCGATCGGGCGCCATGTTCCCACTCATCATAGGACACAGCAACACTGAGAATGTCAGCTCAGCAGGAGCAGAGCTTTTAAAACGCCTGACAACGGCTCTCCACAGGCTGTGGTGGAGCCCACTCCCGGGGTCTTATGGGTTTCTGTCTTGTGCCTACTGCCCAGCAAAGATTGCCAAAATCCAGATCAACCCACAAGAACGAACGTTATCAATTACAATATGCTAGAGCCAAGGCTACTGTAGGTATCTCAGCTGCATGGCTGGGTTTGCTGCAGGAAGGGGTGCCTGAGTAAGTTGCACCCCTTTATGTCTCTGTCTCTGCTCATTCTCACTGGTTCCTGATCTCTACAGTAATGGCTCATCCCTGCTTAGAGTCCTGCACCCCTTCTTTCCTGGCACATGGACGATTCTGTAGAGCCCTTTAAATAAAGAAGCAGTAGTGGTTGGACCCCTATAGAAGGGAGAGTGTAGGTACCAACTCTCCTTGTTCCTTCCTCTGTCTCGCTCTCCGCTGGAAAGTAGCTATCATACTTCAAGAGAGAGCCAGGAGCAGAGTTCAAGGGGGAAAATGCCAAGATGAGAGTGTTGGTTTCCCTCTGCTTCTTGGTGTGTGAGCTTGGGAAGATTTTCTTTTTTTTAGTCACCCTCACATCCGATGGGCTAGCCTCACTTTACCCCACTGCAAAGTGGAAGATGACCTTGAACTTCTGATTCTTCTTCTTTCACCTCTTAATGCTGGGATTACACGAGTTTACCGTATCATTATACCCAGTTTCCAGGCAGTGCTGAGGCTGGAGCGTAGGACTTGGTACCTACTAGGTGAGCACTCTACCAACTGAGCTATATCCCTTGACGTTTGGGAATGTCATCTCTCTGTTACTTATCCTCAGGGTGAAATAAGTGTATCCTCAAAGTATATAGCACAGCTAATAAGTAGAAATAGTGTTCATAATTTCAACTACAAAGTCAATTCAAGTCAGGCAGTGTTGGCACACACCTGTAATCCCAGCACCCGGGAGGCAGAGGCAAGTGGATCTCTGTGAGTTTGAGGCCAGCCTGGTCTACAGAGTGAGTTCCAGAACAGCAAGGGCTACACAGAGAAACCCTGTGTGGAAACACCCCTCCAAAAAAAGAAAGTCAACTAAAACTGGTAGAATGTGGCAGTGATCCCTTTAGATGTACTAGGAACCTCTGTTGTAGACAGGCCACCAAAAGCAATAGACAAACTCAGGCCATTGGAGAAAAGTGAGAATTTCAGGGAAACAAAGCAGTGTGTGGAATGGACCACAGACCTCAAACTTAGCTGGAATCTAGGGTCAGCCATCTATTGTGTACTTCTGCCTGGAGGACTGTGAGCCTTTATTGACTTCTGTGAGCCTTAGTTCCTTGTCTTTAGCCTAGAGGGTTGGGCATCAGGTAAGGGGAGGCCTGCATCGAGGGTTCCTGTTCTTAGCACTTCTGGCATTTTGAGTTGGGTGAGTCTCAGCTGTGAGTTTTATCTTTGTTGCCCTTTCCACACTTGCTGCCAGTAACACTACCTCAGTTGATAGAAAAGAAAATATCTCCTTCGAGGATAGAGAGATGGTTTAGTTGGGTATGAGGTCTAATATGTGAGCATGGGTTTGGATCCCCAGCACCCACCTAAAAGCCAGGTAGACAGCTGCGGAATGGGGACAGGTTAGACCCTAGCTAGCCAGTCTTGCCGAAAAGATGAGCTCCCAGGGTTTAGTGAGAGGCCTGTCACAAAGAATATGGTGAATAGCAGTAAGACACCTAATGACCTCTGACCTCCACACTTACTTGCGTGGGTGAGCAAAAGCACACACATACACATACACACCACACACACACACACACACACACACATACATATAACACACACATACAGATCTTCAGATGACTAAATCTTCCTCCTCTTCCCTTACTCCCTCATTGAGAACACCTGGCCTGGTGTGGCTTCAAACAGGGCTGGCGTTTGAGCTAAGCTCCCTCCCACAGCACCAGCTACTTGCTGTGGTTTCTCCCAGAAGTGAGGGTGGAGAGTGTGTGTCTGCTAAGCCTCCTGACATCAGCATCGTTTTAGTCTCTCTCTTTTCAGGAGAACTTTGCCATTTTTAGAGCACCATTAGGGTTCCCATTTTACAGACACTAGAGATGGAAAATCTGGTCTGAGAACATCCCCCCTTTCCCCGCAGAGGCCAAACACATGTTCAGGGAGAAGGTGGTTGAAATTTACTACATTTCCTTATGTGGGAAAGGCCTTGTACACCACACAAGGTGCATGTCGAGGTCAGAGGGCAACTATTTTAAGGGTGGTTCTTTCCTAATTGACAGGGCCCCAGGAGAGAACCTCAGATCTATAGGTTCACAGCAAGGGCCTCTGCCTGCTTGTTTCACCCTGAACGCAGTTTTAGAGACCATCTTGTTCTAGAGACTTTCTCAGAAGGGCATAAGGCACTCTCTCATACAATTTAAACTGTGGAGACCCAGAAGCCCAACATCAGGGAATCTGCCTCAGCAACATCCCCAAGTATGTGCAGATGGTATAGGGTCACCCACTTGTCATCCCAGTGTGAGAAGGGGCAGCGTCCTGGTGTGTGCTCCAATGGAGAAAGGAAGAGCCATTTTAGAAGAATAAGGTAGATTTAGGCCCCGAGTCCAGAAAGGTCTCAGAGGTGTATAATTTAGTGAAATAAAGTCAATGGATTAATATAGAGAGGATGGTCTTATTTTAAAAGCATAATATAAATTGGGCATGATGATGCACACCTTTAATCCCTGCACTCAGGAGACAAAGGCAGGAGTTCGAGGCCAGCCTGGTCTACAAAGTGAGTTCAGGACAGACATGGATACATAGAGAAACCCTGTCTTAAAAAACCAACAACAACAACAAAACAAAAACCCCATAATATAAACACACAAGAAAATGAGTAGTTAGGGGCCAGTGAGATGACTCAGTGGGCGGAAGGGCTCCTACCCGTGAATGACCTGAGTGCCATCCCCAAGACCCACACAGTGAAGGTGGGAAAAGAAAGAATACCGCGACGCATACACACAGATAAATGGATTTAAAAATCTTAAGAAAGTGAGTCACCATCTCAGCATATTAGACAGCTCATCAGTCTAATAGAAAGAAAAATGAGAGTTAGGGAAGTAAGTCCTGAAAGGGGACACGCTGTTTGGATGTGTTCAAGAGGGAAGAGGAGGAGCCCCCAGCCAGTCTCTTGCTTCCGCAAACCAAAGCCCAAGGGTTGAGCCTGATGCGTACCTGAAGTCACCAATGTCACAAGCTCGGCCCTTCTGAGTTTCCCCGAGAGTTCTGGAGCTAAGAAACAGGAATAAGAGAATAAACAGGAATCATCTGCCCTGGCTGAGGATCTGGAGGGGTGTCCTCAACAGCCTAGCTATAGAACTGGGCTTCTCTTCGCACTCACTCTGCTCTCTGAGCCTTACCCCATCCTTACATGGCTAGTAAAAAGGCAAATGAGCAGCAGCAGAATTGAGAGTTGGGGAAACATTAGAAGCAACCTGCCTGGGTTAGTGTGAGGATTCACTGGGACCTCTTGTTACAACCCTTGGTAAACAGTCCGTACTTAATTTATGTGGCCACTGCCCCTCTCATGTCTTTTTCCCTTCTCCTTGCCTGTCCCCTGGCAGGAGACAGAGCATAAAAGTCTCCTATGTGTCAGCAGGGGAACCTGGGGCCTTCAAGAATGCTCAGCAGACTGGATCAAGAGCCCCCTGCACCGACATGCCTGTCAGGGGGGTTCTCAGCTGAAAATCAGGGGAGGACTCTGAGGGGAGCCATGCTCCAGTTCCTCCTCCTCCTGTGCCTGACTATCCTCTCTTCCTCTAACACAACATGCTAAACACTTAAAGAGTGGCCTCTAATTATACATTCCCTCAGTAATTCCACTTTCCAAGGGCAGATTGTCCTTCAAAAGCTGCTTTAAGCCGGGCGTGGTGGCGCACACCTTTAATCTCAGCACTTGGGCGGCAGAGGCAGGTGGATCACTGTGAGTTCGAGGCCAGCCTGGTCTACAAAGTGAGTCCAGGACAGCCAGAGCTGTTACACAGAGAAACCCTGTCTCGAAAAAAACAAACAAACAAACAAACAAACAAAAAACAAACAAACAAAAGCTGCTTTAAGATTTGCCCTATTTTCCTTTTTTCTCTTACCCTCCCCTCTCCCTTCCCCTCCCTTCCCCTCCCTTCCCCTCTCTTTCCTCCTCTCCTCTTCCTTCCTCTCTTCACTTCTTTCACATATCCCTACTCCTTAATATTTTGAGACAGGGCTTTACTATTTATTAATTTATTTATTATGTATAGAGTATTTGCTCTACATATATGCCCGGGCACCAGATCTCAATGTAGATGGTTGTGAGCCACCATGTGGTTGCTGGGAATTGAACTCAGGACCTTTGGAAACAGCCAGTGCTCTTAACCTCTGAGCCATCTCTCCAGCCCAGGGCTTTACTATTATCCCTGGCTAGCCTGGTCCTCTCTATGTAGCCCAGGCCAGCCTTGCATTTGATACATAGCTCAGGCTGGTCCCAAATTCAGGATAGTCCTCCAGCCTCAGCCTCCATGTGTTCAGTTATAGACTCTGGCGCCTTTGATGGAAATTTTCTTTAACCCTCCTCTGCCCTGAGCCAGAAAATCATTTCTCCGTCCACCCACATCCCAGTCTGCTTTGATTCCTTCACTGTTGCTTGGATTTCTCCCTTCATTAACTCCCTAGCAAACAGGGCTTCACAACAGCTTTGTGTTTGAGCCTATGTCCCAAACACACTGCCCACTTCTAGCAGCAAGAAACATTTATCGAATGAATCTCTGCATTTAGAAAAATTATTTGTACTCTATGTGTATGACTGTTTTTACCTGGATGTGTACATATGTGCAGTATACAGGCGCCTGGTGGCTGAGCTGAGCAAAAGGAGGCACCAGATGCCCTGGATGGACAGTTGTGAGTAGCCATGTGGGTGCTGAGAACCAAACCCAGGTCCCGAGCAGCAAGTGCTCTTAACCACTGAGACATCTCTCTAGGGCTAGAGTCTAGTCTGACTCTGCATTTTCATTGTGGGACAACAAACATTGCATAAAATTGGATATTTAAACCATGTTAAAGAATAAATTCTGTGACATTAAGTACACTCACAATTGCACTTCCATTATTTAATCACTGTCTAGTTCTAAACTAACTTTATCACCCCGTAAGGAAGATAAAGTAGTCACTCCTCATGCCATGGCTCCCGGGCTCTGTAGATTTGCCTGTCCCGAACACTTCCTTTCCTGTCAACGGACCCGTACACTCTGTGACCTGTTGTATTTAGCTTCCCCATGATTCTGTATACAATAGCACTTCTTCCCTTTTTAGGAGTGAACAATATTCTGTTACATAGGTTGATCATGATTTGCTCCTCTATTTATCACCCAATGCGTGTGAGTTGTTTCTATCTTGCCTACTATGAGCATAGCAGAGCAGGTGTTGGCTTAGAGACCTGCTTCTGAGCTGTGGACATAGCTCATTTGGTAAGTGCTTGGCTAGCATGCATGAGGCTCTGGCTGTAAAGTCATCCTCAGCTATAAATGAGTTTGAAGCCCACCTGGGCTGTGTGGAGACCCTGTCTTTTAAGAGGGGTAGGCAACTGCTGGGGAGATGGCTTAGTGGGGAAAGTGCTTTCTTTGGAAGCATGAGGACTGGAATTTGAATCTCCAGAACCTGCATAAAAGCCAGGCAGACTTGCTGGCCACTTGTTATCACTGGAGGCAGAGACAGGGGTGGAGTACAATGGCTGGCAAAAAGATACCCATCCACTTCAGGCCCAGGTATGTAAACACACACACACACACCACCAGATACACATAACAGATACATGCAGGAAAAAAGAGAGAAAAAAATTTTTTAAAGGATACATTGCCTTTGCTATATATCCTGGAGCTAAACTGTGGATGTTATGCTGACCCCTGGTTCAATCTGAGGAACGTTGGAGACACTATGTACACTCCCACTTGCAGTGTGCGAGAGCTCCAGTGTCTACACATGCTCAGTAAGTTACTGTCTCCTGCATTGTTAAGGAAGCCTTTCTGGGTAGTATGGCGTTGCTACACTGTTGTTCTGACCTATATTTTGGTAACCACTCACACTGTGATGTCGAGTATCTACTCATATGCTTGGGGCTTGTCTATGTCTCTTCAAGCCCTTTTGCCACTTAAAAAATTTACAGACGCTAGGTGTGGTGGCTCACACCTTTAATCCCAGCCTTGGGAGGCAGAGGCAGGCAGATCTCTGTGAGTTCAAGGCCAGCCTGGTCTACAAAGTGAGTCCAGGACAGTCAGAGCTACACAGAGAAACCCTGCCTTGAAAAACCAAAAAAAAAGAAAAAAAATTACAGAGTTGGCATGGTGGAGCACACTTTTAAACCCAGCACTCAGGAGGTAGAGGTAGGCAGATCTGAGCCCAAGGCCAGTCCGGTCTAATCGAGAGCTCCAAGCAAGTCTGGGCTACTTTGTGAGTAGTCTCATTAAACTAAAGTCTCAACAAAACAAAAAACCAAATTTTATTACATTAACTTATTAGGGGGTCACACATGCGCTGTGGTGTGGTTGTGAAGGTCAGAGGACAACTTCTCCCATGTGGGTTCTGGGGATCAAACTCAGGTCATTGGGCTTGGTGGCAGGCTCCTTTAGCCATCAAATCATTCTTATGCCCCTCGTCCCCTTTGCCTGCTTTTGAACTGGGTTTGTCTTTTTACATTGAAGTTGTGATTGCTTTACTTATATCAAAATTGATTGGGTTTTGTGTGTGTGTGTGTGTGTGTGTGTGTAACAGGCATGAGTGTGCCACAGTGGTTACATGGAGGTCAGAGGACAACTTTTGGGAGTTGGTTCCTTCCTCTGTGTGTCCTTGTCCTGCAGATCAAACTCAGTCTGTCAGCCTTGGCAGCAAGCACCTTTCCCACTGAGCCATTTTGCTGGCCCATGAAGTTGTGATGTCACTGTTTCCTCGTTGCTCGTTCCTGTATAAGTCAGGACCTGTCAGTGACTTTGGAGTACAGGTGACTCCAGTACAGTTCCTGCCCACGAGGAACTTGCTGTCTGAAGCCATTTCACAGTCTCAACTACCTGGCTTTGTAGGAGTGGGCAGCCATCTGCTTAGTACGGCAATATCAATGACCTTCTCATTGAGAGATCAGTAGCAACATACCTCTATGCAAGTTATGACTACCGAAAACCTCTCCATCGCCAAACATTCTGTTGGGGAACAGAACTGCCCCTAGATGAGCACACTGGTTTAGAGGTGTTATGTGACTGCTTGGAGACATGAGGAAATGGTATACACATGATGGAACACCCAACAACAGACCAAAGACAGCATTCCACCCAGGTCAATCTTGGGGAGCTAATAAGTTTACCAGGGTTATCTAATTAGGGGTAAGCAGCTCAAAAGCATCTGTGTCCCTGAAGAATCCCACCCCAGCACGGGTGACAGCTCACAGAAGCTGTACCCAGGAGCTCCCTGCCCAACCTGCAGGCAAAGTCTTCTCTCCTTAGCAATTGTTTATTGCTTTTATAGCATTGGGGAGAGTCCTTATGAACCTTGTAATTTTCACGGGCTTGTAAGTTTCCTTGGCTTCCTGGAGTTGTATAAGTCTCCCTTCCTCTCCTTGCTCCTGGAGGGGAAATAACTGTACAAGAGGCTGAGCAAACATGGATAGCTGCAATTTCTGTATTTGAGGCATATTTGTTGGCTGGTGGACAGGTAGGTGGGTAGATACATGGATGGATGAATATATGCATGCATGGATCAATGGATGAGGAGGTGGATGGATGGGTGAATTCTACCACTTTTTTTGGTTGGACAGGTTGATGATGGATGGATATGTGAATGAATGAATGAATGAGTGAGTGAGTGAGTGAGTGAATAGCTGACTGCACTTCGTAAGATTTGGACATGTTCCTGAGGCTGTACTGGGTTCCACTCTTCCTACTGGAATATGCTACTTACACTCGTGAACATGGTGGTCCTCACTCTTTTAACATGGCCACACCCTCAAAAGCTTTGTAAAATAGACTGACAAACTCACCAATCAGAATTTGAGCATTAGTAGGATCACCGGCTGATAGACCACTCTCAAACCAGCTGCCCTGCCCTCTGCAAATCCTGGCCAGTCCCTACCTTGTCAATCTGTCAGTTCCCAAAGTCCTATTGCCTTCTGCCAGTGTTTTCATGAGATGCTGACATCATAGAGTAACAAGCATGCTGGACACCTGTCCTTTGGGTACGCTAACACCTTCAAATCTGGGACCCACTGTGCCTTAGAACCTTATTGTTTGGACTAAGGAGTTGGTTCGGTGGATGAAAATACTTGTCATACAAGATGAGGACCTAAGTTCAAATCCCTGTAACCCATGTAAAAGTCAAGTGCATGACACAAGCATTTGTAATCCCAATGCTTCTTTCAGATGATGGGAGAACATGTAAAACACAACAACCAAGGGACCCTGACTTGAAAGAAGTTGGAAGGCAAGGACTGATACCTGAGGTTGTCCTCTGACCCTATTATTAGCACTGGAGTTTACATGAGAGACCCTGGGTAGATCCACCACTTTCTTCACTACAGAAAGAAAAAAAATAAGAGAGGGAGGAGAAGGGGAGATGGGTGGGAGGGAGGGAAGGAGGGAGTAGAGGGAAGTCTCTAAGAACTGGGGAGACCACACAGTAGGTAAAGTATTTGCCACAAAGCCGTGAGGACCTGAGTTTGATCCTTAGAACCTGTGAAAAAAGTCAGGCATGGTGGTGCACTGGTCACCCCACACACACACTAGGGAGGTAGGGCCAGTAGGATCCCTGGTGCTCACTGGCCACCAGCCTAGCCTGACCAGAAATTCCAAGTTGCCATAAGAGAATGCATCTCAAAAACAAGGAAGACAGCTCCTAGGTAATGCCACTCCAAGTTGACCTTTGGCCCCACACTTATAGGTTACACGTGCATTTTCACGTGTGTGACCCCACAACAGAAAAATGTCTTCAGTGGGGGAAGGGTGAAACGCCATGGCTCTCATGAAATGGGAAACCAAATACTTGTTATTGGATTTATTAAGCAGATGTTACAAGTTCAAAGGAAAAGCCAAACACAGCATGGCCGGCCGTGTATTCGTAAAGAAACAATGACATGAATCACAAGTGGAGGCAGAAATGGTGTGATGAGGCAGAACTTGCTTATCTATCAGTTTCCTGCAATCTACAAGGAGTTTAAAAAGAAAAACACTGGCTCAAATGTAAAGAACAAGGCTGGCTGGGCGTGGTGGCGCACGCCTTTAATCCCAGCACTAGGGAGGCAGAGGCAGGTGGATCTGTGAGTTCAAGGCTACCCTGGTCTACAGAGTGAGTCCAGGACAGCCAGGGCTACACAGAGAAACCTTGTCTCGGAGAAAAAAAAAGAACAAGGCTGGATTCAGATAACCCCAAAGGCTAGTGTTTTGTAGACAGTGCAGTTTCCCACTGATGAACAATTTCTCCTATAAAACCAAGCTTTCCAGAATAGGAAGGCCCTTGGTGGGGCAGAGGCAGGAAAGTTCAGGAAGGAGCAGATCACCACCAGCCAGGTGACCTTTTAAGAATTTGGACTGGACCCAGAGATCCACTGGGGACCTCAGTGGGGATCTGAGCAAGGTGGTGATGTGAATTCTTTATCTTTTGAAGAAGCTGGGCAGCAAGTGGCAACTTCTCCCACCATTGAGCCCAGATTCCACACCGAGACCAGCCAGTCCTGCAGGCAGGTTGCTGGCCTTTTAGCAAGAGCCTTTAATACCTTAAAGCGCCTTGGGGACAAGGTTGGTGGAATGCCAGCCCAATGAGCAAGGCACCACCGTACAGACAGGCCTGTTCCCAAGCAGGGACAAAGGCTGCCTGCCTCTCCTCTTCTTGTCCACAGCTGTAAATAGCTCTCCGCTGGCTTTGCAGTCTGAGCGTCTTTGTGAGGGACAGGCTGGAAATGAGCATATTGAGAAGTGTTTGTGCAAATTACTGCCTGAATACACAGTGTGTACCTGGCAGCCTGCCCCGGCCCTGCGTGCACCACCCTCCCAGGGGCTGCAAACATGCTCAAAGAACAGACACACAAGCATGGACATTGTGGTCTAGGGAGAAGCTTGAGGAAGACTTCCGAGCTGAGCTAGTAGTCATGTTAAAAAGAGGAGCAAGGGGAAACCTTCAAAGGTCTCAGACCCCGAGTTTCGTTATCATGACAGTCACCCTTGAACAACGAAGGGGCAGGCATCGTAAGAGCTTGCCTGAATCTATGCATCCCACAAGGTAGGACAGAGCAGATTTCAAACACAGGAAACAGGCTCAGAAGGTAGACCCCACAGAGGGCTGTTGTAAGAGTGGCATCCAATGTTTCTACTAGCTATATGGATACCTCTGGGTAATCTTGCAGCTCCCTGGTTTCAGTGGACACATCTGTCAGTGTGAGCAAGAATGTTTCTAGTCATTGGGAACTGGGGGGAGGGGGACCAGCTACCACAACAATAGAAAGGCAGTGTCAAAACATAAAAAATGGGGCTCAGAAAGTAAAAATGCTGAGTTGGATCCCCAGGACCTACATAGTGGAGCAGAGAGCCTACTCCTACAAGTTCCACTCTGTCTTCCACACATTTTTCCGTGATGTCGTCTGCGTTCCCAAATAAATAGAGTAATTTAAAACACAACTAAAAAATTCTGCTGTGTGTGATGATGAATGGCTGTGATCTCAGGATTCCAGAAGCGGAGGCAGGAGAATTGTGTTTGAAGTCAGCATAGAACATGGTTCTAGCCAGCCTGGGCTGTATATCATGATGGGAGGCAGGGGGAGTAGAGTGCTGAGGGTGTAGTTCTGTTGGTAGAGGGTGCGCCTAGCACACAAACACATCGCTATGTCCCATCATGAGCACCCACATAAACCAGATGTAGTGGTGCACACCTGTAATCCCAGCACTAAAGAGTAAAGACAGCAGGAGTAAGAAGTTCAAGGTCATCTTCAGCTACTTAATAAGTTTGAGGTTAACTTGAGAGGAGTGAGACCCTATCCATATAGAGAGAAGTGAGTGCCATGCATGGGTGCTCACATCTATAACCTTAGGATTCGAGGGACTGAGGCAGGAGGATCACCTTTAGTTCCAGACCACTCTGGGCTACAGACTAAGACACTACTTAAAACCAGTGAACAGTCAGACTTGGTGGTGTACGCCTTTAATCTCAGCACGCAGGTGGCAGAGACAGACAGAGCTTAGTGAGTTTGAGGCCAGCCTGGTCCACAGAGTGAGTTTAAGGACAGCCAGGACTACACAGTGAGATTGTATCTCAAACAAAACACACACTCACACAAATGAACACTCAGGAGGAAGCAGGTGGGCTGCCGGAGCTTGGCTCCTGCATGCTCCTTTCTGGGACCTTCCCACAACTGCCGACTCAGAGCTGTATGGGTTGGTGGTTGAGAAGAACATCTTCCCCTGGGAACTCGTAGCAGCTGCCATGTTATAACATTCCTTCCTGGAATGGAGCAGGCTCGGGAGGTTTATATTCTTGCTGGTTGTCATGGCTCAAAAGGTCACTGCCTTTATCCAGGTCAGCTTCCTGCACATGTGTCCTCAGAGCCCAGGCAAGCATGCATATCCTGCCTTTTGTATCACAAATTTCTGGGTGCTGTTTTGCTACCTGCTCTGGGAAGGAACACTTCCCCGAGTGAATGGAAAGAGAGAATTGCTCAGAATCCAAAGGAAATTGCACCCCAGGCCAAAGATACTTTATCGTAAGTGATTGTAGGTTACAACTGGGGTTCACCAAGACTGCTAATCTTTAACTTGGGAAAGCATACAATGAAGGCACAGTCATTTCCCCCTGGCCTGACAGTCCCTGCTCCTGGGATTCAGCTAGGAACTGCATCTGAGCCTCTGTTCTCCTACTTAGGGGAGCAAGGACAGCTGCAGGAGTCAGCAGGCCCCTCACATGGGACCTTATCACATATATAGGCTGCCTTTGGGAGCCGCACCCAGGATCTGGAGGTAGCTCCAGGCTGTGCTTTTCATAGGGAGCCAAAGAGCACTGGAGATCTTGGACCTATCAATCATTGAACACTGCAGAAACTCCCATATAGCTCTCATCAGGATTTTACAAGCAAGGGAAGTGAGGCACATAGAAAAGAAGAAAATGAACCCCCCGAGATTATACATCTGAAATCCCCATGCTATTTGATTAGAGTTGTGCCAACGGCAGGGCAGGCCCTGTGGCTCAGTGAAAAGCGCTTAGCTAGTATGCGTGAGGCTCTGGGTTGACTGATCCTCCAGCACAAGCAATTGGAGAGAATAGGCACAAATTGTTACAGGAAGTCAGTCCAGAGGGGCAGCCACCACTGGTGCAGGGCACGTCCCTGTCACTCACAAGAAAAAGCCATTCTGCTGCACGGGTTGGGTTGCTCTTTGGAGAAGTAACTTTCCCAGTCCCCCTTTTGCATGAGTTTACCACTCTGTTGTAATCCTTCCTTTGTTCATTTCTCTGTCCTTAGCACTAGAGTACACATCTCCTAAATTAAGATTCCACATATCTGAGCCCTTCCTGCATTTCTCACATCATTCTAGGATCAGCATCAGAGTAAATGTGTCTCCGTTAGTTGAAGGAGTATGAGGCATTGCTATGTAACGCTTCTGGGGTGTTTGGTGCCCTGGGTTGCTCAGAGGGGCTTGTTTTCTTTTGCTTTGCCTGCCTTTTTCTCCTCCTTTCCTCTTTTCTTGTTTTGAGACAGGGTTTCATGTAGCACACAGTGGCCTTAGAATTGCTACATAGACAGGGCTGGCTTTGGGTTCCTGGTCCCTCTGCCTCCACTTCCCAAGTGTCACATGGGATCGCTGCATTCGGGTGCTTGCCTTTCTTATAAATAAGCTTTGTGCATTGAGATGGTCATCAACGTGTAACAGATACACAGAAACCCAATGTGCCCCTTCATTAAATGCTCCCCACGACCCCCATGTTACTAAACCAAAGATAACACAATAGTTCAACTAGGAGAATGATAATGATACGACTGCCCTTCGAGGTTTTTTTTTTTTTTTTTGGTTTTGTATTTATTCTTTTGATTTTGTGTGTGTGTGTGGTGCTGGAATCAAACTCGTAACACCACACACGATCTACTACTCTCTCAGCCCCCACCCAGCATGCTTTTAAACAGTTACCAGTCTCATTGGGATGCAAGTGAAATTCAGATGGCAGCACCATCCTCAGGACCACCCACAGTTTGAGTCTGCAGGGGAGACTATGGAGAGTAAGGCTGAGCTATTAAGCACGGAGTAAGGGTGTGGCATGCCACACCCTAAAATCTGCCTCCATGGGACAGGGAAGAAGGGTGGCCTGGAGGACATGCAGCTCATTGTTTCTGCAGTTCCATCATTCTCGTTGTTCACTCAGGGGCTATGTCTTTGCTGAACACCATCTGCCCAGGCTACAGGTTCAAATCCCTAGTTCCCAGCAGAGAAACCTTGGGCAGGTTGGTGAACCTCTGCATGCCTTCTTTGTAAAATTAGAGAACAGTCATATGGATTCAAGAGTGTTGTACGGGTTAAAGGGGGGATTTTCGGGGAGATCTCAGGAACAGAACAGGCCTAAAGCTGGATGATGGTTGGTGAACACGAGTGATATTTTTAGTACCCATTATTTCCTTTAATTAAATTGGTCTGCTTAATTATGAGCTTGAGCTATAGGTGTGTGGTCACAGGTCTCTTGTGTTTGTTTGCTTGCTTCCTTTTCTTTCTTTGAGACAGGGTCTCATGTAGCCTGGGCTATCCTTGAACTCTTGATCTTCTTGCTTCTACTTCCCAAGTGCTGGGATTCCAAGCATGTGCCTTGACCATGCCTGCTTCTCTCTCTGTGTGTCTGTCTCTGTCTCTCTCAGTGTGTCTCTCATTCTTTTTCTCTCTGCCTGTTCATATGTGTGTGTGTGTGTGTCTTCATGTGGAAGTCAGTGGCTCATGTAAGGTGTCATCCTCCATCAGTCTCCAACTTGTTTTTTGAGACGGAGTCTCTCACTGAACCTGAAGCTCACTGATTTAGCTAGACTATCTGATCCATGAGTTCCAGGGATCCTCCTGCCTCTGCCTCCCCTACCCTGAGATTACAGGTGCACGCCCCAGGGCCTGGCTTTTTAACCCGTCTCTACTGGATACTAGAGATTCAAACTCAAATCCTCATGTTTGCATAGCAAGCACTTTGTCAACTGAGGCAACTGCCCAGCACCCACCTCCTTTTTTTTTTTTTCCTTAATGAACATTAAAATGAAAATGTTACCATTAAGATAAATGTCATCGAGCTGGGTGGTGGTAGCACACACTTTTAATCTCAGCACTCAGGAGGCAGGGATGAGCAGATCTCTGAGTTCAAGTACAGCCTGGTCTACGGAGCAAGTTATAAGACAGCCAGGATTACACAGAGAAACTGTCTAGAAAAAAGCAAAAAAGAAAGATAAATGTCATCTGTATCATCTATCGTTGTCCTTGGAAATTGGAAAACGCATTTCAAGACTCTGGGATCCTGGTGAATGCTTTCTAGCATGTGTTGGTCAGGTCATGTGACCCTGAGCCTCAGTTTCTTCATATGGAGAATGTGATCTGCCTTGCAGAATGTATTAGATTTGGCACATGTCCCTTCTTCCTGACACATGCATCATCCCAAGGCATCACATTTTCTTCTCTGGGCCTTGGAAATAGAAAAGTTAGACATGATGTCATTGAGGTTTTCAAATTACATTATTTAGTGTACACATACACCCTCTGTGGGCATGCATTTGCACATGTGTGTGTGTGTGTGTGTGTGTGTGTGTGTGTATTCCATGGCACATATGTGGAGGTTGGAGAACAACTTGTGGGAATCAGTCTTGTGGTTCAAAGTCATGTTGTCGGACTTGTCAGCAAGCGTCTTTGTATGCTGAGCCGCCTTGCCAGCCCCTGATTGAGGTTTTTATCCAGCTCTGAAAGTGTTTGACTCAAAGTCATCAGCTCTTACAACTACTTGGTTAGGGGTGGGAAGGGCTTGCCCTCGGTGCAGTCATGGCGTGGCTGTGACAGGCACATTTTCAAATCTGAGACACCCCTGTGGGAAGTGTCATGTCCTGGTTCCAGTTCATATCCTGAGCCAGGTTGGGCCAAGAAAGAAATGTAGAAAAAGGAAAATCCAGAGGCGGCCACATCCCATTAACTCCATTTCAGTATAGAGCCCCCAGGATCCTGGTGCCTGGAGACATGGAGTCTGTCCTTGTCTGACCAGTGCCTGCGTCTGTGTAAGTACAGTCTTTGCTGGGTGTCCTTGAGTCTGAAATGACAGGTCCTAGCCTTCTCTTGGGATGTCCTCCAGGAATCAGAGTGTCTGTGCTTACACCACATGGCTTTTGGGGAAAGTTGCTGACTCTACAGGACCTCTCCCCAGTTGAGGAGTTGGCATTAGGGCAGAAAGGAAAGCTCCTCAGAGGCTTCTGTTTAGAGACGGAGTGAGAAGCAGATGGCTCCCAAGATAAGAGGCCGCCACTTGCTGTGGTTTCAGTTTCCTGCAGGAGCCAAATGGTTGTGAAGACTGCCATTCTTGGCTTCTGCAGAGCACCCTAAGCTCTGGCTCATGACTCTACAGGAAAATGACCTACAAGAACAGAGGCGGAGTCTCAGTTTTGCCCCCTTACAAAATAGCGCCATCCTGTGTCCCAAGACACATGTTGATAACCCACTGTCATGGGGGCGATTCCAGTGGGTAGACCGCCTGATGTGAAAGAATGAAGACCTGAGTCCAGATCTGCAGCACCTATGGGAAAAGCCAAGTAAGGCAGCATGCGCCTGTGACCCTGGTGCTGAGCACAGACAGACAAACGGACAGACAGACCCCCAAGAGCTTGCTGGTGAGCTAGTCTAGTCAAAACAGCAAACTACTGGTTCAGTAAGAGACTGTCTCTTAATTAATTAGATGTAAGGTGGACGTTTCAATCGTCGTCAGCCTCCAGCCTGCATATATTGGCTACCCAAGCAAGCATGCCTGCCCTCACACATACACCACACACACAGAATACCTAAATAATAAGGTTAGCCACGTCTGAAAATTAGTTTCCTTAGGGTGGGCGCAGGAGAAGCCTGCCCCATGGAAGGGCTTTGCAGCCCTCTTCTCATTTCTTCTTACCTGCGAAGTCAGAGGGAAGTTTCCCTGTGGTAAAGAGATGCTGAGAGTAGTCTGAACACAAGCAGGGCTGATGGAGAGAGCAGCTTTGGGTGGAAGTTGAGGAGTGGTTTCAGCTTAATTTGGGTTCCACCCACTTAGCAGCTGAAAACAATGTCAGGCCAGATACTTTGTTTCTTAAGTCCATTAAGTCTTTCCTGCTTTCCTGACTTCAACCTTGTTTTTCAGTCCATTAAGTCTTTCCTGTTTTTCCTGACTTCATCCTTGTTTTTCCACAAGCTGATAAGCTAAATCTCTGACAGCCAAGTTGATCTTCATGCCCCGAATTAAGAGACTGTATCAGAAACCCCTAGATATTTTCTAAATCTAATTTAATTATTCTAACTACCTACAGAGTAATGCTTGGAGCTTCTCTCCAGGACCCTAGACCAACAGGTACCCAGCTTTGGGACCAATCCCATGCCACACGAGGCGCTTCTGCTTCTGTCTCTCCTATTTTGCAACTTGTGGAACAGTGCACCCATGGTGTCAGGCAGAGCTGGGACCTGAATCCAGATCAGAGTACACAGATCACACCTGTGACCCTTGAGCCCTGGGTCCTCTACAAGCAGCTTTCTCCTGCTGCATTCATTACATTCTACACAGGACTTAGCACTGGATGCTGCCCAGCAGGACGGAGGATCCTGAGTGTACATGAAGACTCACAGCGAAAGGCGGGCCCCTATACCCAGGAATTCTCTGTAAGTTTGGGGAATCATCGATCTGTGTTGCTGGAGCAATTGAGTCAAGTCTCATCTGTGCCCGCTTATGGGGTTCTGGAAACATTACAGGAAGAATCAGGGAGTGCTCCTGACAGCCAGGTGTTTTGAGGGACAGACTTAGGAAGCCCAATCTTGTGAAAACCTCTCTCAGCTGACCAAAAGCAGGGCTATGTTCCCTGTTTAGGGAGAGCCTCAAGCTGAGTATCATTTGTTGGTTTGAATTTTTCCTGCTGGAAAGTTGGCCAGCTGTTCCCATCTGCGGGAGTTACAGAGTTGCGGTAACAGAGGTAAACAAGGGAGATGAGCTTGGATGCCTCTTGAGGAGATCAGTGCGTCGGTCAGATAAACACAAATGAAATGTGGTGCCCCAAAGTGCTGGGGCTGCTTTGATCAAGTCATGGGCTAAGGGAGGTCTCTCAAGGAGTGAGGCTTAGCGTGAGGAAAGGGACCACGGGCATCAGGTGGAAAGTGATGGTGAAGGGAGAAATGAAGCTGAGAGGAAGTTGATTCTGGAGCTGTTCGGAAGGTGGAGCCTAATACCAGGCACTAGCACCCAAATGGAGGTAAAGAAACAGCCTTGTGTAGTTTTCATGGGAGCTGTTTATTTATATGAAACTGTATGAGTTTTCTAGACTCAATAGTGATATAACTGTCCACTTAAATTTATTGCTGTTAAAATTTAGGGTGCAGGGCTGGAGTGATGGCTCAGTGGTTAAGAGCACTGGCTGCCCTTCAGGAGGACCGAGTTCAATTCCCAGCATCCACATGCCACTGTCACAGCTGTCTGTAACTCCAGTTCTGGCTCAGAGTGGGATGACTGACACCTTCTGCTGTCTTCCACAGGCTCCTGACATGCATGAGGTTCACAACACGCCTGCGGACCGAACACTTACTCATAAAATAAAAATAAAAATTGTAAGAGTTATTTACTCTATGAAAGAACTTAGGATGAGTCCAAGAAAGTGTCTTCTGCTCCCTCGCCTTGTAATTTCAGTTTCCATGTTTTATTTTGTGTGCATATGTGGTAGGGGTAGTGCCTCAGTGTGCATGTGAAGTGCACAGGACAACTCACTGGAGTTGGTTTTCTCCTTCTACCATGTGGGCTTCAGGGATCGAACTCAGGTCCTCAGTCTTGGTGGCAGGCACCCTTACACACTGAGCTATCTCTCCAGCCTTCTGTTCTCATTCATTCTCATTCTCTCTCTCTCTCTTCCTCCCTCCCTCTCTCCCTCCATCTCTCTGACCTATACTCCCAGTCCAAGGAGAAATGTCATAAACAATGATAGATATGATATAATAATGTGGACTTGGGAAGAAATGTACTTTGTGTCTTGCTGACACATTAGGGAAAACAGGAGATGATTTCTGATAGCAAAGGGATTCAGAGTCTGGGAGTGTCCTCTGAACCTTAACTCCTGGTACTAAAGTGCATAGCATCACCATTTCTTACAAGGAGCAGACAAACCATTTGTGACTACACAACCAAAGTTGGACTACCAGCTACTAAACTCAGTTCTACAGTGCCAAGGCAACTGCTGATAATTGGGTATAGCTGTGTCACAATAGTTTATTTTAAAAGGCCATGACCATGGGTTGCAGGTTCCTAGTCCAGAACTGAAGAGGCCAGAGTAACCTGGCCACAAGAACACCTTCATTCCTGGCTCTCTAGGAATTCTGGGTATCTTCCTCCAAGCTTTCCTGCAATCCATTGATGTGAGATGATGAAGTTTCTCTTTAGCTCAGATGGGCTAAACTCCCTGATTGTGCTGACCTACTTTCAGCTTTTAAGTATTTCCCCCTGGGGCTAGGAAGCCATTTTGACCTGGTTCAATGCCAGAACACTAATGTCCTTTTACATCCATTTGGAAGCTCATCTCTTTCCACACTTCTCGAAACCAAACTGAATCCAGATCAATTTCCAAGTGCCTTTGGGCTCTGTGCTAATAACATGCCATGTAACTCAATAGTGTTTTTCCATAATTACCAGTTCTCCTATTTATTGAGGAAAGCAGGCACACTCTTTTACCCACTTGGTAAAATTAACTGTATAGACCATTAACAAGCAATCAGAATGTGGACTGGGGATATGGCAGTTGGTACAGTGCTCGGCTAGCATGCCCAAGGTGTTGGGTTCAATTCTCAATACCACTATGATACCAACATATACCATAGTGGCACATGCTTATGACCTCAACACTTAAGAGGTTGAACCAGGAAGATTGGAAGTTCAAAGTCACCTTCAGCTACATAGTTCAGGTTCAGTCTGAAATACAGACGACCCTGTCTCAAACACAAAACTGAGCAAACACAGAAAAGAAGAGGAGGGAGGAAGGAGAAATGGGTAGAAAAAATAGCTTCCACCCTGAACCTTATATTCAATTTACACTGTTAACAGGCTCTGCCCTTCCACCAGCCTTCCTTCACGGTGGGCTTGACTTACGTCTCTACAAATTATACTCAGACTTTATGTAAAATTGTATGGGTTTCTAGGCCAGGTGTGGTGACACACCCCTTTAATCCCAGTCCGCAGGAGGCAGAGGCAGGCGGATTACTAAATTTGAGACCAGCCTGGTCTGCAGAGCGAGCTCTAGACCAGGTAGGGCTTTGCAGTGAGACCCTGTCTCAAACAAAACTTTTTTTTTTTTTTTTTTTTACAGATTTCTTTTTTCTCTCATTACATGGCTTCAGAAATCACATTTCTGGTGTTTTCCATAGTCTCTGGCAACCGTCAGGAGTACGGAGCCTTCACACGGGTTTCTACCCTGGGCCAGCCTCAGTGTGGGCTGCTTCCTGCTTCCATTGCTCTCAGTTGTTCAGGCTTCAGAATCATGTTGTAATGGAGAAGGCTCCCTTCACTGACGGCTGGCCACCTGAATTAGCTAAATTCTTGGAGTTGAGATTACTTACGGTCAAAATCTTTAAGATCTTGGACTGGGGAGATGGCTCAGTAGCTAAGAGTGCTTGCTTTGCAAGCCTGAGGACCTGAGTTTCTGATCCCAGCACCCACATCATATCAAACAACAAAAATAGGTGAGCAACAGAGTCCCTGGGGCTCACTGGCCAGCCAGGCTAATTGAAAAATGTCAAGTCTTGCCGGGCAGTGGTGGCGCACGCCTTTAATCCCAGCACTCGGGAGGCAGAGGCAGGTGGATCTTTGTGAGTTCGAGGCCAGCCTGGTCTACAAAAGTGAGTCCAGGACAGCCAGGGCTACACAGAGAAACCCTGTCTCGGAAAAAAAAAAAAAAAAAAAGAAAAATGTCAAGTCTCTTGTTCACCAAGAAATCGAGTCTCAAGGGGATAAGGTAGAAATTGATAAAGGACATCTGATGTCTTCCAACCTCTGTGTCCACCTATACTTGTGTGGATTCAAAATTAAAAAAATAAACAAGATGGGCCGTGGTGGTGCACACCTTTAACCCTAGACTTGGGAGGCAGAGGCAGGAGAATCTATGTGAGTTCAAGGCCAGCCTGATCTACAGAGCAATTTCCAGGACAGCCCAGGCTATGAAGAGAAGCCATGTCTCAAAAAACCAAGAAAAAGCCAGGCGGTGGTGGCGCACGCCTTTAATCCCAGCACTTGGGAGGCAGAGGCAGGCGGATCTTTGCGAGTTCGAGGCCAGCCTGGTCTACAAAGCGAGTCCAGGACAGCCAGAGCTGTTAAACAGAGAAACCCTGTCTCGAAAAACCAAAAAAAAAAAAAAAACAAGAAAAAACAAAAACAGAAACCTCTCTTTAGCCCTTGTGGATAAATTGTTTTCCAAACAGGTTGGACCCAGGCAGTCCTTAGGAGTGTTCTGACTCTAAGTCGTAAGATGCGCACCATTTCTTTTTTTTTTTAAGATTTATTTACTTATTTATTTATTGTGCATGCAGTATTCTGATTGCATGTACAACTGAACTCCAGAAGAGGGCACCAGATCTCATTATAGATGGTTGTGAGCCACCATGTGGTTACTGGGAATTGAACTCAGGACCTTCAGAAGAACAGCTAGTGTTCTTAACCTCTGAGCCATCTCTCCAGCCCCACGCACCATTTCTTAACTGACTCTGTACAGTGAACACACATCCTCAGTTGTTTGTTTGTTTTTAAGCAGTTAAGGAAGAGGACAGATTTCACAATCCTTGCAGCTAATGACGCCATCACCCAATTTTAAGCACCAGGCATCACCCCATGATCCTCAGTAGATCATCTATGCCCTCAGACCTGGACCTGGTACACGATAAGCTGTCAGGGCAGTTCCTCCATTTACCGAAGCTATGTTTCTTCTGAGCCCTTGTCTCTTTCATCTGTAAAATGGAATAGTTGCTCACTCAACAGAGACCAGTGAGACAGCTCAGTGGGTCTCAGAAAGCCTGGGCACTAACTCTGAGCTGAGGAGTGACAGGCTAAGGCTGTCTCTACATTTGTCCCTGTAAGTGACGGCTAATGTCCTTAGTTGTCTGGAGGGTGGAGATACTGTGAGAATGTGGATGTCATTGTTAAAATGAGGGTGTGGGCACAGCCTTCTTGGGATGGGACCCCACAAAGAGGGCTACGCTGAGGGAGTGGAAAGTTGATCTTCCATCTAATTCACAGCCCACTGAGACAAAAGGTAACTAACTCTTGGATTTATTAATTCCTTTATTTTTTGATACTAGGTTTGTTAATTGTTAAGTTCTCTCAGTGGTAAGAAGTTCAGAGTTCACTGCATACTTTTTTGTTTATTGTCTGATTGATGTTTGACATCTTGGGTAGCCCAGGCTGGCCTTGAATTCTCCATGTGACCAAGGATGACTCCTGGCTCCACATCTTGCGTAGTGGGATTACAGGTGTACACCATTACACATGGTTCATGTGGTGCTGGGGATGAAACCTAGGACTTTGTGAATGGTAGGCAGGCACTCCCCCAACCCACTGGACACTTTAACAAAGATTACGTGTGTGTGTGTGTGTGTGTGTGTGTGTGTGTGTGCATGTCTGTGTATATGTGCATGTGTGTGCAAGTGCCCACGGAGGCCAGAAAGAGGGTGTCAGATCCTCAGAGTTTCAGTGGGTTTTGAGCTGCCTGATGTGGATGCTGGGAACTGAATTCTAGTCCTCTACAAGAGCAGCAAGGGCTCCTATTTCATTTGTTTGTTTGTTGGGAATTTTTTTTTAATTTAGAACAATATATTTTATCATATTCTTCCCCTCCCCCAAGTCCTTCCAGACCCTCTCCTCTCCCTGTCCACCTGACTTTAAAATCTTCCTCAAAAACCCAACACAACATTTAAACCAAGAAAACAAAATAAAACCACACCCAAAGGAGGAAAACAATTCAACAGTGACAAAACCCATCAAACTGTAACTAAATAAATGTGTGCACATGCACACACACTATCCCATCAGAGTTAGATGAGACAAAGCAACAGGAGGAAAAGAGCCCAAGAGAAGGCAAAAGAATCAGAGACCCGGGCTGGAGAGATGGCTCAGCGGTTAAGAGCACTGGCTGCTCTTCCAGAGGTCATGAGTTCAATTCCCAGCAACCACATGTTGGCTCACAACCATCCATAATGAAATCTGGTGCCCTCTTCTGGCCTGCAGATATGCCTGCAGACAGAACACTGTATACATAATAAATAAATCTTTAAAAAAAAATAAAAAAGAATCAGAGACCCACTCATTCACACTCTTAGGAATCCCACCAAAACACTAGACTGGAGAGGCCATAATACATTCACAGAGACCTGGTACAGACCCGTGCAGGCCCTGTGCGTGCTGCTTCAGTCTCTGTGAGTTCATATGAGCAGCAAGGGCTCTTAAACACTGAGCCATCTCTCCAGCACCCTTTGTATAATTTTTAAATGAATGCTTAAATGAGTGGATTACGTATTGACCAGTCATGTTTTCTGTATACATGTGTGATTGACAATAACAAAATATTTGTCATCAGCTGACAACAGCAGAAGAGGTTAAGTTTTTGGCGAACTCTGCTTTACAGCTCCTCAGGTTAGTGCTGGTGTGCTGGGCAGACTCCTAAACCACCTGAGATTCTTTCTCTGGATCTCATACGAGCACTTACTCCACTGGCTCATGAGAATAAACAGTAGGTGCTCCTTTGACACTAGTGAGCGTCCTCCCTTAAAGGCGGGGCTGGGGGTGGGTGTACTGTGAGTTTCACCCAAACTCCATGCTCCAGGGACATTGCTGACTCTGAGCCCCTGGCATGTGTCTGGTCTGAATTGGGACTCTGTAAGCAGAAAAGTAAATACCTAATTCTGAAGGTGGTTTTGCCAAGAGGAATATGAAATTTTCATTAATTAGCATTCATGCAGATTACATGTCAATGTGATGAGGTTTTGGACACAGGTTAAATAGAATAACATCTCACATTAACTTGTCAATTTCTTGTCTTTTTATATTGAACTATTAGGGAAATTTAAGTGGCACATATGACTGAGGTGGGGGAGGGGGTAGGGATTGAACTCAGAGCCTCCTGCCTGCTAGGCAGACACCCTCCTGGAGCTACACCTCCATTTCCCGTATTTCTCTTCAACAGCACTTTTCTTAAACATATCATTTAAGAAGTAGAGATGACTCCACAATGGGGAAAGCATAAATTTTGTAATCTGGAAGATTTGAGAGCTGCTAGGATGGACAGGTATGTAGGATGACTGGGAAATAGGGGACAAAAGAGCAGATGGATGAGTGAACGGAAAAACCTAACAGACCTCCTTCTGTTTATGTTGAGCCACAGGTAATCAGTTGGCTTTGTTCTTCTAAGACGATCAAGTACTTCGTTTTACACAGGCTGACGTATTTCAGGGAAAAGCACAGTATCTGTAATTTAGCTTACAATGCATTTAAAAATCAGTCAGGTCGGGTAACTCATGGTGACATTGTTAATGCCGGGAGTTGTGTGGTGGGCACACATGTATTTGTTTTAGAATTTCTTTTAACTTTGCTGTGCATTGGAAGTTCCCAAGATAAATTTATAGGAAACATTTCAGTGACAGCTAGTTGGCAATTTCATGTAGCTTCACTTAATATTTATTTGTCCCTTGGCTAAATGATCCTTCCAAGTTTGCTGTCTGTAACATCAATATTTCTACCTCACGAGGCCTCCTTTTGGCCTATTCTCCCCAGATTTGGGGGCCAAAGGTTGGCATTTCTCCTTCCTGGGGTTCAGGTTGAATTACCCTGACATGCTGATTACTGTGCTAAATACAGCAGTATCTTGGCTTGTAATAATTATAGATTTCCTCTGCGATTTGATCCCATTGGTTGTCCCGGCAACCCTGTAATAGCTCAACTGAAGTGGCTGTCACCATGATTTAGAACCAACGAATCTCAGCCTCCTGTCTGGGTGCCCCCACTTTCCTGCTGTCGTCGTCATAGCAACTGATGAACAGCACATGACCAAATCCTCTGTATCCCACCCCTCACTGCTCCCTCTATCCCGTGGCCATTCCCTCTTCTTCCTCTGGACCCCAAATGCAATGACCTTTGTTTGGACTAGAGGAAGTAGGTGATTCCCAAGGTCACCCAGAGAAGGGAAGGCAAGTGGACCACAGAGGCAGAGACGCCCCTGGTCCCTGGAGGTCTTGGTGTGGCAACATATTCTCCTGCATCTGCTCAGTATCAGCCACAGACACCTGAGTCCAGGGGAGCTGTTTAGGGATCTGAGGCTCTGCCTGTCAGCACGTTCCTCGGGATGCCTCAGCCTTCCAAGGAGACCCCCTTCTAAGGAGAGGTCCCTGGAATGAAGAAGAGGGAAGAAGTCAGTTTCAGGAGGTCCCAGGTTCTGTGTTTCCTCTTTCTGGCTTGAACCAAACTGGGCTTAACACATCTTTATAACCCAGCTCTGTTCTATATCCCTTCTCTGCTTATCTTTCCCTTTTCTTTGTTTCTTTCTCATTTCACCTTCTCTACTTCTTTTCCTCCATGCATGGCCTGGGTAACAACTCATTACATCCTCTCCCCACGACTGCTCTCCTCCCAAAGAGGCTCTTTTGCCCTGAGTCTGTGTTTTGGAGACTCCCTGGACATCCAGAGCCCCTTATGTTCCGAGGATGAGCCCAGCTGGCGTCTCTGGCTCCTACAGCATGACGTAGAGGAAATGCTTTAAAACAGGAGAGCTGAGCTGGTTTTGGAACGCTGACCACCCAGCACATGAGTGAAAGTTTGCAAGTGTGTTCACATGTGCACGTCTCAAATTTATACCTTTCTCCTGGCACATATGGAGGTGTGTCTCAATGTGACGTCAGAATGTGAAATTGTGTCCACGCATCCTTCTACGGTTGTGCGTGTGACCTGTGTGTGAAGAACACAGAGTTCTACATAAAAATTTTGAAGGATGCTTTATGAGGAGAACACAGCAGGTTGAGCCCCTTTAAAGTGGGAACAAAATAAAGACAGTTGTAAAAACAATAGATGAGGAATCTCCTTTCACAGAGAAGATGGAGAAATGCCTACAGCACTTGTTCTCTGGAAGTGAAGTAAGGGTCACCTTGGAAAGGCATCTTACTGGAGCCCTATAATAAATCCTTCCCTCCCTTATTCAGGACTGGCATTGCACCTGAATCTCTTCGTTTTTGAAGCCACTGAACAGGGGGCCCAGGGGTGCAACCTGCAGCCCATTACTTGCTTCCACAAGACAGGAAATTTGCATTGAGACTCGCATGTCCAACCCCAGAAAGCTGTTGCCAAGAGCAAGCATGTGACAGCTTCAGAGCCCAGCTCCTGCCTTGTATGTTCCGTGCTCAATTAGAAGCTCATTTTGTAAATTTTTCTCTGAAGCAGCCCATGCTCCAAGAGGCAGCCAGAGGAAGTCATTTCAGAAAATGAAATTTCATTTGCATGGTGAGATGTGGGAATCCTGGCATCTTGCCTGTTAAGATCCCATGGCCAGTGTCTACGAGCTGGCAGCAAAGTCACCCTGGCAGGGAATCCTTTGTGCTTAGCCTGGCCCTGAGCACTTGGGAGAGTTGGCAAGCAACTGGCAGACAGCAGGCTAGGTGAATGCTGACCGTGATGTGGAAAGTGTCCCAGATACCCTGAGTAAGAGGGAACAGTCAGACTTCAACCTCTGGAAGCTTCTACTCCAAATCAGAACAGACGAGGGGGATCCAGGACCACATGGATCCTCACTCAGAGCTCTACAATCCCCCCTCTCTACAACCCCTCCGTCGCTCTTCCTGCACTCCGTTCTGCTTCTTGGTTGAATCTCTCCAGCCTCTGTCTTGGCCACCTCTGTCGTCTTGTGGAGATATAGCCATCTGTAAACTTCCCTGTTCATTGCTTGCAGGAAAGTGTTTGTGACAGGGCTTCAGTGTAACCCAGGCTACCCTTGGGCTGCTGCAGTCTAGCCTTGAGTTCTTTTTTCCCA
Source organism: Lophiomys imhausi (assembly GCA_907164525.1). NCBI lineage: Eukaryota > Metazoa > Chordata > Mammalia > Rodentia > Muridae > Lophiomys > Lophiomys imhausi. Next base: position 8,721,326 of record CAJQZJ010031764.1, read on the forward strand.
ATTTAGAAGAGGATTTTATTTTGCCAATGCTCTCATTTATTAATTGCTGATTGACTTTAAGGTACATTTGATAATTTCATACATACATGTATTTTATCATATTTATCCTCGTTGTTCCCTCTCATTCCTCTGCTGCTTCATTGAACCCCCTACTCCTCCCCTCTTATCTTCTTGAGTGCCTGTCACCCTCTGAGTTAGCTTTAGTGTTACCTTCATGAATGGACGAGGAGTTATTTAGAGGAACACAAGCAACTTAACTAGTGGCTATACCACTGAAGAAAATGGCTCCCTCTCTAATTGTGATCTTCCAGTAGCTCCTCCAATGGGCCCTCCTGAGCCCCACCCCTGGCCTTGAACCCTTCATCCTCATACGTCCATTTCCCAAATGATTATCACAAGCGGTCACTAACCCGTGATGATTCCAGGAAACCTTTAACTTCCACCCGCATGCCCCAAATATACAGGCCTCTCCCATCATCTGTCCTGACCTCTTTCCTCACATTTGTCCATGAACTCCAGTCTATTTTGCAGAGAATTAGAGAAAAAACAGTGATCAACTGAGAAAGAGTACGTGCAGTTACTTAACTGCCTTCAGCTCTTAAAATGTCAGGGCCTTCAAAGGCAAAATGCCTAAGGAATTATTCAAGGTTAAGTGAGATTAAAAAGCTATGGATTGAAATGCAATGTGTAACCTGGGGTGGGGCTGAACCAGGGAACCTAAAATAGCCACAGAGACATTTTGCAGAGAAGCAGAAAAGTCTGAGCATAGACTATGTACTAAATGATAATATTTTCTCAAGGGCACATCTCATACTCTTTGTCCCAGAGTCATTTAATCTGAGGTTCCACAGTTTAGAAGGTACAGTGCAGGCTGGGGCGGGGGTGGTGGTAATAAAGGGATGAAATATCACAGTGGGAGTGACTCAGCTCAGATGGCAGATTTAACAGAGGGATGGGGAGTGGTTGGCGATAGCTTAGTGGGTTCTAGAGGTTTCTGTAAGATATAAAATATGAGAACCTGCATTCAGATCCCAGCACCCTTGTAAACACCCAAGCATGGTACCCATGTACCTGGAGGATGGAGACTGGAGGATCTCTCTTCCAGTCAAGGTCCAGGATCAAAACGAGACCCTCAGAGAGCAGGATACCCAATGTCCTTCCCTGGCCTCTGTGTGCATACTCCAGACAAGAAAGAAGAAATAAGGAGTGTGGTAAAGTGTTCATCTAACCGTTGAGGTTTCTGTGGTCACTACGGGTTAGTTCTGTTTTGTTTTTTCTTTGGTTAACTTTCTGTTCTTTGGATGTACTAGAGGTCGTGTATGTATCCAGGGTCGTGTATGCCGCTAAACAGGAGTTCTCCCACTGAGCTACACCCCCAGCCTTTATATTTCTTAGTGTTTATTCTGAGACAAGAAAGATCTCATTAGGTTACTCTGACCGATTGGCCCTTACATCATTCTGTAGCCCAAACTGACCTTGAATTTGTAATCCTCTTGCCTCAGCCTCCCCAGTGCTAGAATTATTCCAGGTGTGTCGTCACAATAGGCTACCAGTCATTGTTGAATGGTGTTCGGAGCATTTTTATGGGAATGAAAGTCTGTGTTCTGCTTGTACACAGACTGTCTCCTTTCACCCACAGAACAGCATAGGGATCAGAGAGCCCTTCAAAACTTTTTCCAGTTGGGGGATAAGAGGCAGATCCACACCTCCTGAGTACTTTGGAATTACTGAGATCGACCCAGCAGGATTTTAACTACAGGAAGCACTTTGCATTTGGGTCTGAGGGGCGTTTGCACCTTCCTGTACTGCTAAGTGATGAATCCTGCAGAGGATAGCATGATGCTCACACCTCTAATCCCAAAACTTGGGAAACAGAGGCAGGAAGGTCAAGAGTTCAAGGGCAGCCATGGCTGCACAGAGAATTCTAGGCTATCTTGGGCTACAAGTGACCTTGTCTCAAGACAAAGAGCACTGGATGGAGAGCCAGCCTTTGCTCATGTCCTGTGTCCTGGCTCAGCAACCTCGCTGCTGTGTGATGTTGAGGCACTGATCCTCGCTGCCATCCTTCTTTTCATTTGTGAGTGGATAGGAATAGTATCTACTTTGGGGACTGCTATGAAATTTAAAGACATTTTTATATGTCCAAAACTTAGGACAAGGCTTGGTCCAGAGGTAGTGATTAGGAAGTGCACGCCGCCACTGTCTCTGCTGTTACTGCTGTCATGTGATCGATCACACCATCCCCTGAACTGACCAGTGATAAATAAGCCCAGAGGGTCCTCTCCCGGGTACAGGTCCTGCTTTGTGGATTTCGACCACTGTAGCTTAGCATTTTTTTTTTTTTTTTAACTAAGAATATGACCCAGTCTTTGCCACTGGATCTCACTGGGTCTCCGCCTGGCCTGTCATATTTCATCTGCAGTGAGGAAGCAGGGAGAGATGCATGCCACCCCTTCCTTTCTCCTTTTTATTTAGTCTTGGATGCCTCAGGAGACAGGGCTGTCCACTCTTTAGGGTGGGCCATCCCTCTTTTGTTAAACCTTTCTGAAAATGTCCTTACAGACCTATCCAGAGGTGTGTCTTCTGGGTGATCTAAATACAGTCAGGTTTGACAGTCAAGATTATATATCACCGAGTCCCAAATGGTGGCTTTCAGGGTCTCATTTATAGCAGAGTGTTAACAGTCTTTCACACATACTGAAGAGCAGGAAGAGACTGTAGGACTTACCTGCGAAACAGATGCTGCTCAGCCCCTGGGTTGCAGGCCCAAGACTCTCTCTGGAGTTCTATGAAGAACCTGTTCAGTAGGAGTTTCATAGGCAGACAACCTTGCCAGAGCCTCCGAAGTTGGGCCCTGGAGAGCTGGAACAAGGCTCTTGCATTGTGTTTGTTTTCTATTATTTCCCTTCCTTAATATGATCGCTCCTCAGAGGAATCAGAAACGGGAGTATTTGTAATTGTACTCCTGACTCTTCAGGCTCTTTCGAGAAGCGAGGAAGGAGAAGGAGCAGCCATGTTAAGCAGGTGTGGGTAGAGTTGTCAGTCATGTGGGCCTCTCCAAGGATCTGAAGAGCAAAGAACGCCACTCTGTGAAATCAGATGATGTGTTCACTTGTTTAAGGTCTGCTTTTTCTGATGGAACGAAACACAGAGGTTTTCCTACCTGCTTCCACAGCCCCCACTCATGTCCTTAAAACTTAGTATTGTGCCTCATGGCAGTAGGTAACCAGGAAATACCAGTATCTGACAATAAATGGATGGGTGGGTGGGTGGGTGGATGGATGAACAGGCTAAAGGGAAGGACCATACATGCTATACTGGGCTGAGGCTGTAGCTCAATGGGTAGAGGGCTTGACTAGCATGCACAAAGCCCCCGGTTTGATCCCCAGCACCACATGAGCTGCATGTAGTGATGCACATCTGCAATTCCAGCACTCAGGAGCTAGGGGTAAGAGGATCAGAGGTTCAAAGTCATGCCCAGTGACATAACGTCAAGACCAAGTTAGCTACATGAGACAGTGTCTCAAAAAATGAAGGTCATGACATTTAAGTTTGTGGGTAACCTGACCATGGTAGACATTAGCAACTGCTAAAGCTGAAGGGCGGACGAAGAGCATAGCCAAGGCTCTTCAGATCTCCTGTGTGCTTGAAATCTTTTATAAGAAAGCCAGGCACACTGGCCCATGCCTATAATTATAGCACTTGGGAGGCTGAAGCAGGAGGATCACTATGAGCTTAAGTTAGCCTGAGCTACAGAGTGAATTTTAGGCCAGTTTGAGATACAGAGTGAGACTGTGTAAAAAAAAGAAAACCAAACCAGAAAACAAAACACAGAGGGAGGGAGGGAAGAAGGGAGGGAGGGAGGGAGGGAGGGAAGGAGGGAGGGAAGGCAAGAAATGCAGATAAATGATATCTAACCTGGTACTGAAGGTAAATCTTCCTAGAGGAGGTAACCTGAGGTACGCCATAAAAAGATGCACAAGGGAAGGGGGCTCCGTTGGTAAAGTTCTTGCCTCAGAAGCATGAAGCTCTGAGTTCAGATCCCTGGCACCCAAGAAAAACTGCCATCTCTGTGACTCTCCTCGGGGAGCAAAAGCAGGAGGACCCCTGAAGTTCACTGGCTTGTCAGCGTAGCTGATCAGGGAGCTCCAGGTCCTTCGGTAGGTCACCAACCATCTTGAAGCAGTAAGGTTGAGATTGATCAAGGAAAATACTCACCATCAGTTTCTAGCTCCACATGCAGGTGCACACAAATGCGCATGACACTCATGCACATGCCCACACAAACACAGCTGTATGACACACACACACACACACACACACACAAGGAAAGAGACAAAAGATGCCCAGGACTCTGGAGAATGTCAGCAGGGGCTGTGGATAGAAAAGAGGTCACAGCTAGTGGTACTGGTTGAACAACAGAAGGGCTGTGTGTGCTCAGCTCAGATGAGACACACAGGGAAGATGGGGAATACATTGTGTCCCACAAAGACTGTAGCTTTATCTTTGAGGTACTAGGGAGCTAGGTCATGTCCAAGCAAGAAAATAAAGGGATGTCACAAAAGCCCCAAAGTTGGCCATCCATCTTGCTCCACTGGAGGGCTGCTAGGGATTTCAAACCTTTCCCTATGATTGGTTTAAAGGTCCCCTTTATTTCAGTTGGTAAGTTGGTTTTCCCATATAAGTGCCAATCAGAACTAAGAAAGGGGCATTTCTCTCAAAACAAATTTGGGAACTAGGCACCTCAAGAGCTCCTGTATCTGTGGGCACATTGACTGCCTCCCCCATCCTGGAAAGAAAGCCACACAGCATAATTTCTGCCCCAGTTTTACTTGTCTAGATACTTAGCTGGGGTGGATTAAGTGTTGGAGAAAAGTTCATTCTTTTTAAGAGAGACAAAGTAACAGTTGCTGGCCCTGAGCACTGATAATCAGGAACCTTCTGTGCTTCAGGCTCAGCACCCCACTCCACCCCATCAATTCCCATTCTCTTCACTAAGCAAACCTGAGCTAAACAACTCAAAAGACATTGTGGGTGGCCCAGTTAATCCTTTAATGGCTCCAGCCATCTGCTTTCTACTAAGCCTCAGAGAAGGCTCCAAGCACCCCCTAAGTGGATGGATTGAATTTTCTATCTTGTCTAGACAAGCCACAGGAGGTGGGTCTGGTCACCAGGATTTTCTAAATAGAGACCCAAGTAACCTCCAGGTGGCCCAAGTGTTTGGCAGGTGTCAGATGGCTATTATGGCCACACCACAAGTATCAGTAAGGGCAGGCCCAGCCACACAGCTGCGTGATCAGACCCTCCAGCTATCATTCTGGGGCTGGGAGAGTGGCTCAGAGGATAAAGAGTTTGCCTAGAATGCTTGATCCCTAGTATCACATAAAACCTGGAGTGGTGGTTCACATCGGTATCTCCCAGACCAGGGAAATGAAGACAGAAAGATCAGAAGTTAAAGGTCATCTCCTTGGATACCTAATGAGTTCATAGTGAGCTAGCCTGGGATAAATGAGACCTTGTCCAAAAATTGAAAAAGATTGGGGAACATTTGAACAGTTTTTCACACATGGACTGCCTTCTCAAGAACTAAGGAAACCATTGTAGTAAGAAAAGATATGCCTGGGGGAAATTGGTAAAATGCCATGCAAGCATGAGGACCAAGGCTTGGCTCCCCAAAACTCAGGAGGGGAGGACGAGGCATGGTGCCTTGTACCTGCAGTCCCAACACTTGGAAGAATTTCTGCAGTTTGCTGGCAACCAGTCTAGATGAATTGTTGAACTCCAGACTCAAAGAGAGACTTGTTTCAAAAAAATAAAATAAAATAAGGTAGAGAGTGATTAAGATCTGACATGGACCTCTGGCACACAAGACATGCTCATACACCCGACATACACACACACACATTCGTGTGCACATGCACATGCTGAAGAAGACAACAGGAGACAGCTGGTTCCATACTCCTCCAGCTCTGAGGCACATGTCATGGAGGTACACACTTTCTCTTTGGAGAGAAAGAATTACATCTAGGTCTTACACTTACTCTCAGGGAGACAATTTTATTCATCTACTTAATTTTTTATTTGTCATCATTTAAATTTTTTAAAATATATGTTTTATGTTCATTGATGTTTTGCCTACATGTGTGTCTGTGTGAGGGTGTCAGAAGCCATACAGCTGGAGTAACAGACGGTTGTGAGCTGCCATGTGGGTGCTGGGAACTGATGAACCCAGGTCCTCTGGAGGAGCAGTCAGTGCTCTTAACCGCTGAGCCATCTCTCCAACCTCTAGAATCTTTTTTCTTTCTTTCTTTTTTTTTTTTTTTTTGAGGCAGGGTGTTTCTTTATGTAGCCCTAGCTCTCCTGAACCTCACTCTGTAGATCAGTCTAGCCTCACAGGCCTTTGCCTCCCTCATGCTGGGATTAAAGGTGTTTGCCGCTACTACCCTTAATTTTTTTTTTTTTTCAGAAAGCAGAGAGGGAATTTTGAACATTTGTTTTAAGAATCTTCCACTAGTGGTGGTGCATGCCTTTAATCCCAGCACTTGGGAGGCAGAGGCAGGTGGATCTCTATGAGTTCAAGGCCAGCCTGGTCTAAAAAGTGAGTTCAGGACAGTCAAGGATACACAGAGAAACCCTGTCTTGAAAAACCTAAAAAAAAAAAAAAAAAAAAAAACAAACAAATGAAAAAAAAACACTTTGGAGGTGGAGGCAGGCGGATCTCTGAGTTCAAGACGAGCCAGGTCTACAAATCGAATTTTAGGACAGCCACTGCTACACGAGAAACCCTGTCTGGAAACAACAAACAAACAAAAAGAAAAGAAAGAAATAGAAAACTCAAACATACCAATAACAAATAATGAGATTAAATCCATAAAGAAATGTCCTCTTTCAGAGAAAAGCCTGGGACCAGATGACTTCACTCTTATTAAATTCTACAAAACATTTAAAGAACAAATACTAATTCTTCTTCAACACCACCAAAAGAACAAAACAACAACAATAACAACAACAAAAAAGAAAACCTGAAAAAGAAACAATTCTCCCAAACCTGTTCTCTAAGGCCAGCACTAGTTACTCTGATACCAAAACTAAACAAGGACAGAGTGGAAACTAAGAAAGCCACAGGCCACTCTGCTAAAAATCTTCAACAAAACATTGCCAAACTAGCTGGGCGATGGTGGCGCACGCCTTTAATCCCAGCACTTGGGAGGCAGAGGCAGGCAGATCTTTGCGAGTTCGAGGCCAGCCTGGTCTACAAAGCGAGTCCAGGACAGCCAGAGCTGTTAAACAGAGAAACCCTGTCTCGAAAAAAAAAACAAAACAAAACAAAAAAAACATTGCCAAACTGAATAGGGGGAAACTATTGGAATTCAGCATCCCTTAGTTATGAAATTCTGAGTAAATTAGGTATACATGGAACATACCTCAATATAACGTAGGCTATGTGTAGCAAGGTGAAGCCATTAAGGACAAATGCATTCTCTGTAAGATCTGGAACAAGACAAGGGTAGCCACTTTCAACGCATTACTTCAACAGACTGAAAATTCTAGAATATAACATAAAAGAAGTATCAAGCAGGGTCTGTATAGGAATCAAAACCTACACTAAAAAGGTGAAAAGACCATATGAACAACCTATCATTGCACCTCAAGGAACTAGAAAAAACTATCCATCAAGAGAAAACATTAAATGACAGTCTATCACAGATATTCTCTAAACTACCCAGTAATCAAGTTGCTAAGAGACAAGCAACATTTGCTTATCTAAATACAAGAGATGGATAGGGCATCTTCAAAAACCCCAAGAGATCTGCAGAATATGGCATTCAAAGATGTTATCTTAAATCAAGATTTTCTTTTTTTTTTTGATATCGAGACATATCAGTGCCTGACAGCACCCCCTATTCTACTCCAAGTAGAAGATAAGCATCGAAGAACCTCCACTGTAAGATGGTTGAATTAGTGGCAAGCCTATCTCTTGGCATGAAAAAACCCCTTGCACCAACTGCAGACAGACTGCTGTCCAAAAAGGACAAAACTTGGTAGCAGGGAAGTCGACAGCCTAACTCTGCCAAGACAGGGTAGGTAAGTCCTTCATAATCCCTGCTCTACAACAAATGTCTGTCATAGAAACAGGACCCAAAGGCTGAAGACTGATGCAGGAATGTATGGAGAGAAAATGGGAACTGTCCAGGCAGTTATTGGTATGTCCTTTCTTAGTTTTGGAAGCTGCAGGCCCTGCACTTCCTATATAAGCAGATATATTTATCCCTCTCAGGTCTCTGAGGTGGTTGAAGAATAGACAGCTAGAGTCTCATAGTTAAATTTTGAGTTGTTTAGGAATCAAGAGGATGTTATAGATCTAAGAAGATACTCTTAAAAGTGTGTTGCAAGTTAGTATGAATGTTGAGTCAGATATAGACCTTTAAACACATGGAGATGGTTAGATAGTAGAATGTTAAAGTCAGGGGCCAAATGTGTATAAACTGGACATTGGGAAGGTATACTGGGCCATTTAACTCTCATAAATGTGGCATATTTATATCTGTTGTTTTGTATAATACTGTTATAAGAGAAGGAACCATCTGTTGGACTGAAAGGGGAAACTTCTGGGGGGAAGAGGGTGGAAGGGCGGGATAGGAAGGGGGAATAGGGAGGGGTTTGTTACTGAGATGTAACTTGAAGAAAATAAAATAAAGTATTTAAAAAAAAGAGAAAACATTAAGGCTATCCAAATTTATTTATTTTTTAATTTTTCATTTTATTTATTTATTTGTTTGTTTGTTTTGGTTTTTTGAGACAGGGTTTCTCCTTGTAGCTCTGGCTGTCCTGACTCACTTTGTAGACCAGGCTAGCCTTGAACTCACAGAGATCCACCTGCCTCTGCCTCCAAATTGCTGGGATTAAAGGCATGCACCGACTCTGTCTTGCTTTGGTTTTTTTTTTTTTTTGAAAAAAAAATTATTTCGTGAATTTCACATCATGTACCCTGTTCCCTCCCATCTCCCACCTCCCCCCAGATCCACCCTCTACCCTTGCAGTCTGTCCCAGCATAAAAAAATAACAGCTCATTGTGGAAACTGTAGTGTATCTCAGTATGTCCCACAATATTCCACTTTGTCCACACATTCTGCTTGCAAATATTCATTATAATGACTCCTTGGTCTGGTATGAGGCCCCTGGTTTCCCCTACTCTGACAGTACTGGAACCTCACTGGAACTTTCAGATATGCTGTAACTGTCCTGTGTCATGGAGATCCTGCAGTCCTGGGTTGTGGAACTGACCTCTTCTTGCACTCCAGCAGTTCATCCATGGGGTAGATGTTGGGGTGGGCCAACTCAAAGCCCTGGATCTGGACCAGCAACCCCTACTTGCATGGCCAGTTCTATTATGGAAAAGTGCAGGGCCTGCTCTCCCGTGTGCTGCAGCATGTGAGAGGCAGGGACAGCTCTCCTGCTCTTGGGACCCCTTCTGGGCCAGATCTCCTGTCGGCCAATGGTGGTGAGGGCAAAAGGGAGGGGAGGGCATCTCTCCCTAGCCAACACCACCATATAGCAGATAGAAGGCAGGGCTGGCTCTCCCACACTCACTCCCTCAGGGCCCCACACTCCCCACATCCAGGGCCAGCCAGAGTTCTTCTAGTTTCTGGTTTGTTTCCTGTTCTGGGAGCCCATCTGGTGCTTGCCTGATATTGGTCTGGTAGTCATCACAGGCTACCCCATGGCACCAAACTGGAGTTGGTATCCAGCTTGCTTTTTTTCCCCCCAGGAATGTTAGGCTACTATTCATTCAAATGTCCGTAGATCAGAACCCTGAATGTAGACATAGCCTCTCTTCTCTCTACCACCTACTGATGCACATGTGACACAGCAGTCGTATCTGTAATGCCTCTAGGGGCATGTCTGTATTGTTTTTGAAGTTACATTTTTATTTATTTTGTGTGCCTATATGTATGTGAGTACATGTGGAAGTCAGAGGACAACTTTCAGGAGTTGGTTCTCTCCTTCTGCCATGTGGGTCCTGGGGATCAAACTCAGATCCTCAGGCTTGGTGGCAAGGGACTTTACTCACTGAGCCATGTTGCTGGCCTCATTTTTATATAAACTTTTTTTTTTTTAAATTTCGAGACAGAGTTTCTCTGTATAACATCCCTGGCTGTCCTGGACTCTCTTTGTAGACCAGGCTGGCCTTGAACTCACAGAGATCTCCCTGCCTCTGTCTCCCAAGAGCTGGGATTAAAAGTGTGCGCCACCACCGCCAGTTTATATAAAACTTTTTTATCAGTATGTATTAAGTATAAATAGTGATGGGCTATATGAGGACATTATTTCCATCCTATGTATTTTTCCATATTCAGATGGAGATTGCATTGAACACACATGTATGCACATACATATACGTTTATTTATATTTATTTAGGTATCTAGATAAAATCTGCAATTCACAAATATGAGAAAATATATATTTCTGAGTCTGTCTTACTTTGTCTAACATGATGATCTCTAGTTCCATCCATTTTCCTAGAAATGATATCCTTTCATTCTCTGCAGCTGAATAAAACTCCACTATGCATGTGTACCACACTTCCTTTATCTATCGACAGGCTGATAAACAACTGAACAATTTTGTATTCCCACCAGCAGGGTGTACATGTTCCCCCCCCCCCCCCCCCCGCATCCTTGCTGTATTTGTTGCTGTTTGTTTTCTCTATGGTAGCCATTCTGACCAGAATGAGATGAAATTTGCATTTCTGGTGCCAAGGATGTTGACAGCTTCTCACTTTTGTTCCTCGTTAGTAATCAAGTTCTTTTGATATTAGTCTTCTGTCAGGTGTGTAACGAGCACGTTTCTCCCACATGTGGGCTCTCTTCACTCTGCTGATTGGCTCCTTTGATGTGGAGAAGCGGTTCAATTTCCTGCTCTCTCATTTGCCGGTTCTTGGTTTTGTTCCTTGTGCTCTAGCAGACCTTTTGGGAACTCCTTTTCTGACCTGGAAGTTTTTCTGTGCTTTCCTTTCCCAGCTTCAGAGTTCCGGGTGTTTAGCAGGAAAGAGGTTGGTTTGTTTTGAATTCATTTTCATCCAGGGTGAGAGGGAGGGGTTTGGCTTCGTTCTTCTCCATGTGGATGTTCACTACTCCCAGCACTGTGTGTGGAAGAGGCTGTCTTTTCTTCAGTGGATTCTTCTGGCACTTTTGAAAAAATCAGGCAACTGTGCCAGTTCAGTTCTAGGGCTGGGTTCAATTCTACATTCTGTGTTCTATCCCAGTGCCCTGGGTTTCTGTTTTTGTGCTAGTAACCGTGTTTGTAACTGAACCAGGTTCGTTGCTGCTTCTCTGTAGCATAACAGAAATCTAGTATTGTAATGCCTCCAGCATTTTTTCTTTGTGCTCAAGATTGCTTTGCTATCTGGGGTCTTTTTATGCTTTTGTGTAAATTTTAGGGTTGTTTTTCCTAGTTCTGTGAGAATGTCATTGGAATAGATATGGGACTGCATTGACTCGGTAGATACTTTCTGTTAATGTAGCCATTTTCACTGTATTATCTCCTGGAGTAATGGTCTATAACCAAATACCAAATTATCTGAAAAAAAAAAAAAAACAAATCAAGGAAGCAGTCCCTTTCATGGTAGCTACAAAGACAAAAGGACTGTGAATAAGTTTAATCAAAGCCAGATGATCTCTAATGCACACAGTAAAACATTGATGAAAGAAACTGGAGAGGACACACAAAGGGAAAGAGTCCATGTTCACGAATTAGATGAAAGCAATATTGTTAAAATAGCCTTACTACTGAAGGGCTCTACATAGTAAATGCAATCCCTATCAAGATTTGAATGGTGTTTCCATAGAAATAGAAACAAACTCAAGCCTGAAATTTATATGCACACACCACACACACAGGTGCACACAGACACACACACACAGGCACACAACCAATCTTGAGATAAGGAACAAAGTAAGAATTATTATACCACCTGACTTCAAAATACACTATAGGACTGGGGTGTCATTCAATGGTAGACCTTGTCCTTTATATTCACAAAGCCTTGAGTTCAGGGACTGGAGACATGGGTCAGTGGTTAAGAGCACACACTGCTCTTTCAGAGAACCCACGTTTGGTTCCTGGCACCCTTGTCAGGCAGCTGACAACTGCCTGTAACTCAAGCTTCAGGGGGCTCCGACACTTCTGGCTCCTGGGGGCACTGCATTCCCTTGCACATACAAATAGATGTGCATGTATACACATAATTAAAATAATAAGGATAGTAATAAAAAAATCTTTTTTTAAAAGCCCTAACTTGACGGGCGGTGGTGGCACACCCCTTTAATCCCAGCACTTGGGAGGCAGAGGCAGGCGGATCTTTGCGAGTTCGAGGCCAGCCTGGTCTACAAAGCGAGTCCAGGACAGCCAGAGCTGTTAAACAGAGAAACCCTGTCTCGAAAAACCAAAAAATATAAATAAATAAATAAATAAATAAATAAATAAATAAATAAATAAAAGCCCTAACTTAAAAACCCAGAATCCACACACACAAATAATTATATGCAAATGAAAAAGGAGTGTGAGTCTGTTTGTTTATTGCTCTTTTATGGAAGGCAAGACATCAAGACTTGGGATATTTTTCTTTACTACGTACTTGGGTCTCCCTTTCACCATTTCTCTGTACCTAGATAACTGAATGTTTAAAGGGTTGATGAGAACAATAGAGGAGAAAAAGTGAGAAATCACACATTACTATTTCGAGACATGGTCTCACCATGCAACTCTGGCTAGCCTAACTAACTGTGTAGACAAAGCTGACCTTCAACTCACAGAAATTTGTCTGCCTCTGACTCCCAAATGCTGGGATTAAAGGTGTGTACCACCACACTTGGGTCATTTTTTTTTTTTAAAGATCCATGAAATATTTCATTACCTGGAACTGCTTAGTACTAGTGAGCTATAAATGTCATTCCAGCCAAAGTACTGTCAAAGGATTAGTGCAGTGGCACACCCCTGAAATCCCAGCACCCTGGAGGCAGGGCAGGAGGATTACTGTAAATTAAAGGCCAGCTTGGTCTACCTAGTGTGCTCCAGGCTAGCTAGCTAGAGCCACATAGCAAGAAGCAGTCTCAAAAAAAAATTGACTGTCTTCGTCCTTTCAAGTTGCTGTAACAAAATGCCATTTACTTGGATGCTTTGTAGACATCAGAAAATTATTCCTCGTTGTTTTGGAGGTTGCAGTTCCAAGATTTAGAATGAGTTGCTGATAGTCTGTTGTCTCTAGAGCTCCCACTTTCAGATTCATGGATGACCAACTTTTCTCAGTGTCCTCACACAGTGGAAGGGCCAAAGGATCTCTCTGGGGTATTGTGATGACAGCACTGATCTTATTTGGGTAGCAGATTCGCCCTTGTGACCTAATACACTCCCAAAGCCTCCACCTCCAAATAGGATCTCAAGGCATTGCCTGGATGTGGATTTCAAAGGGGGTGGGGAGGGAGTGGAATGGGGCTGAACAGTGAGTGATATGATAAGGTCTTTGTATTTGCACCTAACCTGCCTCCCTTCTTCCCTAATCCCACTGTCTGTCACTGGGTGGTCTTGTGTAAAAAAAAAACATTTCTCGGGGGCTGGAGAGATGGCTCAGCGGTTAAGAACACTGCCTATTGCTCTTCCAAAGGTCCTGAGTTCAATTCCCAGCAACCGCATGGTGGCTCACAACCATCCACAATGTGATCTGATGCCCTCTTCTGGAACGCAGGTGTACATGCAGATAGAGCACACATATGCATAAAATAAATAAAATAAAATAAAATAAAATAAAAAAACCATTTCTCCTCCTGGTAAACAGAGATAGGTACATTCGACTTCTAGGATCAGAGGAGAGAGTGTGTGTGCAGCCTCCATGCAAAGGCGTTGCTCTGGTCTCACCTCTGTAGTTGTTATAAAGTGCTCGGCTGGTGTCACTAAGCTCTTATACCTGCCCAGGTGTGATTTGTTGTTCCACTCCTGGCTCCTGTTCCCCTTCTTTGCTCCCTTTGGTTTTTCTTTGGTGCCCACCCTTGCTCATTTCTAAAACACTGTCCTTTGTCTTTACACAAGTCACCATAAGATTATAAAACTTCATGAGGTAGGCTGAGGGAAATCACTCAGGTATAGAGGGAGTACCCCTTCCATAGCAAATGCAAGAGGTTGCTTCCAGACCTCATCTGGAGGAGGGAAGGTGATCTGAATTGAAACCAGTGTGTTGCAAGCCACCCATCACTACTCTGTGAATGAGGCCTTGCTAACCATCTGCACAGACCCAGAGCTCTGGCTTTACTGGTTGCTGGGGCGACCCCTGGCCACGGCAGGGGCCCTGACAGACACTTGGCCATTGTGTGCCATTGTGTCCCATTGAGTCTGCAGGAAAGCTGCCAGCTGCAAGTCAAGAAAGGAATGTCCCTACACCCTGCCAGTGCTTTGTTTTGGGCTGAATGAGGTAGGAGATGGAAGAGAATTTCTGAAGCTGAGAGGCTGCAGGGGAGATGTGCTGCTTCCACAGCTCACACAAAGATCTCCTGGGTAAAGGGCCTGAGAAGCCCAGTGAAGACACGGCAAGCATTCGGTGTTTATTCCACAATTGTACAAGCAGGCATTGCTCCTGAGCCAGGCACATAGCAGGGACCAGTGTCCCCGTCTCAGTTCACACTCTGCCCCATCCACAAAGTAGCTGTAGTTAATATGACCCCCCATTTTATAGAGGAGGAAATTGAAGCGTAGAGAGGTAATGTAACATGCTTGAAGCCACAGTGCAGGAAATGAGGAATTAGAGTCAGGGATGAGAAGTAAGAGTGTGTGGTGTGTGTGTGTGTGTGTGTGTGTGTGTGTGTATGTGTGTGTGTATATGTGTGATGTGTGTGTGTATGTGTGAGTGTGTGTGTCTGTGTGTATGTGTGGGATGTGTGTATGTCTGCGTGTGTGTGTGATGTGTGTGTATATGTGTGATGTGTGTGTATGTGTGTGTATCTGTGTTTGTATGCATGTGTGTGGTGTGTGTGTGTGAGTGTGTGTGTCTGTGTGTGTATTGTGTGCATGTGTGTGGTGTGTGTGAGTGTGTGTGTGTATATGTGTGTGATGTGTGTGTCTGCATATGTGTGATGTGTGTGTGTCTTCATGTGTGATGTGTATGTATGTGTGATGTGTGTGTGTCTGCATATGTGTGATGTGTATGTATGTGTGATGTGTGT
>CAJQZJ010031764.1:8740848-8759988 GCA_907164525.1 Lophiomys imhausi
TTAGCTATTCACTAAATCTAACTTATATTAACCTATCAGCCCCTTCACACTGGTTCCAAGGAAAGAGTCCAGTAAAGTCACAATGAGGAGGGAGAAGAAAAAGAGAGAAAGAGGGGGTGGGGGCACAAAATGTCTGGATTTTATAGGAAAGAGCTTCGGGGGAGGGGAAGTCCAGCCCCTGGGCTGGAAGTTCAGAGTAGACAGTGGGTATGCCAGGAATGCCCTGTAACAGGTAGGGACTGAGGCATGCTGGGAGAACCTGCAGGCCAGGTCCACTTTGATATGTAAATATGCACCTCAGCTGCTTGAAACCCAACGGTCAAGATGAGGATTATGGAGTTACTCCCTGGCCTGTTCTACCCTCTCTGCCATATCAATGTACCACAACAAGCCTATTGGGTGCTTGTGGTGACCTGGGGGTCCAGTAGATGGACTGACTGCATCCCCTTTGCTCCTCTAGGTAGCCTCATTTCCTGGAGATATCTCTCCACAGAAGCAGGATAGGCACTGCGCTTGGGGTTGGCTCCAACAAATCCTGCCCCTCCCACCCTCATCCAATTCTGGCTGCCTATCTGTATCATCCCTTAACTACACCCCACTTATGACGCCACTGAGCACCGTTCTGCCTCAGCTCCCCTTTCTTCTTTAGCATTTGGAATCTACTTAACTTTGCAGCTCAGGTGACACCCCACTGGCCTACTTCTGAAGGAAGCACCCCATCTTCCCATAGCACATACCAGTCACATCAGTCATGATTCTATTCTGGGGTTGTTTGGTTCCTTGATTTTGTTCTTAAGACAAGCAAAACTTTACAGTGCACCATTGCCAGACCTTGACCTTTCTATGTAGCCTAGACTGGCCTAGAACTCACAGTCCTTCTGCACCAGCCTCCCAAATGCTGGGATTGCAGGCCCACCGCCATGTCCGGCCTTCTGGTTTGTGTTATATGAAGTTCATTGTTGACAGTGAACTGGAAAGTTTTTACATGCCTACTGTGCCCGGTTATTTTCAGAAGTTAATGGCAGGTTGAATAAAGCAGCCTAGAACATTGAATTCTCCCACCCCTTCTCTGATCATAGTCCTCTGCCAAAGAACTATGAGCGTGTTTTACCGTTTTCTTCTTCCTGTGTCTAAGTGATTCAGCGCTGTGCCTAGAGCAGCTGCTTAATTAACTCTTGTTGATTGAATTAGTGGGCAAGAAAGTGAATGAACAACAGGAAATCTTCTGATTGTTTGAAAAACACTGCTAAGAATGAGTGGCTGACAGACTGTGTTTTGTTATAAGGTGAGCTTCAGCTGCAGGGCACCGAAATCTCACACGTCAGTAGGACATATCATTGAAAGTACATGGGTGTAACTCTCACTTTTATGGGCTATTCAAACATTAATGCTCAAGTCCTTCAAGATTCAATTCTTACATTCCTAAAAAACATGTATTTATTTATTTATTTATTAAACTTTAATTTATTCATTTTATTTTATATGTGAGTGTTTTGCCTGAATGTATGTATTTGTGCCACATATGTGCTTGGTGCCTGAGGAGGTTAGAAGAGAGCAGAAGATGCTCCGAGACTGGAGTTACCAATAGCTGTGAATCACGTTGTGGGTGTGGGAATTGAATCCAGGTCTCCTCTGCAAGAGGATCTTGTTAAGCCATTTCTCCAGCCCTTCAAAAACATATTTAATGGAAGAAACTTGAATTATGTGAGGTGTCAGCACTCTGAGACAAATGGCCTTCCTTAAGTGAGAGGCGGTGGCTTCATTTTGTGCATAGTTACTGCACTGCTGAATGAATAGGCTTGCCTTGAGTTGGATATATTAGAATCAACTTTTTAAAACTCATTACATTGTCAAGAGAAGAATATGGTTTTCTAAGTTAATTTATGGCTGCAGTTTCAAAGCCTACTGTTTTCTCCCAACTTTTTCTCTTATGAAAAGAAATAAAATGGAGTCTCTGAATTACTCCCTTTTTGAGACAGGATCTCCCTGTGCAGCCTCTGGCTGGCCTGGAATTCTCTATAGAGAGTAAGCGCCAATTCATAGAGGTCTGCCCACCTCTTCTTCCTAATCTCTGGTATTAAAATCATAAGCTGCCATGCCCAGCCTTGAACTACATCTGTTTTTCATTCTTCAAGCCCTCTATCTACTGTGACTAGGTAAACTGAATAGATTAGTCTCTTACAAGTAAAGAAAGGTTTGGAGGTCAGGAAGTCCCATGACCAGTGTGGTCACTCCTGAGAATGCCCCTCCTCAGATCTGAAATGGGGTGAGCCTATTTGCTGGACAATGGAGCAGATATCTGGAGCCAACCCAGTGTACCCTTTGGAACATTTCCACCTACACTCACAGGACAGCCTTTCCGACCAGAAAGAGTTAAGATCTCCAGAACACAGCACATCTAGCTCTGGGATGGATCCTCCTAGAGACAAAAGATAAGGTTGTACAGAATCTGCTATTGTCCAGTGTCCCTCAAGAACTCTGTCCACAAACAACAGAAACTGCTCCAACTAGTGCTGGCAAGTAAAACAAAGGTGGTCAGGCTTCAAAGAAGCTTCTACACTTGCTTACAAAGGTATTGTTCAGATAGGAACTCCTTCCTGTTGTTCCTCATGTTTCCCTTTGCACAGGGGACGTCCATGAATGCAGCACCACTGGCTCTCGTCTTTACAGGAGAACGGACTTAGATGGCTACTGCACCCAGCTTTTTTTTCCCCCCGTGGGTGCTGGGGATCAAACGCAAGCCCTCATACTTGCAGAGCAAGCACTTTGCCAGTTGAGCTGTTTCTCTGGGCCTCTGTCTTTCTGTCTAGAAAGTGGGTATGCTCATCCTGTCAGGAGTGTGGAAGATGGAAGGAAAAAGTGTGTAAGTTAAAGTGTATATTCAACACAAAATGTGCTTGATTAAAGAGAGTATTCACCATACAGCAAGGGAATTCATATCCTAAGAGTCTCCTCCACAAAGTGGGCCATAGTGGGTTTAGATCGCTGTGGTGTGGTCTTCATGAGTCTAAGTCTGCGGTTTTGGTCTTTTTCAGGAGAGCGGCAAGTGAAGGGGGTTCCTCTTCCTGAAGGAAGGTGTCATGGCCTTCCTGTTGATCACCCGACAGCTGGCCTGCAGCTCCCAGAAAAACCTCTGCCTCTTTGCATCTGGTAAGCACTCCCTCCCTCCCAGGTCTTGGCATGACCTGCTCCTCAGGAGACACGGTGCAGGTTAGGAGTCTGTGGTCAGAGGGCTCGAGGCTCGAAGGATCTGCCTGCTTCCCTCCTAGTGTTCTCCTGTGAGACTGTCATCATTGCTACCCACTTCATCACCCTTGTCCTCAAGTAGGAAGGGAGTTGATGCAGCTGAGAGCCACTCTGTTCAGGAGTGGTAGCCTCTAAGCCAGAAGGACCTGGAAAGGAAGACTCACTGCTGCGGTTAGTGAGTGCCAAGGAGCAAAGAAAGCCACAGAAGTGAAGCTGAGGGTATGTGTAGCTTGGGGAGCACGGTGGGTTCCTAGCACGCACACACCTCAAGGTTTAATCCCCAGCACTGTATAAACTGGGGCAGCTGGCCTGAGGAGATGGCTCATTAGATATCGGATCTGCTATGAATGAGAACTGCAATTCAGATCTCCACACAAAAACTGGTGGGTGTGGCAGCCTGCTTGTATTCTCAGCCTTAAAGAGCTGGATGGAGACCAGATTCCCAGAGCAGGATGGCTAGTTAGACTAGTCACATCCGACTGAGGTTCACCAAGGGACCCTGTCTCAGTAGGAGAACAACTGAAGAAGACACTCAACATCAATTTCTAGGGCCCAACACACACCTTTGATCAGTGATACACACACACACACACACACACACACACACACACACACACACACACAAATGCATGAATGGGTGAAATGGTAACCACCTTTAGTCCCAAAACTCAGGGGTTTGATTCAGGAGGACCAGGAATTCAAGATCATCCTCAGCTTTATAACAAGTACAAGGCCAGCTTGGGTACATAAGACATTAAAAAAAAAAAAAGCTGAAGTTACAGGCATGATATAATACAGGTCATATAATTTCAATATCCAGGAAGTTAAGGCAGGAGGGTCAAGAGTTCAAGGACAGCCGTGGCTCTGTGGTAAACCTTGTCTAGAAAGGAAAGAAGAGAGAGAGGAAAGGAAGATGGGAGAGTGAAAAGGAAAAGTGAAGGGAACAGACACCAGGGGGGTATACACAGCCCCCAGCTGATAACTGAGTGTTTGGGCACTGAGCTCTAGCTGAGAAGTCTGACCTCCTCCGGCTAACCTTGTACAGCATGGGACTGTCTCAGAGTGCTGACCTGCAGTGAGTCAGGAGTGTGTCACCAAGTCACTAATTTTACTTATTTATTTTTGAGACAAGGTCTCTTATAGCCTATTATCTCTGTAATCCCGGTACCCAGGATGCTGAGGCCGAAGGATCATGAGCTAAAGGGCAGTCTAGGATGCTACATAGGGAGTTCTAGGACAACATCATAAGATCTTGTCTCAGAAACCAACAAAAAAGGCCTTGGGAGATGGTTCGGTCTTTTTAACCTGGGTTATGGGAATTGAACTCAGGTTGTTCTGGCTTGAGTGACAAGGGCTTTTACCAACTGAGCCAACTCCCTGATCTTAATAAAAGGAGTTGCCACACAAGTATGAGGATCGGTAGTCACATAAAAGCTGAGTGCAGTGGTATATACCTGTAATACCGGCATTGTAAAAGGAAGCAGAAGGGTTCCTGGGGTTTCCAGCCAGCTAGTATAGTCAAATCGTTGAGTTTCAGGTTCACTGAGAGACCCTGTCTGTAAAAACAAGGTGGAGAGAGATGGAAGAAGTCACCACCCTACTTCAACATCTGGCTTTGCACATGCCCTTTACAGATGCACGTACACACACAAAATGAGTGAATGAGCGAGAGGAAGGGCGGGGCTCTAGACAGGCTTTACCTTGACATTGTTCACTTTCACATACAGAACAGTTGTTTACTGGGAATAATATTTTCGTGTCTTAAGACCAGAAT
This sequence comes from Lophiomys imhausi, assembly GCA_907164525.1. Taxonomy (NCBI): domain Eukaryota; kingdom Metazoa; phylum Chordata; class Mammalia; order Rodentia; family Muridae; genus Lophiomys; species Lophiomys imhausi. Next base: position 8,745,869 of record CAJQZJ010031764.1, read on the forward strand.
TGGCTCAGCTGGTAATAGCACTTGCTGCTTTTGCTGACTAGCTTTATGTCAACTTGATACAAGCCAGAGTTATCGGAAAGGAGGGAACCTCATCTAAGAAGAGATCTCCATAAGATCTGACTGTAGAGCATTTTCTTTTCTTTTTTTTTTTTTTTGGTTTTTCGAGACAGGGTTTCTCTGTGTACAGCTCTGGCTGTCCTGGACTCTGTAGACCAGGTTGGCCTCCAACTCACAGTGATCCACCTGCCTCTTCCTCCCAAGTGCTGGGATTAAAGGCGTGTGCCACCACACCCAGCCGTAGAGCATTTTCTTAATTAGTGATTGATGGGGCATGGCCCAACCCCACTATGAGGTGATTTTGAGGTGATGCCATCCCTGGGCTGGTGGTCCTGGGTTCTAAAAGAAAGCAGACTGAGCAAGCCGTGAGCAGCAAGCCAGAAAACAGCACTGTTCCATGGCCTCTGCATCAGCTCCTGCCTCCAGGTTCCCGCCCTGTTTGTGTTCCTGACTTCCTTTGGTGATGGACTATGATGTGGAAGTGTAAGCCAAATGAACCTTTTTACTTCCCAGCTTTCTTTGGTCAAGGTGTTTCATCACAACATTATCCTAACTAAGTTAATCACTCGACCTGATGACCTGAATTCAATCCCAAAACCCAAGTGAAAACACCAGCATTAGGGGAGTGGAGCACATAACTATATAATCCCAGCACTCCTATGACAGAGACAAGAGAACTGGCCAGAAGCTTGAGGGCCAGTTAGCCCAAAGTGTGCAGCACAGCAGCAGAAAGAATGAGAGTCTCAACAAGGGGGAAGACAAGAAAAGAAATGACTCCTAAAAGTTGACCTCCCCACCATCCCTGAGACACACATGATGCTTAGTGTGCGGTACACAGCTGCCTGTAACTCCAGTTCTAGTGGATCTGATGCCCTCTTCTGGCCTGCTTAGTCACCAAGCACTTACATGATGCAGATATGCATACATGCAAAACACTCACAAATAAAACCACTGAATGGAATTTAAAGGCCACTGAATTCCATAACTTTTAGCCCAATGGCATGAGCTCCAGGAACTTCCTTTTCGGAGTCAAAAGAAAAGAAAAGCTTTTTTTTTTTTTTTTATGTTTAAGCAGGAGGGGTGTATCTTAACTGCTTCCAATACAGGGCTTCAAACCCTGCCTTACCTCGTGTCATCACTTGAGAAGTTTTTGACACCCAGAGCAATTAAAGAGTCAAGAATGGGTCCAGATGCATTTTCTAGTATCATAATTTTACATGGATTGATTCGCAACCAATATATGTGTGTGCACGTGTACACACCAATATGTCATACATGAGATTTTGGTGTGTGCACGTGTACACACCAATATGTCATATATGAGATTTTGGCACATTCAAGTTGTGTGTGTGTGTGTGTATTTGCAGTGCTGGGGATTGAACACAGGTATTTGCACATGCCTCAGACCCTAACATTCATTTTTTTTTTTGAGCATCTATGAACTCTAGTTTCTTGTCCTGTGAAATGGAGACAGTGAGGTAGATAGATGATGGATAATAGGTACATAGATAGATGATTACTAGATTGATTTTTTTTTTTTTTTTGGTTTTTCGAGACAGGGTTTCTCTGTATAACAGCTCTGGCTGTCCTAGACTCACTTTGTAGACCAGGCTGGCCTCGAACTCACAGATATCCGCCTGCCTCTGCCTCCCAAGTGCTGGGATTAAAGGCGTGCGCCACCACCGCCCGGCTTTTAGATTGATTTTATTAGTTCTTTTTTTTTTTTTTTTTTTTTGGTTTAGAGACAGGGTTTCTCTGTTTAACAGCTCTGGCTGTCCTGGACTCGCTTTGTAGACCAGGCTGGCCTCGAACTCGCAAAGATCCTCCTACCTCTGCCTCCCAAGTGCTGGGTTTAAAGGCGTGCGCCACCACCGCCCGGCTTTAGATTGATTTTTAAAAGGATGTATTTTTACTTATATACATGTGTGTGTTTATGTGTGTGTGTGTGTGTGTGTGTGTGCCATGTGCATGCAGGTTCCCTCAGAAGCCTGACTAAAACATAAATTTCCTGCAGCTGGAATTATGGGGAATTATGAGTGGACCAAACTCAGGTCTTTTGGAAGAGCAGAAGCAACTACTGAACCATCTTTCCAGACCCTAGACATTTGATAGATGATAGACTATAGATAGAAGATAGATAGATTAGATAGATAGATGAGAAATGATAGATAGATAGATAGATAGATAGATAGATAGATGATAGACTAGAGATAGAAGATAGATAGAAGATAGACAGACAGACAGACAGATAGATAGACGATAGATCAGTAAATGATAGAGAACTAGGTAAGTGATTGATAGATGATAGATGATAAAGTGATAGATGATAGAAAATAGATAAAGCCGGGCGGTGGTGGCGCACGCCTTTAATCCCAGCACTTGGGAGGCAGAGGCAGGCAGATCTTTGTGAGTTCGAGGCCAGCCTGGTCTACAAAGCGAGTCCAGGACAGCCAGAGATATTCAGAGAAACCCTGTCTCGAAAAACCAAAAAAAAAAAAAAAAAGAAAATAGATAGTAGAAGATAGATAATAGATGGATAATGAATACCTATATACATCTATATAAGGACAAGTGCAGTTACTACCCATGTTGTCCTCTACTTTGATACAGTTGCATCTGCATGGGAACCCAGTGAGAGACACTAACAAGCTGGGAACAGGCCAGGAAGGTAAAAATAAGCAACCACACAAAGGGACTCCTAGGAGCCACTGTTAATCCTGGCATGTTTACTCTGGTCAAGCACACTGTCTTCTCTGCTGGGATGAGTCAGGCTTGGGCTTGGGGCCACCTCTATGTGGCTGACCACATGCTGAGTAAGAATGCCTGTGAGATCAGTCTGGGAACTTAACTCTTCAGTAAGTTTATTACTCTTCAAAATGTCAAATGGGTTTCAGACCAATGACTTGTGGCCACAACTAACTCTGTAACAATAACAACAACAAAAGAGTCTGTTAAATGAGGACCATTTTAATTTGTAAAATTTTCTCCTAGATGATCTTTTCCCTTCCTCCTACCCTCCCTTCCTCTCTCCATCCATTCCTCCCTCTCTTCCTCCTTCCCTCCTTCTTGAAATAGTTTTTTTTTTTTTTTTTAGGTTCAAAATATTCCATTTATTCACAATTATAATTTCCTGCAGATGTATACTAATTACAGTTTCTTAGGTATTTAGCTCATCTCCACCTTTTCTTTTTTTTTTTTAATAATTTATTTTTTATTTCTTCAAGTTACATCTCAATCACAATATAGCTATGTATATGTTATTATAAATGCATGTAGAGGCCAGAGGTCAATGTCAGACTCCTTGCTCAGTCCCTGTTCACTTTAGTTTTTGAGACAGGGTCTCTCAGTGGACCTGGAACTCACCTATACAGGTAGACCGATTGACCAGCATGCCCTGGGAGTCCTTATGCCTCTACCTCCCCAGCACTGGAATTAGCCACCATGCCCAGGGGGTGGAACTCATACCCTCATGCTTGCATGTAACCATCCAAGCTATCTCCCGGATCCCCACGATGATTAACATTGATTGCCACTCAACAGGGTCTAGAATTACATAGGAGACAAATGCTAGATGCGCTGTGAGGGAGTTTCTAAATTAGGCTGAGATGAGTCTTCCAAAAGACCCACTTTGCCTGTGGGCAGGACTAGTCCAAGCACTGGGATCCCAGACTGATTAAAAAGGAGAAGCCCGGTTGAGCAACAGTGTCTTCCCTAACTATGGAGAGTGTGACCCCACAGTCCTGTCGCCGAGCCTGCCCCACCATGATGACTGCAGCCCCTCACCTGCGAGCCAAAAGAAACCTACCCTTCCTGAATTGCCTTCTCCAGGAATGTCATCACAGGAATGAAAAAGTAACTGATACAAACAGGGCCTTGTGATCTCAAACCAGCCTCGAATTTCCTGGGCTCAAGGGATCTCCTGCCTCAGCGTCCCTAGTGTCTGTAACTAGACACATGCCTTTTGCACCCAGATCTCCTCTTGGAGATCTCCTGGGAATGGACATACATTGTGCCTTCTAGTCAGATGCCAACGGTACCTAATGAGCATCCTGCAGTGTTCGAGCAGCAGAGGGTTACCAGCCAATGTGCCGGTCAGCAGTGCTGAGGATGAGAGACTCTGCTCTGTCTATGTACATCTGGACTTAATTTGGACTGGTTTTGGTTTGTTTTGGTGTTTGTTTTTTAATGTATTTTGCGTATATGGGGGCTTTGTCTGCATGTGTGTCTGCACACCAAAAGAGAGCAACAGATCTTAGTATAGCTGGTTATGAGCCACCATGTGGATGCTGGAAATTTAAGTCAAGACCTCTGGAAGAGCAGCATTGGCCTTAACCACTGAGCCGTCTATTTCTCCAGCCCCTGAATTTCTTTTGTAAGGTGTGTGTGTGTGTGTGTGTGTGTGTGTGTGTGTGTGTCTGTAGATACCCTTGGGGGCCAGAAGAGAGCATCAGATCTCCAGAACTGAAATTACAGACTGTTGTGGTCCTCTGCAAGAGCAGCAAATGCTCTTAGCAACTGCTGAGCCATCTCTCCAACCCCTAGAAAGAAGTTTTGGACTGGGAGCATAGCTCAGCAGGTGAAATCATTGCTATCCAAGAGTAATGACCTGGGTTCGAATCCTGAGCTCACAGTGGAAGGAAAGAACTAAGTCCCCCAAATTGTCCTCTGACCTACACGCGCACACACACAGCGTGAAACCTAGGACCTTCCACATGTTAGGAGCTTAGTACACTGCGTCCATCACTTTCTTGCTGTGTGTCTTCAAAAAGCAAAATGGGGGGGGGGGGGGGGCTGGGGAGACAACGCATCAGATAAGCACACTTGCTGCTTGCCCAGGGCCTGAGTCTGGTTTCCAGCACCCACACCACTCAGCTCACTACCACATGTAACTCCAGTTCTAAGGTATCTGACACCTCCAGGCCTCTGGGCACTGGCATGCTCGTGGTACACATAGGACAAGCCAGCACATCCATATATGCATACATACCCATGAATAAAATTAAGTTTAAAAAAATGAGATGCCTGTGCTGTGTGGAACAGGAAGCTGGGCTAGCTCATCTTCTGCCTTAGGGTGGGAGCATGCCTGCTTTCCTACAACTTCATTGACCCTGGCTTTTCTGTTTTGGAATCTTTATTGTTTTCACACTGCCTAGATTTGTTCAGACACCGCGTTCTGAGGTGACCTTATCAGAACAAAGCTGAGGTCCTGGGACCACCTGGGAACCACCTGTTAAGAACTGAGGACACCTTTTGGGGCTGATCCTCCTTGTATCTTGTCACCAGGGGTTCATATTTGTCTTCTGTATTCCAGGATCCAGATATATCAGTCAAGCTGCTGCCAAAGTTGACATTGAATTTGATTATGACGGGCCACTGATGAAGACAGAGGTCCCGGGGCCTAGATCTCAGGTGAGACAACACTCCTGAGGCAAAGATCCAGGAGGCAGGTACACAAGCAGCTTAGGGGCTCTTTCAGAGCCCCAGAGCCTCAACTAGAGATGTGTGTGAAATAAACCAAGCCATTGTGCAGGCTTGAACAGTAGCGAGTGTCTCATGTCTGCTGCCATGAAGATGTTGCCTAACAGCCGGTCACAGACTGGCGACATGTGGCGTTCCCATTGCTTGTGCATTTATGGCTCACCAGCAGGTAGGCAGGTGGCCTTGATGGAGCATCTGCAGACCTGATGGGGGGGGGGGGGGGGGGGGTGGAGAGCTGGCTGTCAGTTTATGCCTGCAGTGACTCGCCTCTGCTCCACGGATTGCTGGTCCTCCAGCTTACTACACTGTGCCAGTTCTGATCTCGCTGTAAGCCTAGTGAGATGGAAGTTCCATACTGGCTTTCAAATGCTCCCACCTTTTCTATTGGCCAAAGCAAGTCGCGTAGCTCACTGTCAGTCCAGAGGTATGGGCTGGAGCCAAACTCAGAAGGGGCACTTGAAGCTGCAGCATAGCGCTTGGGTATCAAAGACCATTGATTGACTTTGGTCTTGAAGGACAAAGATGAATCTAACATAAAGAAGGCGCTCTGCACAATTGATAACAAAGTAGAGTAGGGGACTAACTTGGGGAAGGAGAGAAAGGAGCTGGAGGCAGAGCATATGGGGGCAGGAAGTGAGAGAGAGAAGCAGTGAAAACAAGGATGCCATAATGAAATTCATTGCTTTGTATTCCAACCCCATAAAAAACCAATGATAAGATGGTGTCTTTGAGCCCCACTTGAAGATGATCAAGCTGGGAATGGTGGCTCACACCTGTGATCCCAGCACTTGGGAGGTGGAAGTAGATGAACCATGAATCAGGGTCATCCTCTGCTATGTAGAGAGTTCAAGGCCAGCCTGGGACACATGGGAAGCTGTTTCAAAGACAATACAAGTAGTCTTCTAGCCAAGAAATATGGTTTAAAGCTTCCAATGCTTCAGGTTCTTTCTCTCAGATCTAGCACATTTTTTCCACAGTGGAATGCCGTCTTATTTTCTGTAAAAACATCATGCCTTTTGCCATACATCTATTTTAAGTTCAGAAATATCTGTCTTAATGTAAATGTTTATATGTCTTTTAGATGGATTTTGCCAAACAGAAGAAGAGACCTTTTTCATGCATATTTCTGTTGGGGTGGGTTCTACTTTAATAGAGAAATGCCTAGAATAACTTTTCTTTTTTTTTTTTTTTTTTAATGAGACAGAGTTTCTCTGTGTAGCCCTGACTGTCCTGGAACTCGCTCTGTAGACCAGGCTGACCTCCAACTTGTAGAGATCTACCTGTCTCTGCCTCGTGAGTACTGTAATTAAAGGCGTGCAACTCCAACACCGAGAAAGTTCTCATATTTTTGTTGTCAATATTATTTTATATTTTTGTGTGGAAACATGCAGCATCAAAATGCTAACAGCTAAAGTCTCTTTTACACTGAATTATGTTGGAGACTGAAATCTAATATCAAAGCAACTGTCTGTCAGTTCTTAGCCTCTGTTTGGAATTGGGGATAGTGAATTATAATCAGAAGTGGTTCTTTGTTGAGCAAATTAATATTGTCAGTTGACTTTACCCCCCAGTTCCTGATGAGGTGGTTACATCTTTTCTTTTTTTCCTCTCCTAGTGATGGAGATTGAACTTCAAATGCAGGGCCTTGTGCACACTAGGCAAATGCTTCACCACTGAGCTTTGATTAATAATTTTATGTGTATAGGTGTTTTGTGTGTGTACCATGGAGACTGGAAGCAGTGGTTAGATCCCTTGGAACTGGAGTTACAGACAGCTATGAGCTGCCATGTGGATGCTGGGAATTGAACCTGGTTAAGTGCTCTTACCTTCTGAGTCATCGCTTCAGTCTGCATGAACTTTTTAAAGATGAGGGCATAGGCCAGCACATTTGGCTGATACAGGCACCAGCCACAAAGCCTCATCACCTGAGATCGATTCTCTCTAACCCATATGGTAGAAGGAAAGGGCTGATGCCTGTAAGTTGCCCTCTGACCTTCACATGTGCAGCGTGGTGGATATATACCCACCCACAAACAAAATGAAATAAAGTTAAAATGTAAGATAAAATGAGGGCTAGTAGCAAAATGGTAGGAGGAAGAGGATATCCCTTATTTTTTGATATTAAATATCTTCAGCATAGATTTTTTATTACATATATACTTCCAGGCTAGGTGTGGTGGCACAAAGCCCTTAATCCCAGAACTCTAAAGTAGAAGTGGCATATCTTTCTAAGTTTGAGGACAATGTACTTACTGAGTTCTAGGGCGGCCAGAACTACACAATTAGACCCTATTTCTAAAAATAAATAAAACAAATTTTACTTCCTTTTTCAAGTATTTAAATCTGAATCTCTGATTTGTCTATGATAATTGCCACCTACTGTGTTGTGGAGTAGACTTTTATCATTAATTAATTTATTTAGTTAGTTAGTTATTGGGTTTTTTTGAGACAGAGTTTCTCTGTGTAGCCCTGGCTGTCCTGGACTCACTTTGTAGACCAGGCCGGCCTTGAATTTACAGAGATCCACCTGCCTCTGCTTCCCGAGTGCTGGGATTAAAGGCGTGCGCAACCACGGCAGGCCATTACAGACAGCTGTGAACTGCCATGTGGGTGCTGGGATTTGAACCCAGGTCCTTTGGAAAAGCAGCCAGTGCTTTTAACCACTGAGCCATCTCTCTAGCCCCTATCAATTATTTATATTAAGTAATTTAAAAATATTTATTTATAAAAAAAAGAAAAATATTTATTTATAATATTAACTAATAGTCTATCAAGTCCTTGGCATCAGAGTGGCCAAACAACACCTCAAGAATGGGGAAAACATGGGAGATATTGAAGCTTTGTCAGGAATCTGTCAATTGTGACTGATGGTTTTGTCCTCGCCTGCAGGAGTTAATGAAACAGCTGGACACAATCCAGGTAAGTGGGTACAAGGTGATTCCTTTTACTGTTTCTTTTCTTAATTATTTTTTTATATGTGCATGTCTGTATGTGTATGTGAATATGTGTAGTTGTCCATAGAGGCTGGAAGAGGGAGCCAGATTTGCAGGCGAATGTGTACCACCTCACAGGGGTGCTCCAAACCACATGAACAATACAAACTCTTAACCACTGAGCCATCTCTCCAGCCCATATTTTTATTGTTTAATTACTATTCATTTCTAGTTTTCTTTTCTTTTTTTTTTTTTCAGGTTGTTTTTTGAGACAGGGTTTTTCTGTGTAACAGCCCTGGCTGTCCTGGAGCTCACTCTATAGACCAGGCTGGCCTTGAACTCACAGAGATCCACCTGCCTCTGTCTCCTGAGTGCTGGGATTAAAGGCATGTGCCACCACGCCCAGCCATTTCTAGTTTTCTTAGGGGCTTCTCTGAGGCTTACCATACATTCTTTAACTTGTTGAAACTTGCTTCTGAGTCACTTCTCAACCTTTCTTGTTGTAATAAACAAACCAGACATAGTTTTTCACTAAAATACAAGAGCATGGCTTCATGAACCAATTTAAAGCAAGCCACTTGTGTCATTTCTCCCAGAGAAAGACACAGAAGCTTGCCAGCACCCACAGATTCCCATGTGGTATTGAACAAGCAGGATGCACTCTGTTTCCACAACTCGAGTTTATTCCTAAAAGACTGGGAGTAGTAGCCAGCCTGAACCAATTTCCTTTTTCCCAAGAATGCAGGGGCCGTGCACTTTTTCTGCAACTATGAAGAGAGCCGAGGCAATTACCTCGTGGATGTGGATGGCAACCGCATGTTGGACCTGTACTCTCAGATCTCCTCTGTTCCCATAGGTAAGAGTTAGACACTTACCTCTCCTCTCTCTTTGTTCTGGCCATCAGGCTTTAGAGATTTGACCTCAGTGTTTTACCAGCCTCTCTCCCAAGGGTAAGTGAATGAACAAGCAATGGTGGACAGAACATGACTATATGTTGTTTTGTTGTTGCTAGGAGTTTTTCTTTTAAGTATGTGGGTGTTTTGCCTCTGTGTATGTATGTGTACCACCTGAGTACAGTACCTACAGGGGCCTGAAGAGGGCATCCCCTGGGACCTTTGTGTATGCTGGAAATAAAACCAGCCTCTAGAAGGCTAGCCAATCCTCTTAACTGCTGAGCCATCTTTCCAGTCCCTAGACATTACTTGGTTTTGGTTTTAGGGTTTTTTGTTTTTGTTTTTGGGCTTTTTTGTTTTTTGGGTTTTTTTTAGGTTTTTTTTTGAGACAGGGTTTCCCTGTGTAACAGCCCTGGCTCTCCTGAAACTCCCACTGTAGACCAGGTGGCTTTGAACACACACACACACACGTACACACATGTATGTGAGTGCAGGTACCCATGGAATCCCTGGATATAGAATCTGAAATGGTTGTGAACTGCCTAATCTGGGTGTTGGAAACTGAACTTGGATCTTCTGCAAGAGCAGGAAGTGTTCTTAACCACTGAGCCACAGCTCCAGTCCATTAGATACTGTTTTAAATAATAAAGATTCTTTCCAGGTTTGGTAGACAGATTGTGATGCAATCAGTTTCTGGTGACCAGATCCTTTGCTGACTCTGGCATCCAAGTTAGGGAAGCTGGGATAGATCCAATGGTAACTCACAGAAGGAAATCCTTACATTTATAGACTTTAGGGTAATAGTCACTGAGCTTAAGAAGGGAATAGTCGCTGAGTTTAGCAGATTAGTAAAGGAACTATATTGCACATAAGGCCGTGATTTAGGAAGTTGGTCCTCTTCCCCAGCAGCCTTGGCTATTGGATGCTGGTTGCTAAGGCACTGAACAGGTGCAGCCCTGGGAGCTAACACATCCTTTCCTGGGGCCATCTCTCCTTTCCTCCTCCAAATGCCGTCAGGTGAGTGCGAGTGCGCGTTCCTTTCCCTGTGTTGCAGCTAGGTGAAGAAATCTTGAAGAGGTAAGCTTGCAGAGAAGTCATAGCTTAATGCAGCTGTCTAGGTTGGCTTTCCTAGTAGAGCCTGAGATGAGGGTCCTTCATGTAACCTATGGAAGGAGGGAACACCCTCAATGGAAGGAAAGGCAGGGAGCTAGCATCTAGCTAGAGAAGATCAGGAGGATAAGGTCTCTGCTGGGATCACAGCCTGTTCTCACAGGAGACTCTGCATGCCAGACCGAGACAGAGCACTGGCCTTTTTGCACCCCCAAACTGGCCACTCATTGCCTACCCACTGCCAGGGGGAGGCCCAGCAAAGTGACCTCCGTGCTTAGAGGGCAGTTTCCAAAGGAAGAGGCAGCTGGAGCCATTACCAGCCAACACAGGCAGCAGCTGGAACACAGGATGCTCGTCCCAGAAAACACGACAACCTTAGTGGATGCTAGCAGCACCGGCCTCTCCTGGGCTCACCTCCCACCTAGGCAGAGCTTGACCCAGACAATGGGACAGACAGGGTTAATTTGGAAATGAGGTAGCTGTTATTTGTGGCCTGGATGGTTAATGTCCCTTTGGTTGATAGATGCCCAGCTGTGCTCAGTGGCCTGTGGGCTGCACCTGTTCCTTCACAGATGATACTACGTGTCTGCTGCAGGGGAGAGAGACATATAGGGGAGTTGGTTGTGGTACTCTATGTTAGCAGCTCCCCGCCCCCACCTCCTGGCACCCTGGGATCCCCCCAACCCCCAGGCTTGAGTACCCACTCCTTGTACCTCCCCAGCACTTGTCCTCAGACCTACTAATGTCCTGTTGAGATGTGACCAGACAGCAATGGTGACGTATCCTTCAGGGATGCCTCACCTCTGAGGCACTAAGGAAAAGATTTCAAGATCTAGAAACTCCTGTTCCCCTTGGTTTTCATTTGTTGTTGTTTGGTGGGGTTTTTTTTGTTGTTGTTGTTTTAATTTATTTATTATTTGTGTGTGTGTTAATAAGTGGTCTTGACTGCCCCATTACAGGGTCTTTTGCTATTACCTCCAACTGACCTCACTTCAGAGTCTTAAGAGGTCATGGGATCTGCCTGGTGGTGCCGAGTCTGAGGTCCTGCCAGGACATGGACCAGTGAGTCCACCCCCTTATGTTCCTACAGAGCAGTCTTGGAGACAGACACCTGCCCTGCCGTGGGGTCCCACAACTCAAAGCCAGGTTGAAAGTTCCCTAATTGGAGTTCCATTTTCCCCTCTCTCCTTCGGGAGCCAATGAATCGAGCTGCCTCTGCAGTTTAAGGAGGTTTACCAGGACCAGGCCTATCTACTGAGACAGAAAAGCCCTAAACACCCAGGCGGCCTGATAAGCCAGAACCCTGGCCAGAAATCGTTTGGAAAAACCCAGAGGATGTTCTGTCCTTGAGTGATGAGCAGTGTCTAGTCCTGGGCCCTGTAAGCCTTGCGTGGGCTAGAGGAGAGACCGGAGTATGTCAACTCTCTCTGTGGTCTTCTGCTTCAGGTTCCACAGCCAGCCGTGGAGTGAAACCACAAGGACATTCCCTCTTCTCTTTAAGTCTTTTATATTCTGCGGAGAAAGTCTCACCTAGGCAATGCGGGGGCGGGGTTGGGGTGTTAATTCTTGTCTAGTCTTTTAGGAAGGAGAACAGGCCGGGGGTGGAAGGCCTCAGGCAGACAACATAAAGATTGTTTCCAGTGCATTCAATCTCTAGCCTCAGGGATACACAGTCGCCCTTCAAAGTAAATGTATTTCAATTAGAAAGTACGGTTGTCCTCCAGTGAAGCTGCTAAGACAGAATGCTGGAGACTGAGTAGCTTATAAACAAGAAAAGTTTCTCCCAGTTTTCAAAGCTGGGAGTGCAAGTTCCAGGCGTCACTGATTTAATGTCTGTAGAGTGCTTTCTTTCTGGAATAAGGTGCTGCCTTTCTACAGTGTCCTCACAAGAGTGGAGGTTGAAAACACCCTTGGGATTCTTATAAAGGCACTAACACCCTTCCAGAGGCTTCCACTCCCATAACTAATCACCTTCCAAAGACCCTGGAGAGGCAGCAAACAAGCTCCAGATAGAATCACCTCGGGGGTGTGGAGATCTCTGCAGACTGTAAGGAACAAACATTGCAATTATGTGTGGTAAAACCTACTTCCTGCTCTGAGTTCCCCTTGCTGCTCTTTCCTCATATATCTTACAAGCTTCTGAGTGCTTGCTCACACACTGCTTTACTGTGCTATTCATTCATTCATTCAATTAAAATGCATTGAGTGGAGTGAGCCCATGGTGGGTGGAGTGGGCAGAGGGCTCTCAAGGTCTGTCTCCAGGTGTCAGTGCCTACATCTTCCTCTGGCCTTCCTGCCAGGGTTACTGCCAGGCATGTTCATTACTTTCCCTGTTGCTGTTGTAAAATAACCTGACAAAAGCAATTTAAGATAAAAATTCTGAGCCGGGCGGTGGTGGCGCACGCCTTTAATCCCAGCACTTGGGAGGCAGAGGCAGGCGGATCTTTGTGAGTTCGAGGCCAGCCTGGTCTACAAAGCGAGTCCAGGACAGCCAGAGATATTCAGAGAAACCCTGTCTCGAAAAAACCAAAAAACAAAAAAAACAAAACAAAAAAAAAAAAAAAAGATAAAAATTCTGGCTCACAGTTTAAAGGTACAGTCCATCAAGTCAGGGAAGGAGCGGTAGCCGGACAATGAAATAGTGAGTCCCAGTACATCCATAGTCAACCATGAAGTGATGAATGGCTCAGCACAGCTTGTCTGTCTGTCTATCTGTCTATCTATCTATCTGTCTGTCTGTCTGTCTGTCTATCTATCTATCTATCTACTTATCATCTATCTGTCTATATATCTTGGAGACTGGGTGTCATTGTATAGCCCCGGCTGGCTTAGCACTCATTGTGATGCCCCCTCCCCCACTTTCAGAATGCGTTCTCCTCCCTCAATTCACCTAATCAAGAAAATCCTGCAAAGGCAGGCCTAAAGGCTGACTCCCAGATGACTCCTAAGTATTGTCAAGTTGACAGTCAATACAAACCTTGAGAATGGGACCAGCAATAACAAATAGAAAGCTCCCTGCCCATGGTAGATACTCAGTAAATGCTAATTGTCATAAAAGAGAGGAGAGTGGTTCTAAGCAGAATTTCAGGGTCCAAGGGCTGCTGCCTTGGCATAAGGAGACTGGGATGCTCCCTAATTTCTCAGAATCATACCTTTTTTTTTTCTGCTGGAGAGTAGGGAGGATCTCAGGTAGCCCAGGCTGGCCTCAAACTCACTATGTAGCCCAAATTGGCCTTGAATTCCTGATTCTCCTGCCTCCACCTCCCAAGTGCTGGGATTACAGGTGTGCACCACCACACCCGGCTGCAGCTCCTGCTTTTCATCTGCATCAGCAGCCTGACCATGCCTGATCGCATAGGACTTCTGGAAGAATGAAGAAAGGCTGTTAGGGTCAAGCCAGGCACATAGCTGATGCTCAGGAAATGGAAATTGGAATGAATTACAATATTGTGTTTTGTTTTATTTGTTACAGAGTCTTGTTATGTACCCCAAGCTGACTTAGAATTCACTGTGTAGTCTAGGCTGGCCTCAAATTTGCAGTTCTCCTGCCTCAACTTCTTATTACTACACCTGGGTGGCTTTTTAAAGATCATTATCATCACAGTTAGTTAGTTAGTTAGTTAGTTAGTTAGTTAGTTAGTTAGTTAGT
>CAJQZJ010031764.1:8760292-8779760 GCA_907164525.1 Lophiomys imhausi
TGTGTGTGTGTGTGTGTGTGTGTGTGTGTGTGTGTGTGTGTGTGTGTGTGTGTATGTCATATGTGTTTATAGATATGTGTGTTTATATGTATGTCATGTGTGTTAGAAATGTATAGGTAAAGCCTAAGTTTCTGTGAATGTTTTCTAAGGCTACTGAGTCAGATCAAGCTGTATTCTACATGTTTTTACCCATTCTGCAGAACAACAGGCATATGGTGGCCAGGAGGCCCTGTTAAGGAGGCAGTGTTAGTAACAAAGCCATTCAATACACTTTTCTTTCTTTCTTTCTTTTTAAAGATTTATTTATTTATTTTACATAGATGGGAGCTCTATCTGCATGTACCCCTTCATCTCGGAAGAGGACATCAGATTTCAGTATAGATGGTTCTAAGCTACCATGTGGTTGCTGGGAATTGAACTCCGGACCTCTGGAAGAGCAAACACTGCTCTTAGCCACTGAGCCATCTCTCCAGCCCCAGAACACTTTTCTTAGGTTCAGTTTGGAGTCATTCATTACAAGTGAATAGAAATACAGTTCCTTATTTTGGTTCTGGCTTTGGTTTTTGGGGGTTTTGTTGTTGTAGTTGTTGTTCAAGACAGGGATTCTCTGTGTGTAGCCCTGGCTGTCCTGGAACTCCATCTGTTGACCAGGCTGGCCTCGAACTCACAAAGATCTACTGCCTCTGACTCCTGTATGCTGGGACTAAAAGCGTTTGCCATCACGCCTGGCTGTACTTTTTGTTTTGTTTTGTTTTGTTTCTCGAGACAGGGTTTCTCTGTGTAGCCCTCGCTGTCCTGGACTCACTTTGTAGACCAGGCTAGCCTCAAACTCACAGAAATCCACCTACCTCTGCCTCCCAAGTGCTGGGATTAAAAGGGTGCGCCACTACACCCGGCTGTATTTCTTTTTTTTAAGCAGTAGTAGTGACAGTAAATGTCCTTGTCTTGCTCTTGCCTTTGCAGAGAAGCATAAAGTCTTTTTCATTATTGAGTAGGACCTTAGTAGCGAGCTTTTAACCTTCCTATCTCCTTCATTCCCTCCCTCTCATCCTTCCCTTCTTCTTCTTCCTCCCTCCTTCCCTCACTACCTTTCCTTTCTGTTCTGAAGCAGGGTCTCATGTAGTTAGACTGAAACTCTCTACATAGTCGAAGATGACCTTGAACTTCTAATCCTTCTTCCTCCACCTCTGGATGGCTGGGATTCAGGTGTGCACCACCAAGCCCAGTTTATACAGTTCTGGGGTTGAACCCAGGGTCTCTTGCCTATTAAACAAGCACTCTACCAACTTCAGCTACATACTTAGCCCACGGAGATTTTGCACAAATGCCCCTTTGTGCAAAAAAAAAAATAAATCAAGTTGAGGTGCCTTTTAATTCTTTGTTTTTGGGATGCTTTTGGTTTCAGATTTTGCTGTAGGGATGTATGTTTCTTTGTTTTCTATTGTCGTGCATTTGTGTGTGTGCGCACATACATGTGTATACTATAGTATGTGTGTGGAGGCCACAGGACATCTTTTTGGAGTCAGTTCCTGCCTTCCACCTTTATGTGGGTTCCAGGGTCATCAGCCTTGTGGGGCAAGCACTTTACCTGCAGAGTCACCTCACTAGGCCCCCTTTTGTGTTGTTTGTTGGTTGTTTTTGAGACAGATCTCATGTAGCCCAGGCTCACCTCAGACATATTATGTGTAGCCAAAAATGGCCCTGAACTCCTAGATTGCAGGCATGGGCCCCTACCTCCAACTTCAATACCTATCTTGTTGAGTGTTTTTATCGTGAAGCAACATTGCATTTTGCCAAATGTTTTTTCTCCATCTGTTGAGATGATCCAGAAGGAGCCACTGTTGCTGGTTTCTTCTAGCAAGCTGTTGGGTGCTCAAATGAGCATGCCTACTTTTATCTGCCCCCTTTCCACTTGGTAACACGTCACACCAGTGACCCTAATGGCACAAATGAACCTTCTCACCCTTTTCTCCAGCTGCATGGTGACACTATAGGGGTTCATTGTGTGCTTGAGTCACAGTTTATCTGCTATGCTGTTGATGGATGTACGATGCTTTCAGATCCAGAGATGTTGAGTGTTGCCATTAAGGTGTTATAGATAGGATAACTTCACAGGAGAGCTGTTGCTGGGTCCCAGAGTCGTGTAGTATCAGGAACGTTACTTCCCCTCTGTTCTGTACATTTAGTTACATTACACTGAATGTACATGCAATGGGAACCTGGAATATGCACATGTATATGAGGGCAGAATGTGGCATGTGACGTGGTGGCCACTTTGCAGATGGTGTCCCCTGGTCCTTGAGGAAACATTTATTGGGTTCCACCTCGGCCTGTGGACACTGGGAAATGAGGCAGGACCACATTCAGTCTATCACATTGGCCTGCTAATACTGGCACTGTCCTTGCATTTATCTCCTAATGTGTCTCTGGTTCAGCAGGTTTCAAACCTGAACAAACATCCGAGTGACCCAGGGAGAGAATTGGTTCATGAGGAAACTTCAGATGCAGTAGCACACTCTAAACTTACCGTACTCTCCTTTCCCCAGGTTACAACCATCCGGCTCTGGCGAAACTCGTCCAACAGCCTCAGAATGCGGTAGGTCTCCCTGCTGTGTGGACTAAGGGCACACTGTGCTCATGGCCAGACTCACTGGGCATCTTTACGTGTGGTTCATTTGCAGCCCTCTAGGATGTTTGCTGAGCTTGTGCCCCATTCAGGCACTCAGATGCCTAGGTGAGGTGCTGGTTACTTTTGCTCAGAGTCGCCTGAGAAACGGAGAACCCTAGTAGAGGAAATGCCTCCATCTGATTGTTCTGTGGATGTGTCTGTGGGACCTTTCCTTGATTAGTGATAGATGTGGGAGGGACCCGGCTCACTGTGGGTGGGGCCGCCCCTGGACAGTGTTCCCGGCCTGTATAAGAAAGCAAGCTGTGGGGCTCAAGAGATGGCTTCATAGTTCAGAGCACTTGTTGCTCTTGCAGAGAACTAGCTTGGGTTCCTAACTCCCACATGATGACTCACAACCATCTGTAACTCCAGTTCCAGGGAATCTAATACCTCTGCTGACCTCCACAGGCGCCTGCTTGTATGTGGTACACATACACACTCAGGCACAATCATAAAATAAATTAAATTTTACTGAAAAAAAAAAAAAGGTGAGCAAGCTATGGGCAACGTGCCAGTGACCAGTTGCTCCTCCATGGTCTCTGCTTGAGTTTCTGCCTACAGGTTCCTGCCTTGACCACCCTCAGCGATGGAGTGTAACCTGAGCCTTTCTTCCCCAAAGCTGTTTTAGTTATGGTATTTATCATAGTGACAGAACGTAACTAGGACAGTGAGACAGTCACTCATACATCAGCTGAGATTGTATGGATTATATGTTATAAATTGTAACCACTAGGCTATAGATGTGTTATATAGTGCTGTGTGGGCATACGACAATGATAAAATGATAATAGTCATCATATAAGAACAGTGTAGCCGGGCGGTGGTGGTGCACGCCTTTAATCCCAGTACTTGGGAGGCAGAGGCAGGCGGATCTTTGTGAGTTCGAGGCCAGCCTGGTCTACAAAGCGAGTCCAGGACAGCCAGAGATATTCAGAGAAACCCTGTCTCGAAAAAACCAAAAAAAAAAAAAAAAAAAAAAACAATGTAGTATGGGCCTTCTGCTCTTTAAGAGTTTTTCATTTTTAGTCGCATGTCTGAGTGTGCACTGTATGTATGCAGCACTCTCAGAGGCCAGAAGAGGGCATCAGATCCCCGAGAACAGGAGTTAGAGGCTGCTATGAGCAGCCTAACGTGTATGCTCTGAATTAAACATGTACACACCACACACATACACAGCACACACAGACCACATACACACACATCACACACACAACACACATACACACACATCATATACACCACACACACACACCACACGCACGCACACTGCTCTTCTGCAAGAGCAGCAGATGCTCTTACCCTGAGCCATCTCTGTAGCACCTCTCTTTAAATGTATTTCTATCAAACTTTAATACATGTGCATGTTGTGTGTTGAGCCTGCCTCCCCCTAAATAACCACCTATATGGCCTGTACTTTACTGACTAATGTTCTGTGATTCAGGAAACTTTAATAGATGAAGAACTGAAGAGCAGAAAGATTACACATCTGCCCATATTAGTTTTCTCATTTGCTATAATATAAGCAACTTAAGGGAAAGGGGGATTATTTTGGCTCATAATTTGAGGACATACCATCATGGTTGGGGGAGACATGGTAGCAGGATCAGGAGGTGGCTGGTCACATGGCATGTGCAGTCAGGAAGAGGAAAGACAGGAATGCTGGTGGTGCTCATCTAGCTTCCTCTGTTTTACTCAGTCCAGAATTCCAGCCCATGAGATGGAGCCACACACACTGAGGGTGGGTCTTCCCAGGATGGTGCACTCTAGAAAGCTCCTCACAGACATTCTCAGGGCTGACTCTAGATCCTCTCAATCATCATGCTGCCCAAGGCCATAAGGGCCAGTGCTTGAAATAAATCCCAAGAGCTGCATTCATCTGTGACAGGGCAGTCAGAGGTCAGGAGAGACTCCCCAGGGAAGTGACTTAAAACAGAGACCTGAAAGAGGAGAAGCTTTGAGGTGACAAGCCAGTGAGAGTGAGGCAATTCTTGAGGAGTAAAAGACAGAATGGCCTGAGCAGAGACAGCACCAAGCAGGATTTAGATAGGACCAGAGCAACAACAGAGTTCACATCACCACCTCACCTTTGTCCTACTTTGGTTCCTGTGGCTGTGAATAAAAATCCTGACCAAAAACAGCTTGGAGGAGGAAAGTGTTTCTTTGACTTCAAGTTACAGTCCATCCCTAACAGAAGTCAGGGCAGAAACGTGTAGGTGGGAAGTCCAGTGTAGGTGGGAACTCCAGTGTAGGCGTGAAGGAATGCTACTTAGAGCTTGCTCCTCATAGCTTGCTCAGCGCAGGACCACCAGCCCAGGGATGGCACCACCCCCTCTCACATCGATCATTAATCAAGAAAATGTCCCACAGACGTGCCCACAGGCCAGTCTGACCGAAGCAGATTCCCTCTTCCCAGGTAAGTATAGGTTTGTGTCAAGCTGACAGAAACAACCCAGTTCAACCTTCAATAGGTTTGCTCAGTCTAGTACTGATAGTGTTCAGACCCAGATCATTTCATGGTATGGGGACCTCTTGTCATGACAAAAAGAAAAAAAAATGTCTATGTTTTCTCTGGTGGGTACAGTAACCTTGCTTGAAAAGTCCCATGATAGAAGAGCTACCCTGAGCATGATGGGAAGCCATGGCCCTAAAGCTCAACACATGAGAAGACCCGTGTCTATCCTCAGTGTCCCTTCTTGGTGTACTTGGTGAATCTGTCCAAGAAGCCTATTGCTTCCCATGTTTGTCCTTTTAAGGATCCTTTTTAGATGTCACTTTCCTGGGGTGGGGGATGTCACTCAATTGTCAAAGTGCCCAGTATGCAGGAAACCATGAGTTCTATCCCCATCACTTAATGAGACTGGGGGATGCTGGTGAATATCAGTAATTCTAGCACTCAAGAAGTGGAGGCCGGAGGATCAGAAGTTCAGGAGCACCATTGGCTAAATAATAAATTTGAGACAAGAATGGACTACGTGAGATCCTGTATTTAAAAAAATTAAATAATAATAATAGAAGTTTTACTTTTCTGTTTGTTCCACCACCAGGCAACTTTGATACTGCCATATAATCATTTTCAATTACTATACTAACAGATGGCCACAAATTTAACTTAATACCTAAGAGCTACACATAGTGGCACATGCCTATAATCCAAGTGTTCTGGAGGCTGAGGCACGAGAGGATCAGGAGTTCAAGTTCATCCTCAGCTACATACCAAGTTTGAAGCCAGACTGCATGCGACTGTGTCTCAAAACAGCACTAAGCTCAGAGCAATACCTGTGCGTGGTCTCTGCTTCAGGCCAGGAGTCTGTTGAGGCCAGCTGTGGACTCTGCTCCTAGGGACAGTCTTCCCAGGCTCCCAGCTGGAGGCTCTAGGAGTGTGCCTAAGGCTCATTCAGCCTATTGGCAGATTCCTTTCTTCTTGGTCCCCTTGCAGCCTGCATTACCACTTTTCCTTTCATCCTTTTCCCCTTCTGTTCATGTGGTCTCACTGAGCCCAGTGGGAAATACAGAATTATCTCCCAAACAGGGCCATTAGGAGCCTTTGTGATAACTTCTTGGTGACACAGGCATGGTCCTGGGGATGGCAGGTGGATCTGGAGTTCTTAGTATCCTGTGGTATCTCCTGCAGTGTGGATATGCTGAATGGGCACCACAGTTACAGGCACCTATATAACAGGATATGATATCCTTCACCTCCCACTGAGAATGTATGAATAGGAACAGGAATCAAAACAGGTCAGCCAGTATGATATTCCCCGTCCAAATGAGACAGACCCTGCCCCTGTCTCCTAAGAGACACCCGTGTCTCTCCTCTTCCTGCCCCATGAATGGAATGATTCCTCATATACTCTTTATCATGTCTTGTCTATGGCCATACCACCCTGAACGTGCCCGATCTCGTCTGATCTCGGAAGCTAAGCAGGGTCGGGCCTGGTTAGTACTTGGATGGGAGACTCTTTATCATGTCTGATCATTTTTCTCAAAAAATCATGTGGATGAGCTGGGAGTGGTGGCACACACCTTTAATCCCAACACTGAGGAGGGAGAGGCAGGCGAATCTCTGTGATTTTGAGGCCAGCATGGTCTACAAAGCAAGTTCCAGGACAGTCAGAGCTCTGTTACACAGAGGAACGCCATCAGCAGCAACAACAACAAAATCATGTGGACTTTTATCCTCTGTCATCCTCTTGTGGGCAGGAGACCATCCATTCTGGTGGTCTCATGGTATTGCATGTGTGAATATGCCACAACCAGTTTATCTACCTCCCGAGGAGAGTCCCACTTTGGGACTTTTAGGAAGATGGCTTCTGTAGATGATGGAGCCCGTGTGGGGTCCACCTGTGTGTTTCTCCTGGATACAGACCTAGCAGCAGAATTGTGGCCATGGTGGGTGTTCATGTTGTTTCTTCAGATCCTGCCTGTTGGCAAACAGACTGATCTGACTTCCGTTCCCACCAGCATCAGGGTAGGGCTAGGGTCTCCATCTCTTCATGTCCTATCCAATGCTTAGTGTGTATGAGTTTTTTTGTGCAACTCAGAGGAGGACATCTTGTCCACTCATGATGGGAAATTTGATCCCTAAAGGAACATAGGGGACCAAAAGAACACAGACTTAGTTAAGAACTGAACCCTACTGTTACATGTGCTGGGGATGTAGCTCTTGGTAGAGTGCTTGCCTAGCTGCACAAAGCTTAGGTTTGATCCCTGGCACTGTATAAATTGCACATGGTTGTGCATGACTCTAATTTCAGCCTCAGGAGTTGGACACCATGATATCAGAAGTTCCAGGCCATCCTTAGCTATATAACAAGTTCAAGACTAGCCTGGGCTACAAAAGACCCTGTTCCAAAAAAAGATATTTTCAATCTTTTTCTCCTGAAAGAGACATGATCAGTGGGTATCAGAGGGACAGTCTGGGTAGGAAGGACTGAAAAGGACAGTCTTGCCTCCAGTTAATTCAGTAGGTGCAAAGGGGATCCTGAGAAGGTAGCCAATAAAGCCACAGGCTCGGGGGATATGTTTACGATCAAAGCTGCTTTGTTTCAAAACTTGTACAGATCCCAGATGCCATGGCAGCTGGTGCTGAAAGAATGTGTCAACAAACATGTCACACATATTTGCAGTGTCAGCTGCCAGCGGAGGCAGTCTTCCCAACAACACGTGACATGAAGACCCGGGGATTTGGATTCCTGCAATGACATCTCCCTGTTAGAGGAACCTTTCCTGCTTCTCCACATACCTGCCACATCTGGTCCTCCTTCACCTCCCCACTGGGAGACATAGTCCCATTGCTATGGGACCGCCCTATCTTCCATCTGGCCTTTCAAGGCTGGGATTACAGGTGGGCCACTAAGCCCACCAAGCATTTATTGGCTTCTGGTCCTCATGCTTGCCCAACAATAGCTTTTACACACTGAATCATCTACCCCCCCATACACACACACACCTGGCGGCTGCTGCTGATGCTTCTTCTTCTTCTTCCTCTTCCTCTTCCTCTTCCTCTTCTTCCTCTTCTTCTTCTTCTTCTTATTCTTTTGAGACAGGGTTTCTCTGTGTATCCTTGTCTGTCCTGGACTCACTTTGTAGACCAGGCTGGCCTTGAACTCACAGAGAGCCACCTGCCTCTGCCTCCCGAGGGCTGGGATTAAAGGTGTGCACCACCACGCCTGGCCCCACACTTATCAACCCTCGTGGACCACAATAGCACCACTGTGAAACTCCAGCCTGGTGATTTCAGGTCACTGCAGAAATGGCTACTGCCCCTTGAATCTATTTGGGTTCCAGTTCTAATGTCTCTGGGGCCATCTCAATACATTCTCCCTACACCGTGCACACTGTGCATGGGGCCTTGCCAGTGCATGGTCACACCACCATGAGGGACAGCTACAGTCTGACTCCCCTGCACCCAGGATGGAGGCACACAATGGGCCAAGAAACACACTCACCCCTCTGTAACTTCCAGGCTGTTCTGCCATTCTTCAAGCCTGAGCTCTGTTCTCTCTCTGTGCCTTCTCTTCTCAAAACGTCATTACCTGGCAAGAGGTACCCACATTAACAGATGAAAACTCTGTAAACTTCAGAAGTGTTGAGTGATTTGCCTGAGGCTACACAGTCAAAGCCAGTTCCCCCTCTTGCTGCACTTTAAGAAAGGCAAGCCTTCTGGAAACTTGTCCTCATTTGATTCTGTGGCCACATGTCCCAGATATCTTCTGTTCTTAATGTCACGCTTTGTCGAGCAAGAACACCACCCCCACAACTTTTCTGGGCCCAGATAGGCAATCAAGCTGCCAGCCCGCCTGTCTCTATCTGAGGGCCTTTTCCCTGCAGCCCATGGGAGCAGTTTGCTCCCACCCTTGTCTCATCATGTTCCTGATTTCTCATAGGCCTTATGAGCAGGTTAGAGCCAGAAGGAAATGCTTTCTAAGGCCTCTGCCAACAGAGCAAGGTCTCTGTGTGTTAAGCAAATGTGTCCCCAGAGTTAGCATTTCTGAGCAGAGATGCCTGGCATGCCTGACCCAGAATGCAATCAGAAGCCAGCAGACCCACACTGGAGGCATGTCTGTGTATCTTAGGACAAATTACCTGACCTTTATGGTCTTGGCCATGAAGAAAGTTCATGGTTCGTACTTATCTTTTCTGCCCCCTCTGCATCTCCTAGTCCCACCAAGAAGGGGGGTCACAAAGCAGGAAAAGCAACAAAGATATGAATCTGCCCCCCTTTCTCCTGATTCCCAAGCCACATCCCAAAGCCACCAGGATGATAGCTGTCAGGGACTCCCTGTCCTGAGTCTCCTGCAGTGCAGCAAAGGCACTGTTCAGATTTTCAGTGAGTTTATTGTCTGATCATGTCCAAAAAAGGGAAGTGTCTGAGAAGTCCCCATCCCAGTGACCCCCCCCCCTTGTTTGGTTTGGTTTGGTTGTCTGTTTTTAAGACAGGGTCTCCTGTAATCTAGGCTGGCCTCAACCTCCCTGTGTAGCTAAGGACAAACAACATTGAGTTTTTTAGCTTCCTGCCTCCGCTTCCCAAGTGCTTGCGATTGCTGGCATGAGCCACCCTACTATGTCTCTATAGTTCTGGAGATAGAACTTAGGACTTTGTGCATGGAGGTGAGCACTCTACTAATGGAGAGATACCCTCAGCCTAGAATTCACTGTGTGCACCATGCTAGCCTTGAATTTGATAGGGAGCTACACCACACCCTGCCCATCCCCACTTTTTATAATAAATGTTCTTATTCATAGCAGGAGCAATCATATGTTTTGATTTTCAGACAAACTGCAAAGATAGTTCCTGTATCCTTTCTCCAGCTGCCCCTGAAGTTAAGGCCATTTATCAAACAGTGCATGCAAATTGCTCTTATCAGGGCCAAGCCACAGACTTCACTTGGAACTCTCTGGTCTTCACAGTACTTTCCTTTGGTGATGTGCCCTAGAATCCAAGCCAAGGTGCCAAGTTGCATTTAGTGTGATCCCTTTTGTAACCCAGGGTACTTCTGTGTCACTTATCCCTCAAACAGCCTCCCTCTGTCACCTCCCCAGTCCCTGCGGATATATGTCAGGGTGAATATCCAGGACTGTTCTGCTCTTATCTACTGCAGGTGTGTTTGGTCATTAGCATGAGGGCCAATTCCAGCACCAAGACAAGGAAGGGACTTGGGCTCCAGGTCAACCTTCAGCTGTGACCTTGGCTTCCCACTCTGTGAGATCACTGTGCCCCCTTCATCACTCTCTTGAAAACCTGAACTATTCTGAGTTCACTGGCTTTGTACAGTATGCCACTAACCCCCACCCCATTCTCTAGCTCAGCGGTTCTCAACCTTCCTAATGCTGAGACCCTTTAATACAGTTCCTCAAGTTGTGGTGACCCCCCAACCATGAAATTATTTTCGTTGCTACTTCATAACTGTAATTTTGCTACTGTTATGAATCATAATATAAATATCTGTGTTTTCCCATAGTTGCCAACCTCAGGCAACCCAGAGGTTGAGAATCACTCATCTGACCAGTTACAAGTTATCTTAAGGATGTGAAAAGGAGCTGGGCGTGGTGGCACATGCCTTAAATCCCAGCACTAGTGAGGCAGAGGCAGGTGGATCTCTGGTCTACAAAGGGAGTTCCAGGACAACCAAGGGCAGTTTTACAGAGAAACCCTGTCTCACAAAAAAAAAAAAAAACAAAAAACAAAAAACTTTTCAGTTTCATGAAGTCCCATTTATTGATTGTTGGTCTTAGGTCCTGAGCTGTTGGTCTTCTGTTCAGGAAGTTGTCACCTGTGCCGATGAGTTCGACGGTTTTTCCCACTTTCTCTTCTAGTAGATTTAGTGTGACTGGCCTTATGTTAAGGTCTTTGATCCACTTGGATTTAAGTTTTGTACAAGATGATAAATATGAGTCTAATTTCATTCTTTTACAAGTGAACATCCAGTTGGACCAGCACCATTTGTTAAAGATGTTGTCCTTTTTCCATTGTGCAGTTTTGGCTTCTTTGTCAAAAATTAGGTGACCATAGGTGTGTGGGTTCATTTCTGGATCTTCAATTCGATTCCATTGATCCACTGGTCTGTTTCTATACCAGTACCATGCTGTTTTTATTACTATTATTACTCTGTAGTACAGCTTGAAATCTAGGATGGTGATACCTCCAGATGTTTTTTTATTGTACAGGATTGATTTAGCTATTCTGGGTTTTTTGTTGTTCCATATGAAATTGAGAATAGCTTTTTCCAGGTCTATAAAGAATTGTGTTGGTATTTTGATAGGAATTGCATTGAATCTATATATTGCTTTTGGTAGGATGGCCATTTTTATTAGGTTGATCCTACCTATCCATGAGCATGGGAGATTTTTCCATCTTCTCATGGCCTCTTCAATTCTGTAAGGCAAAAGACACTGTCATTTGAACAAAATGGCAGCCTACAGATTGGGAAAAAATCTTCACCAACCCCACATCTGACAGAAGGCTAATATCCAAAATTTGCAAAGAACTCAAGAAATTAAATGCCAAGAAACTAAATGATCCAATCAAAAAATGGGGAAAAGAGCTAAACAGAGAATTCACAAAGGAGGAATTCCTAAAAGCTGAGAGACACTTGAAGAAATGCTCAGCACCCTTAATCATCAGAGAAATGCAACTCAAGATGACTCTAAGATTCCATCTCACACCTGTCAGAATGGCTAAGATCAAAAGCTCAAATGACAGCACATGCTGGTGAGGGTGTGGAGAAAGGGGAACACTCCTCCATTGCTGGTGGGAGTGCAGGCTTGTGCAACTACTATGGAGGTCAGTCTGGCGATATCTTAGAACACTTGGAATAGCTCTGCCTGGGGACCCAGCCATACCACTTCTGGGTATATACCCAAATGACTCCTCACCGAATCACAAGGAAGTTTTCTCATCTATGTTCATAGCAGCCTTATTTGTAATAGCTAGAAACTGGAAACAACCCAGATGTCCCTCAACCAAAGAATGGATTAAAAAACTGTGGTACAGCCGGGCGGTGGTGGCGCACACCTTTAATCCCAGCACTTGGGAGGCAGAGGCAGGTGGATCTTTGTGAGTTCAAGGCCAGCCTGGTCTACAAAGTGAGTCCAGGACAGCCAGGGCTACACAGAGAAACCCTGTCTCGAAAAAACAAAACAAAAAAAACAAACAAAAAAACTGTGGTACATCTACACAATGGAATACTACTCAGCTATCAGAAACAATGAAATTATGCAATTTGCAGCCAAATGGATGGAACTAGAGAAGCTCATCCTGAGTGAGCTAACCCAGACTCAGAAGGATGCACATGGCATCTATTCACTTATAGTCGGATTTTAGCCATATAGTACAGGATAACTACACTATAACCAACACACCAAAGGGAACATGGACATAGACGGAACATGGACATAGAATTTTTTGTTTGTTTGTTTTTAGTTTTCTTTCCCTGGCAATGAGACACTTTGCCCTAGTGGTGCTGCCTTGTAGGCCCCCAGTGTCTGAGGAGGCTCTTGGTCCTTATGTGACTTCTGAACTGGGGCAAAGGACTGTTATGTAGGGACACTCTACTCCAGAGGAGTGGGATGGAAGGGTTAGGGGGTAGAGGGTGGGAGGGCGGGACTGGGAGGGGTGGAAAGAGGACACTATGATGGAGATGTAACCTGAAGCAATAAATAAATAAGGTTTTAAAAAAAGGATGTGTAAAGGCCCTTTCCAGTGACTGTCTAGGTAACCAGATGCACCATGCTTCTACCCTGTTCCCTATTCTCTGGGATCTTCCCCTCCTGGTGGCGTGGGGCAAGGAGGAAGGTTACAGGAGGAAGTCGCCACCTCCTACAGTGTTCCTAATACCCCTGTGAGCAAAGATGGCCACAACTTGTTCTCTCTATTTTAAAGCCGATGAGGCTTCATTTTATGTGATTTTACCCTTATAACTTTGCTTTGCTTGGGGATTTTCTTGAGACAGGGTCTCATGGAGTCAGGCTTCGAACTCAATTTGTAGGTGAGGAGCACCTTGAACCTCTGATCCTCCTACCTCCACTGTCCCCAGTTGTGGGATCACAGATGTGTGCCAGCACACCTGCCCTATATAGTGTGGAGGATGGCACCCAGAGCTTCCTACACACTAGGCAGGCTCTCTACCACCCCAAACTTTGGTGCAGCCCCTGAGGGTGTGTTTACATGAGATTTTACTCTTAAAGGCACCTGCCTTGTTTAGGGGCCTGCACTGCTACCCCTCAGCCAGAGGCCATTTGAAGCTAAATTTTTGTTAGAACTTGAAGGTCAGTGTGCAGTTCCCTCTTCTCTGGAAATGTGTTTATGTTGTCTTCCTCAGCCTGTGATCCAGCCCAGCAACAACAGGGCAGTGTAGTCTCATCGTTGGATAAGCAAATTGATCTCAGCCCTTACCAGAGCTGCTGACTTCTCAGGTGTGAGGAAGAAACATCGGTTCAGGATTGCCTCACACTGTTTATTTCCTTCCACGGGGAATTAATTCTCCAGACCCGTATCTATCAAAATGGGGCATAAAGGGGGCTAGATTGACGTAGAGCTGCTTATGGTGTTCTGGCTGCTCTCTCTGGTCATTTAACTACCTCCACCGACATACCTCCATTCCACTAGAAGTTCCACAGCTGTAGTGTGTGTGTGTTCAAGCATGTACCACAGTGTGTGTGTGGAGGTCAGAGGGTAACCTCAGATGTTAGTTAGTTCCTGTGTTCAACCTTCTCTGAGACAGAGACTTACCCCCCTGTGCACTCCAGGTTGGCTGAATCAACCTTCCAAGGGTTCTCCCATCTTGACATCGGGACACTGAAACTTATAGACACTCACTACCACATCCGTCAGTTACTGAGGCCTAGGGATTCGAATTCGGGTCCTCACATTTGCATGGTGTTTTACCCACCAATCCGGCTCTCTAGCCCCTGCAATGACGTTAGAGTACCTTTTTTAATTTTTTTTTATTCTTTTGGTTTTTTCAAGACAGGGTTTCTCTGTGTGTATTCGTGGCTGTGCTGGACTCTCCTTGCAGACCAGGCTGACCTCCAACTCACAGAGATCTGCCTGCCTCTGCCTCCCGAGTGCTGAGATTAAAGGTGTGTGCCACTACACCTGGCTTATTATTATTATTAATTAGTAGTAGTAGTAGTAGTAGTAGTAGTATTGAGGTACACTAGTGAATTCCAGGCCAGCCTGTACTACGTTAGATTTTGTCTCCCCCCAAAAAACCCAAAACACTAAAATAGCATCAATGAGCTTTCAGTGCCACATAGAGCCTATTTAATCCCTAAACTGTATAAAAGCACCATGTGGAAGAGGACCTGGGTCAGACCCCCAGAACTGACACATTTGTTCTTCCTCAGAGCACTTTCATCAATCGGCCTGCCCTGGGTATCCTGCCTCCTGAGAACTTTGTGGACAAGCTCCGAGAGTCCTTGATGTCGGTGAGTTTTCCGGATGACCCCTACCACGTTTGTAGTCCCACCTCTGCCTTCCAGCCTGTCTGTCCTCAGAGGTGGCCCTGGCCAGGGCAGGAAAGGATGAGATCCATGGCTAGGAAGGATGGGTGGGCAGGTGGCAGCTGATTTAATAGCTGTCTGGCTACATGAGACCCTGTCTCAAAAGGAAGGAAGGAAGGAAGGAAAAGGCATTGAAAGGAGAAGATAAGAAACAGCCTTGCGCCGGGCGGTGGTGGCGCACGCCTTTAATCCCAGCACTTGGGAGGCAGAGGCAGGCGGATCTTTGTGAGTTCGAGGCCAGCCTGGTCTACAAAGCGAGTCCAGGACAGCCAGAGATATTCAGAGAAACCCTGTCTCGAAAAACCAAAAAA
The DNA here is from genome assembly GCA_907164525.1 of Lophiomys imhausi. Lineage (NCBI taxonomy): Eukaryota > Metazoa > Chordata > Mammalia > Rodentia > Muridae > Lophiomys > Lophiomys imhausi. Next base: position 8,775,275 of record CAJQZJ010031764.1, read on the forward strand.
AAAAAAAAAAAAGAAACAGCCTTGCTGGGGCTGGAGAGATGGCTCAGCAGTTAAGAGCACTGGCTGTTCTTCCAAAGGACCTGGGTTCAAATCGCAACACCATATGGCAGTTCACAGCTGTCTGTAATGGCTGAGCGTGGTGGTGTACACCTTTAGTCCCAGACTCAGGAGGCAGAGGCAGGCGGATCTCTGTGAGTTCAAGTCCAACCTGGTCTACAAAGTGAGCCCAGGACAGTCAAGGATACACAGAGAAACCCTGTCTTGAAAAAAACAAAAAAAAAGAGCCGGGCGTGGTGGCACACGCCTTTAATCCCAGCACTTGGGAGGCAGAGGCAGGCAGATCTCTGTGAGTTCAAGGCCAGCCTGGTCTACAAAGCAAGTCCAGGACAGCCAGGGCTGTTACACAGAGAAACCCTGTCTCAAAAAAACAAAAAAGAAAAAAAAGATAGAAACAACCTTGTTGAAATGACCAACTTTTTACTTGGTTCTTTTATAAATAACGTGTGTGTGTGTTTATAAACAGGGTCTCACGTAGCCCAGAAAGGCCTCAAAGGCATGGCCTATGTAGCCCAGGATAGCCTCAAACTTACTATGGGGATAACCTTGAACTTCTGATCTTCTCGGATCTACCTCTTATTACAGTAGTGTGCCACCACACCCATTTTGTGCAGGGCTGGGAATCTGAACCCATGCCTTTTGCATGTTAGGCAAGTGAGCCACATCTCCAGCCCTCAAGAAGATTTTTAATTTTCTTTTGAAGAAAAGAAGGGGTTTTGTGTGCAGGACAAAGGGCATCCTGGGCAAACGTGTATGTTTCTTGTGATGAGAACCTGGCATGAGGGATTTGGTCCTCCCTGGGCTCCTCTTCAATCCTCCTTGCCACAGGAATGAAAGTCATTGAGGACCTCAGCTTGCCATCTTGGAAGTGCCTCAGGAGACCCAGAGAGGGCTGCCATTATCACTCACACACCCTTTTTATTAAACATGAGAGTCTCACTGTGCCCATCTCAGCAGTGCTGAGATGGGCAGATGCATACAATCACACTGGGCTACGCTTGATTCATGTTTCTTTTTCCTTCTTTCCTCTCTTCTGACCTCAAAGATCTTCCTGGGCTTCTTTTCCACCCCGTCCTCCCAACCTTCTGTTTCTTTTGCATCGCTGGTTCCCTCCCTGCTTCCCTCAGCCTTCTACCAATGCTGGAAGATTCAGCTCCGGGACTGAAATGGGGTCCAAATCACTTCAGTGGGCTCTCTCTGCAGGTGGCACCCAAAGGCATGTCCCAGCTCATCACCATGGCCTGTGGCTCCTGCTCCAATGAGAACGCATTCAAGACCATCTTCATGTGGTACCGGGTGAGCTTTGGGGCAGGAACACCCACACTGACTCAGCCTGACACTGACACTCACACTCCAGAGTGTTCAACTTGGATATAATCTAGAGAGACCCTGGTTGGAACTTTCCCAACATCCCAGTGCAGTGTGGCACAAAGGGCTTAGATTCTGCTGTCAATGCCGTTATGTTACTGGAGCTGTTAGGATGGAGCCTAACAAACCAGGCTTAGCCAACCTGTCCTGGAGAAGTCAATTAAAGAGACAAATTAATATTTAAAAACAAACCATGGGGATTTAGTCAATGTGGCTACATTAGAAAGAGGGACAGATAATGAGGTCTAGTCACCCCAAGTCTCTTCCAGGTCCAGACATGAACCTTAAGTTTAAGTAGAAGGTCAGAGAGCCATATAACTAAGCCGTGTGGTCCCACCCTGCCATTGTTTTGGCTCTAACCTCTCCTGGAAGGTTCTGACAACTTGTAAATCCTTCTCACAGAGACAAGTTTCCCCTCTAATTGCCCCTTGGGCTTCACTCCTTTTTTCCTCACAACATGAGACCCTGGGAGGAATTTCAATTGTTTAATAGCCAGACAGCCAAATCTCCTCATTCCTGCCAGAAGGGTTACAGTCATGACTTTGCCTGCCGTAAATTGTCTCATGTCAACTGACCCTGGTTGCTCCTGATAAAATATGAATAGATCATATAGTAACACTTGCATTTATTTTGTGGCAAGCTCAATTAGTGTCATGTGTCTCTAAACGTGTCGTGACAGAACATTAAGTCAATTCTTAAGAAAATACTCCAATTGTCTGGATTAAGCATCACCTTGGTGAGGGAGGGGATCCCTCTTTGACGCCAGCATGTCTCTGTTCTGTTTTGGCAGAGTAAGGAACGAGGGCAGAGAGGTTTCTCAAAGGAGGAGCTGGAGACCTGCATGGTTAACCAGGTAGGTGCAGGGCTGGGGAGGTAGCTCAGTAATGGTTCCTGGTTCCAAACCTGACAGCCTGCGTTCAATCCTGGAAGCATACAAACGCAGGTACACACGCGTGTGCAGGTGTACACACACACACACACACACACACACACACACACACACACACACACACACACACACACGATGTAATTATCATGTAGCTGGGCCTACTACCTCACCCATTTGGGGATCTGCCCTACCCACCTTGTTACCAGTTGGGTAACTCCATAGTTTTGAATTAGGAGGAATCCCCAAGCTTTGCCACCTGGAGTTTATGCCCTGGTACAAGGGCCGAACAGCACTCTTCCTCATTGGCCATTGTTTCCCAGAACAACTTCCTGAATTTGACAGTCTACCGAAGCCACGAGTGTCTGCTCAAGTCTAGAACAACCCAAACCATCAGCACAGATGTCTGCGCTAGAGTGCTCATTCCACTCTTGTTTATAGTCATTACAACAAGAGAAAGTTGGTCATCACATGACCAAGAATGCAGAAAGATCAGTTAAACGCAGGGCTTCCAAACTCGGAAGGCACGCTACTGGTGAGGCTCACCCTCACTTGATGTCCAAGATCAACTTGGTCTATCAACATTTTTAGGCCTCATTTCTCACATTTAGTAGCTACACCAAAGTGTACCTAATAATGTGTGTCTGTTGCCATTTTGTTACGCTGTCCTGTGCTTTGCTTTGCTGTGCTCTGTGGCATAGTTTCCACGTAGCCCAGGCTGACCTGAAGCCTGTAGACCTCACACTTGCAGAGATCCCTCTTTTGAGAGTCCTTGGATTACAACTCTGTCTGTACCACCACCCCTGGCTTGGTTTATCTGTTACCTTTTCGGTCAGGAGACAAGCAGGAAGTAGTGACAAGAGTGTTCTGGGATGTGTAGGAGGAAGTCATGGAGCTTTTCTCAGGGAGAAGGCTGAAGGGATCTCCAACATCTCAGAGGCCAGGGCCGAGGGCATCTGAGGTGGCTGTAATAGTTCTTCCTGAGGGAGCCAGAGCCTGTTAGGATTCTCTTACTGGACAGAGAGTAAAGAGAGCAAGCAGTGAGGCTGGAGACACAGCTCCGAGATTAAGAGCACTCACATGGAACCCAGGTTCAATTCCCAGCATCCATGTGGCAGCTCGCAACCATCTGTAATTCCAGTCCCAGGGGATTCAATGGCTTCTTCTTGACACCAAGCACCCATGTGGTGCACAGACAAGCAGACAAAGCACCTATACACATTAAATAAATAAATTAAATGGTTTTGTTTTTTTTTTAAAGAAAGTGTATAATGGCCACATCGTCGTCTGCTTGGAGCTGGGAAGGGATTAAAACTTATGCCCTGCATTTCTGGGCTTTCTTGAACCCATGGGGACAGCTGCCTGCCTTGAAGAGAGAGAAAGACGGGGTTTCTCCTCCCCTCTTCAGACACCTGGGTCATTTCTGGTGACCAAGCATTTCCAGTGAGAGCCACAGCTCAGTTCCTGGCTCAGGTCAGCCTCACGACACAAGCTTATGGAAGCCAAGGCAGCCTGGAGCATGGGCAGGGTGGAGGAGCAGAGAAACTCGGTAGGCCTAGGGCTTAAATCCCCAGGACCCAGCCAACAGAGGGACTGGCAATTCACTTAGCCACTGGCTGCTGCCAAGGAGAAAAATGTCACCTGGGGCCAACCTTTTGGAAAGGCAGAAGCTCAGACGTTGATGTGTAGCTTACTTATTTTAAATGTGTCACTTTTAAATCTTCCGAAAAAGAGTGCAAACAAAACAAAACACCTGCAGGCTGGGCGTAGACCAGTAAGATCTACTTTACAGCCCCACCCTCTGCCCTGGCCCACTTCAAGAAGTGCCATAGTTCTGATTGACACCTGTCTTCCGCTGGGTCTGCTGAGTAGCACACATTCCCCGGTGCTCACAATGGTGATTGGTACCTTCATTTTTTTTAATTCTAGAGTCCTGGATGTCCGGACTACAGCATCCTCTCCTTCATGGGTGCTTTCCACGGGAGGACCATGGGTAAGGAGGGACCAGCATGGTCTCAGGATGCTGCCTGGCACCACAGATGCTAATTAATGAGCAGAAACAGAGTTGAATCTTTAAACTGCCTTGTATCTAGAAACAGTCCATCAGTCTGAGAAGACAGAGAGTTGAGTGTGTGTGTGTGTGTGTGTGTGTGTGTGTGTGTGTGTGTGTGTGTG
>CAJQZJ010031764.1:8779770-8810694 GCA_907164525.1 Lophiomys imhausi
GTGTGTGTGTGTGTGTGTGTGTGTGTGTGTGTGTGTGTGTGTGTGTGCCCGTTCCCCCCTCCTGTCTCCAGCCAGCATGTTGTACAAGGAGCAAGAACAAAGGTATCAGTCATTCTGAAGTTCAATATTGTTCCCTGATCAGGGGTCAGCCTCCTTTCTGAGGTTCTGGTATTTGTACATCCCTTCTTATCACCTCCTGGACTTTCCCCTCATTATTATCCCTCCCTGTGCAGCAGCATTCATATTTCTCAAGCCTGATGAGCCTCACACAGTCCTTCCAAGGCACCACCTAGGACAAAGGTTAACTCAGAGCAAACAAGCCGTTAGCAGTGTACACAATGGGCTGTTGCAATGTGAACACTCAGGGCAGCTGAAATGGCTCAGAAGGTACCCGTGCTTGGCACAAAACTGTGTTGCCCTCAATTTGATCCCCAGAACCTACATGGTAGACGGGACTCCCATGAGTTGTCATCCTGCCCTCACATGCACACTCTGGCACACTCACTCACCCAAATAGGGAGACAAGACAGTCAGACAGATGACAGACAGACAGACAGACAGATAGATGGATGGTAGATTTTTTTGGTTTTTGGTTTTGTTTTTTTTTTTGTTTTTGTTTTTTTGTTTTTTGTTTTTTGGTTTTTTTTTTTTTTTTTTGGTTTTTTGAGACAGGATTTCTCTGTGTATCTCTAGCTTTCCTGGACTTGATTTGTAGACCAGACCAGGCTGGCCTCGAACTCACAGAGATCCTCCTGCCTCTGCCTCCCGAGTGCTGGGATTAAAGGTGTACACCACCATGCCCGGCTAGATTTTTTTTTTAAAGCAGGGCTCAGTAGTTAAGAGTACTTGTTGCTTTTACAGAGGACCTGGGTTCAGTTCCCAGCCCCCACCTGGCAGCTCACAGCCATCTGTGACTCCAGGTCCAGGGAATCTAATGGCCTCCTCCAACCCACAGTACACATACACAAATACATGCATATAAAACACTCTTACATGTAAAAGAAAATATATATATATATATTTTTTTATAGGTTTTTCAAGACAGAGTTTCTCTGTGTATCCTTGACTGTCCTGGACTCCCTTTGTAGACCAGGCTGGCCTTGAACTCACAGAGATCCGCCTGCCTCTACCTCCCTAGTGCTGGAGCTAAAGGCATGTGCCACCATGCCCAGCAAGAAAATATTTTTTAAAGTTTTGAAAAAAAAAAACACTGGGTGCCTGTAGATTCCTGTCTACAATATGAAACACAAGTATACTCTTATATAGTAAACCATAAAGAGCTAGAAAGGTAGCTCAGAGGTTGAGAGTATTCGAGACTGTTTAGAGGATGTAAGTCTTTATTCCCACCATCCATGTCAGGTGGCTCACAACCCCATGCAAGTTCAGGTCCAAGAGGTATCATGCTCTTTCCTGGCCTCCTCAGGCATTACATTCACATGACATACATTCACACAGACACACACTGACACACTGATTAAATATCAACCACAGCATAAAGTATAAAAATCTTCTATCCATCCCTCCAGTAGGGATGAATCAATTCCATTCAATTCCCTACAAAGAAGGGATGATTGTGCCATTTGCAGATATAGATTATGGGTCAGCAATGGGAGGAACTTTCCAAGGCTATTTAATGACAGAGCAAGGATTTGAACCCTTGTCTCTCCTCTTCAACAATTGGGTTTAATCTGTGATAAATCATAAAACAAATGCATACACACAACATCACCCAGAAGTTCTACATGCACAGGTCTGAAAAGCTATCATACCCTCTTTAAAGACACCCTATGCTACTGCCCCAAGCCCACTATCTGCTTTTCTGTTTTGCTCGGCTCAGGTTGCTTAGCGACCACACACTCCAAAGCAATTCACAAGATTGACATCCCTTCTTTTGACTGGCCCATTGCTCCATTCCCACGGCTGAAATACCCCCTGGAGGAGTTTGTGAAGGACAACCAGCAAGAGGAAGCCCGCTGCCTAGAAGAGGTAACCTGGGTCTCCACAGCCTCCTTCCATATCTGTTTCTCTCAGATTCCTGAGTCTGAGCCCAGAAGAGGACAAATGCAAGGTGGTGCTCCCCAGGGAGGAAGTAAGGACACAGGGACCTCATGCTTCAAGTGTTCTATAAGTGAAGAGACAAGAAGCTTTGTTTTACTACCTAGCATTTATCCACACTTCTGGTACCAATTTCTCCACCATTTCCTTGGAGACAAATTTAACTGACTCCAAAATAAGTGATAATAGGTTTATTTAAATAATATGGGTATCTGGTAGGTATCCATGGTCTAGCCATACGGTTGGCATTCTTTCCCTGAGTTCTAGAGCTTCTTTAAGTTTCCTTGGAGGTCATACTAGGAAGAATGAAGACTTGCAATCCTTTGCCTCCACATCTTCATTTCTCCAGAAACGGCCCCTTCAATCTGTCCCATGTAGGAAATGGAAAAGTATAGGAAGAGTTTTGCTGCTGGAACAAAAATGACTGTATTTTCTATATTGGATTATTATTGGTAACTCTGTTGGCTTTCCTCTTAAGCATGTCACCATTTTCAGTCAATATTTATTAAACGCCTACCAGGTGCTAAGCAGACCGCTGAATGGTAATGCATTTAGCAGTGAACAAAAGAGACAAGGCCATGGGTCAGGGTTGTAACATATGTCACGTGGATAGATATAGGTTTCTAAGTTACGACAGCTTTGCAGGTAAAAAGGGGACTGGGTGGAGTGAGGTTAGGAGAGCACTTTCCCAGCATTCACAAAGTCCTGGGCACCACATAAAATCAGTGTGGTGGGCTGGAGAGATGGCTCAGTGGTTAAGAGCACTGGCTGCTCTTCCAGAGGTCATGAGTTCAATTCCCAGCAACCACATGGTGGCTCACAACCATCCATAATGAAATTTGGTGCCCTCTTCTGGCCCGCAGATATACCTGCAGACAGAACACTATACATAATAAATAAATCTTTGGAAAAAAAAAAAAAGAAAAGCCATGCTAAAGTATTTAGCAGTATAGGAAAACATATAAAGATAAAATGATAAAAAAGCAAATGTCACATTTAAAAAAAAATCGGTGTGGTGGTGCATGTCCATAATCCCAGCACTTAGAGAGTGGTCAGAAGGGTCAGAAATTCAAGATCATTCTCAGCTACGTAGTGAGTTCAGGGCCATCCTGGAATATATTAGAACTTGTCTTGATAAATAAATAGAAATGGATTAAATTTATTTTAGAAGCATCTTTTATTTGTTTCTTGAGATACAGTCTCAGATTCTAGCCCAACCTGTCCTGGAACTTACTATGTAGCTCAGTAGACCTTAGACTTACAGAAATTGTGCTGCCTCAACCTTTCTAGTGATGGGGTTCTGGGAGTGTGACCATAGCATTTCATTGAACCTAATATACCCAAAATATGGTGTGAATATGTAATTAATATATATATATTTTTTTTGGTTTTTCGAGACAGGGTTTCTCTGTTTAACAGCTCTGGCTGTCCTGGAATCGCTTTGTAGACCAGGCTGGCCTCGAACTCGCAAAGATCCGCCTGCCTCTGCCTCCCAAATGCTGGGATTAAAGGCGTACGCCACCACCGCCCGGCTAATATTTTTTAAAGTAGCAGCAAGATTGTTTTTTTTATATATATAAAGCCCCTGGAACACTGTGTTAGTTCTGCATAAAGTCTTCTTAAAGTATGGGATTTGGATTTTTTAAAAATACTTATTAAACAACTAATAAACTAGCATAGTACTTTTTGTTCATCATCTATAAAATAATACCTGCCTCAGAACTAGAGATCAAGAAACACAGCCACTTGGGGACAGTCGGTTCCTTTCTCATACACCATCATTGGTTGATTTGAGTGTTTAGTTCAATATGTTTTATGACTCAGTACACTGTCACCCCAACCTGGGATGTCTTATCACCCCAGGCCATCTTCTTTTTTTTTAATTTTTTTTTTTTATTTTCGAGACAGGGTTTCTCTAACAGCCCTGGCTGTCCTGGACTCTCTTTGTAGACCAGGCTGGCCTCGAACTCACAGAGGTCCGCCTGCCTCTGCCTCCCGAGGGCTGGGATTAAAGGCATGCGCCACCACGCTCAGCTGGGCCATCTTCTTAAGTCAGCCCCCAAGCCCACAACACACAGCCACAGTGGGGCTGCTTTCACTACACATAGGCTTTATAACAGCTTCTCAAATGAGCCTCTGTCTCCGTCTGCCCGAGATCCCTTCCCACAAGCAGAAAGAACAACACAGCAAGGGCAGCAGTAGTGGCATGCTTAGAGTTCTGGCCATGCCTTTTCAGTGGGCTCTTCTGTCCACTTACAGAACCTGGCATGCTGGCACACGCTTGTAATCCCAGAATTTGGAGGTAGAGGCAGGAGAATCTAGAGTTCATGTCCATGCTTGGTTTCACAGCCAGGTGGTGGTGCACGTGCCTTTAAGGCAGATCTCTGTGAGTTCGAAGCCACTCTAGTCTAGAAAGTGAGTTCCAGGACAGCCAGGGCTGTTACACAGAGAAACCCTGTCTCGAAAAAGCAAATAAATAAATAAATAAATAAAAGTTCACTATATAGCCCTGGCTGGTCTAGACCTTACTCTGTAGCATAGGAAATCCTTGAACTCACAATTTCATCTGCCTCTGCCTCCTGAGTCCTGGGATTAAAGGTGTGCACCCCCAGGGCAGGAACTACATAACAAATTTAAGGACAGCCTAGGCTATATGTGTACCCACTTGCAGATCAAGAAAGGGAGACTTCAGAAGGCTGAATTACTTGTCCCATAGGTGCTAGCCCCAATAACAGGATCACATTCCTGTACATAGTGTGGATCCTAACAGGTCCCACACTTGTCAGGGGAAATGCCGTAGACTCACTTCCAATATGATTTCAAGGGGTTCACAGAGCCCTCCCCGTCTTAGTGCCCATCCATGGGGTCTACTTCAGTTTCAAAGGCTCTGTCAGCAGCTCTCTTTCCCCTTCTGGTTCCTAGGTGGAAGATCTGATTGTGAAATATCGGAAAAAGAAGAGAACGGTGGCTGGAATCATTGTGGAGCCCATCCAGTCCGAGGGCGGAGACAATCATGCATCGGATGACTTCTTTCGGAAGCTGAGAGACATTGCCAGGAAGGTTAGAATGTATGGAATGAGGCTGGACAGGGCCACAAGGGTTTGTGGGCTGGGTTCCCAGACCTAAAAGTTGGCTCCACTTCTGCCTTGAGGTCCATGAAAACTTATATGTGCAGAAACTGACTGGCCTTATTGAGGGCAGAGAAGTTGGGGTTGATACTGGGGGTGTAGCTCAATGATAGAGTTTTACCTACCTTGTGCAGGGCCCTGGGTTCCATTTGAGGTGGGGGCAGGCTTGAATTGTGAGGCATGAATGATTTGTATTTTAAGTAATTTTGCTGAATGAGCCTCTGGGGCTGGAGTTGTAGTTCAGTGGTAAAGCACATGGTAGCACTCACAAGGTCCTTCTGGCTTTAGTCCTAGGCACTGAAGAAAAATAAACATCTTGTGCAACATGATGGCTCAACCCTATAATCCTGGCACTCAGAAGCTGAGGCAGGAAGATTACCACATGTTCAAGGCTATCCTGGGCTACGTAGAGAGTTCAAGACCAGCCTGGGTTATAGAGTGAAACCCTAACTAAACTGAGAAACAAAACCAGCCTCCAAACTACTAGGCTGTTGTTTGTTTGATCGGTTTTTAATTTATTTATTTATTTTGGCTGGGTATGGTGGCACATGCCTTAAGTCTCAGCACTCGGGAGGCAGAGGCAGGTGGATCTCTGTGAGTTTGAGGCCAGCCTGGTCTACAGAGTGAGTTCCAGAAGAGCCAGGGCTATTACACAGAGAAACCCTGTCTTGAAAAACCAAAAAAAAACAAGCAAGCAAGAAAGAAAGAAGAGGGCATCAGATCCTCTGGAACTGGAGTCACAGACAGCTGTGAGCTGCCATGTGGGCTCTGAGAATTGAACCCGGGTCCTCTGGAAGAGCAACCAGTGCTCTTAATCACTGAGCCGTCTCTCCAGCCCCCAAACTACTGTTTTAATCAGGTGTGTTAGTCTCTATTGCTGTGATGAAACGCCATGACTAAAAAGCAAGTTGAAGAGGAAAGGGTTCATTTGGCTTACACTTCCACACCACTGTTCATCATCAAAGGAAGCCAGGACAGGAACTCGGAGGCAGGAGCTGATGCAGAGGAAATGGAGGGTGCTGCTTACTAGCTTGCTTCCCTTAGCTTGCTCAGCCTGCCCAGATGGCCCCACCCACAGTGGGCTTAGCCCTCTCCCATCAGTTACTAATTTCTTTTTTTTTGTTTGTTTGTTTTTTTTGTTTTTTTTTTGTTTTTCGAGACAGGGTTTCTCTGAATATCTCTGGCTGTCCTGGACTCACTTTGTAGACCAGGCTGGCCTCGAACTCACAAAGATCCGCCTGCCTCTGCCTCCCAAGTGCTGGGATTAAAGGCGTGCGCCACCACCGCCCGGCTCAGTTACTAATTTCTTAAGAAAAGTCCCTACAGTCAGATTTTTTTTTTCCAAGACAGGGTTTCTCTGTGTAGCCCTGGCTGTCCTGGACTCGCTTTGTAAACCAGACTGGCCTCGAACTCACAGAGATCTGCCTGCCTCTGCCTCCTGAGTGCTGGGATTAAAGGCGTGCGCCACCACGCCCGGCTACAGTCAGATCTTATAGAGGCATTTTCTCAGTTAGGGAGTCCTCCCTTCAGTGACTCTAGTTTGTGTGTCAGATCAACATAAGACCAGCCAGTACGTTGGGACATGTTCACTTAGGAGATCCCCGAGATGGCCTCAGTGTCCCTTCTCTTTCAAGAACTTGCCTTGTCTTTCCATCCACTGGGTCTGTAGTCAGCAGGTGTAAAATGAGCAGTGTCAACATCACCTCTTTCGAGGATTGGGCATTGCATGTATTAGATCTTTTTTTGTTGTTGGGGTTTTTTGTTTTGTTTTGTTTTTAAGATTTATGTATTCTGCCTGCAGGCCAGAAGAGGGCACCAGATCATATTATAGATGGTTGTGAGCCACTATGTGGGTGCTGGGAATTGAACTCATGACCTCTGGAAGAACAGTCAGTGCTCTTAACCTCTGAGCCATCTCTCCAGCCCCTAGATCTTTTTTTTTTTAATCACTGTAACCAAATACTTGACTTAAACAGAGAAAGCCCCCAGAGAAAGATTGACTTTGCTCCATTTCAGAGAGTTCAGTCCACAGTCATTTGGCCTCACATGCTTGGGCAGATCACCTCAGCAGCAGAAACACATGACAGAACTGCTCACATCATAGCTGACAGGAAACAGGAAATGACCAAGAGATCCTCTAGCCCTCCCAGCGACCCACATCCTCTAGCTATATCCTCCCTTCTAAAGTTTCCACAACTTCCTAGTAGCACCTTGGCAGGAGGCCGAATGCTCAACACAACACGGGGAGCCTGTTGAGGTGGGGGAGCTTATATTCACATGGTAACAGGTGTGTGTCCAATGGACACATCAAACCAGTCAGTTCATAGATAAGAAACAAACACGGGGCGTGATCCAGTTTGCCCACACATATGGAACTAGTGAATCCGGGTAATGCTGAGAACAACGTGGCCGCTGACTAAGAGCGGGTGACTCCTTGGCTCTGGCTCACACACACTGCCTTCTGCTTGTAGGACACGCTTCCCGCCCAGGACAGCAGAACCCTGGGATGGTGTGAGGAGTATTAGATGTTCTAGTGTTGTTTCCATTTGGGCAGTTCCAGGGCATGTTCAGATGCAACTATGATCCAAACTGTCCTGTTTCGCTCTGCATAGCTGAGGAATTGATGGGCGGGGAAGGATGACGTCACAATTCAGAACACAAGGGTGAGGCACGCAGCTGGTCTCCAGCTTGGGTTTGGGGAAGGAGGGTCCCTGGAGGCTTACAAGTGTTTCTTTCTCCTGTTCTCGGAACAGCATGGCTGTGCCTTCTTGGTGGATGAGGTTCAGACAGGAGGAGGCTGCACAGGGAAGTTCTGGGCCCACGAGCACTGGGGCTTGGAAGACCCGGCCGATGTGATATCGTTCAGCAAGAAGATGATGACCGGGGGCTTCTTCCACAAGGAAGAGTTCCGGCCAAGCGCTGTGAGTGTTCCAAGCTTTGTTCATAGCACATGCCTGTAATCCACCACGACAGGAGGCATGGTGACAATGACCAGTCACATTGTACCCATAGTCAGGAAACAGAGAAGGGAAATGGGGTTGGGCAATAAAAGCATAAGGTAGGTCCCCAGTGCCCACCTCCTTCAGCAAGGGCCCACTCCTTAGAGGCCCACCAGCAGCTGGGGACTAAATTTTCAAACATATGAGCCTATGGGGGACATTTTTATACTTAAACCACAACACCCTGGCCACTAAGCCTGTTAGTGACAGAGTCAGGGGTCTCACAAGAGCCCATCTGTTAACCATATACATACATACATACAAATTTTCATACGTGCATATGCACACACATCACACACACATACATAATCCTTTAAGGGTCTGAAATCCTTTCATCATTCCTATGTGTAGTTTGTACCTTCAAGATTGCTTCATTGTCCAAAATGACTACTGGAATTCCAGCTTTCACACCTCAGTTCTAATCTGTGATAAGGAAAAAGAAGACAAGAAAAAATGGCCCCTTTTTATCTTTAACAGGCTTCACAGGAATCCCACGTAGTTCGTTTTTTCCTTCCTTCCTTCATTCATTCCTTCATTCCTTCCTTTTCTCCCTTTCTTCCTTTCTTTCCTTCTATTATTTATTTGTTGTGTCTGTGCATGCTATGGCCAGCAGTGGGCAGAAGAGAGCTTCAGAACGCCTGGAGCTGGAGTTACAGGTGCCAGTGAGTCCAGGCGCTGGTATGGCAGAAGTCTGGTCCTCTGCAGGAGCAGCAAATGCTCTTAACCGCTGAGCCATCTCTCTATCCCTCCTTCTTTTATTTCTAACATGTGACTTAAGCCTAGGCACACGGCCCGCCCTCACCGTAACAGGGGCTGGGAAGGCAGAAACAGGAAGCTTCCTCAGGCTTACTGGCTAGCTAGACGCCAAATCAATGAGCTTCAGCTTTAGGGAAAGACCCTGTGGACAGCTCCTGAGGAACAACATTGTTCCTCAGCCAGGTTGACCTCTGGCCTCCATGCACATGTATTCAAATGTGCATGTATGCCCACATGAACATGCACATGCCCATACATATACATACACGTATATAAAAAAGAGGGGGCAGGGCTCGGTGTGAGGTGGCTCAAGACAGGTCAAGCCAGCCCAACCTGGCTGAGGAACAATATTCTCCAAGCAAGCCCTGGGTAGCCCCAGAGCACCCCATTGGGCTAGGCACCTCCCAGAGGAAGACACACCATCAATGCAGGCCAGGCTGTGACCAACTTCAGACTGGACATTGTGCATCTCTGGCTGACGAAATGCACACTGATGGATGAGCAGGACATCCTGCTGGTGGCGAGCTACTCCTGTGGGGCTCAAATGCAAGCAGACACTGATGGAAACAGTGCCCTCCTTCGACAAAGGGCAGGAGGGACTTGAGCAGGTTCCTCCATGAGCCTGTGTGGGAACCGCTCAGGGTTGGCATGCCCCACTGGTTTCAAGTGAAACATTTCAACACCATGATGAGGACATTGGCTTGGGTGACCTGCAGTTGGTGCTGTGGAACTGGCAGCCCAAAGCTGAAGTGACCTCCAGTAACAAAGGGAACAAAGCTTATGCTGGCTGGCAATCCAGCAGCTTCCCATGGACCCCAGAGAAGAACAGTCTCCTATCCTGAATGTGAGCCAGCCCGTGGGGTGTGGTGGAAGAGATTCCATGTAAATATTCTGGACGTTATCACCTTCTCTGCATGGTGACTGAGAAGCAGCTTCCAGAGTTCAGTGTCTGTGGGTGCTGCCAGGTGGTCTGGGACTGTGGATACCAAGTGCCAGCAGCAGGACTGGCTTGCCCACAGGAAGCACTACCCGGAGAGGAAGCATCTCTCCAGCATAAACCAGAGAAATGATGAGCCAGAGTAGCCATAGCCAGAAGTTTACAGCTTCCTGCTTTTCATGGACACAGTGCAAGACAGACTGCCAGTTGAACCTGGAGGTACCAAAGAAGCCAGTGGAAGGTTCAGAGCAGGTGGCATGAGACCTCACCGTGCAGCCTGTGGGGACAATGCCTCTCTCTCCAGTGTTCATCTCCAACAAAAACAGGAAAGCTCCCAGGGACCTTTCTCACTATTTATATGTTAATATGTTTACTACCGCATATGTTTTGCAGCGGAGGCAAGGGGAGAGTTAGAAACTTCAAGAAGAATCATTCATTGAATTCCCCAAGTGGCAAACAATCACCACTCAGCTAGAGGTTGTCATGTAACCAAGTTCCTCTCCTGGGCAGTGGAGGGCCCACGTAGAGACCTGCCCAGAGTCATGTCTGAGCAGCCAGAATAGAAAGAAGGGTGGAATCAAAAAGAGAGAGCCTAGGGCCAGGGGACCCTTTGAAGTGTTCTGATGTGTGAGCCCTTCCGATTGATCCCCTGTCTCATTCTAGCCTTACCGAATCTTCAACACCTGGCTTGGGGACCCATCCAAGAACTTGCTCCTGGCCGAGGTCATCAACATCATCAAGCGGGAGGACCTGCTCAACAATGTGACGCATGCCGGGAAGACCCTACTCACAGGGCTGCTGGACCTCCAGGTACCTGCGCCAGCCCAGGCACTGTGCTTGCTGCCCAGCAGTTCAAAGCTTGCTATGTTGCTTTTAGGCTCCCAGGCCTTTGTGTGTGCAAAAACAGCCCCATTCTTCCACCTCAACCCAACTCCTAGTCCCTCATTATCCCTCAGTATCAAATCCAAACATTCCTTTGAGAAAATTCCCTGTATAATGCTCTTGTGGACATAACTCCCTCCTCTGTACTGTCCAATGGCATCTGTTGCAAGCCATATGTGTAATTTTTTTTAATTTCTTATATTGAAACAAGGTATCATGTACCCCAGGCTGGCTTTGAACTCCCCATACTCCTGCCTCTGTCTCCAAGTCTTGGGATTACAGATATGTAGTAGTACCATGCCTGGCTCCCAGATACAATTTTAGATATCTTAGAAGACAGATGAAAAGCAAATTGGAATAGGTAAAGTTACTTTTAATGATACATTTTTACTTAAGCTATCTGATATCCAAAATACAATTACTCCTACAAGTCATCAATATAGAAAATATATAATGTGCCAGGCCTGTGTCCACACTGCCATGATCTTAGTACTGAAGAGACAGAGAGAAAGGCAGGTCATTGCATGTTGGAGATCAGCCTGGTCCACATAGCAAGTTCTAGGCCAGCAAGGGCTGTAGTCTGAGACTCTCTCGCAAACAACAGGGCTGGGGAGGGGGCTCAGGTTCCCAGTACCCACATAAATGCTGTTTGGGCGTAGCAGCACGAGCTGGTATGCAGGTAACAAGCTTTGGTCTTAATCTGTCTTCCTGTTTCAGGCCCAGTACCCCCAGTTCATCAGCAGAGCAAGAGGCCGCGGTACCTTCTGTTCCTTTGACACTCCAGATGAATCCGTACGGAATAAACTCATTCAGATTGCCAGGAACAAAGGTGAGGGCACTGGAAATGGACCCTGAACTTAATCATTTCATCAGTCTCTAACTCTGCCTGGTGTGGGTGCTGAGGTTTGCTAGCTACAAGGTGGGGGAGCGGGAGGTACGTAGGATAAATAGACTCAATATTCTTTCTTGAACTTCTTGAATGAAGAAAAGTTACTGTGGGATTCGTTCTCTTTCTTCTCGTCTGCTTTATTTCTTTTCCCTATATTTTTGAGGCATCGTGTCATGCATCCCAGGCTCACTTCAAGTGTGCTATGTAGCTGATTGGTGATAACTTTGAACTTCTGGTCTGTTGCCTCCACTTCCCCAGTGTTGGGATTACAGGTGTATACTACCTCACCTAGCTTATTCGGTGCTGAGGGTCAAATGAGGGTCGAACCCAGGATCTCACCTAGGCTGGTCAAGTCCTACCTCTGTGCTGCACCCCAGCAGCCCATGAGAGATTTCTTCATTCACTCATGTGTTGCAGGCATCCAATGAGAAGCCAAGCTTGTACTAACGGTGGGAACAGGTGCAGTGAAACCTCGAACCCTTCCTCCAGGAAGCCATGGTTTATCCAGAAGGCAGATAGCAAACAGCATTTGGCAAGCAGTCACTGCCTCAGTCCTGGGGACAAGGAAAGAGAGTGGAGTGCGGGGAGGGGGAGAGGCCCTGAATGTCTAGGAAGGCTTCCTTGAGGTGTTGGTGTTTACCTGAAGGCCTGAGGGATGAGCAAGGACTGGCTAGGTAAGGAAAGGGAGAGCACCCTGAGCAGGAGAAGGTACGTCTGTGATGGCCTGAGGCAGGATGGCACTAGGAAAGGTGAAGAAACAGAAGACTAAGTTGGGAGAGACAGACAGATGGAAGGAGTAATGCTGGGGAATGGATACCCGGCCACCTCATGCTAGCCTGTTGGACAGTTCCAGTTCTCTGGAGTTTTCTAAAGAGCTACAGGGAACCATTGAGAGATTTAAGTTGGAGGATGTTGTGCTGAGATTTGAGTACCCATTCTGGGCCGTGCACACAGTCAGACCTTTCTCTGGTATCTTCTTTTGTCTCTATTTTCTCTTACGTTTTTCTGCTTTAGTGTAGGGGACTGAACCAAGGGCCTTGTGCAACTAGGCAAGCCCTACCACTGAGCTCCACCCCAAACCCTTTCTTCTGCCTTCTTACGGAGTCCCTGCAGCAGCCGTAAAGGAGAGGGACAATTAGCTGTCTCTGGTTTTTTTGTTTGTTTGTTTGTTTCAATTTATTGTAGTGTTAGAGATCAAACCTACAACCTTACACGTTATAGCAGACAAATATTGTACCATGACAACCTGCCCACTACCCCTATATTTCCTTTAAAATTTTTTAAATTATATCTGCGATATATTCGTGGTTAAGATATGTGTATGTACCACTGTGAATGTGTAGAGGTCAGAAGACAACTTCATGGGATCAGTTCTCTCCTACCTTTATGTGGGTTCCAGGAGTTGAATTCAGTCCATTTGGCTTGCATAAGTACTTTATTTATTTATAATAAAATAGAGCAAAGATTTTATTATAAATACATATATCAAAGAGCATGATCGAGGGTGGATGACAGTTGTGACTGACTTACCAGCCAAGTCTCCCAAATGTGGCCCTAGACACTGACATATCTAATCTACTCCCACTCTTCTTCCAGGTGTGGTACTGGGGGGCTGTGGTGACAAATCCATCCGCTTCCGTCCCATGCTGGTCTTCAGGGATCACCACGCTCATCTGTTCCTCAATATTTTCAGTGACATCCTAGCAGACTTCAAGTAAAGAAGCCATTTCCATGACATTCGGAGAAAGCTCGGTCTCAGTGGTGTCAACTTGATTAGTTTGCCTAATTCATATTTCACTTAAAAGTTTATCAGAGGTGAATGCATAAACTGAAGGGTCATTTGTGGGGCAGGCTCACTGGTCAGTGGTTGTGGAGGAGTGGGTGGGGAAGACCTGGGGTTGAGTCTCCTCTCTGCAGAACTCAAGGCGCCCATGGGTTAAAGCCCAGTGGTTCTATGTAAGCCTTGGACACTGTCTTAGGCCATGAGGCCATATTTCTGCCAACCCAGGACCAACCAGTTTCTCAGAAGCCAGTCAAAGGATGTTAGACCTGCTCTGAGGTGGGTGGGCAAGATCCTTGGGTCTCTGGCTGTCTCAAGTACCATGTCATGGGATCAGAGATACTGGTGTCTTCTTGTCCTTCACAAACAAACTGTCATCCCTTCTCACCAAATTTCTAGCTACATGCCCCACTCGTGACTTACTGAGGGTGTGGATGACTGTCAGGAAGATGGCAAAGAAGGGAGATAACAACTGTGTTTGGGGGTGTGGAGAGGCTTCTAAACCAAGATCCACTCAGCCCTGTGCCCCTGGTGATGTCGCTGGCCTGTGAATTCTGTCCTTGACTGACTTATGCTCCTGGAGGATCTGACTGGTGTCAGTGAAAGTTCCTAGTCAACATTCTCCACCCTGTATCAGTCTTGATTCAAGGGAAGGAAACTGCATCCTGAGTGTCCAGGGAGCAGATGGGACCAGAATTGCTTCTGGAGCCTACACTGAGGAGCAAGGGCAGCAGAGCCCCTTCATCCCATCCCCTGGGCCTCTGACTTGTGATCCCCCTCATTCTGGGAACTTCATAGTCTAGCTTTCACTCATCCACCTTCCCTCCACTCCTGAACAAGGCTATTCCATTGAAGAGGGCCACTGCTAGACTTCTTATGAAAGGGCAATGTGTTCATTAGAAAGCCATAAGGACACCACATGTGAGAAAGCGGCTTGCTGGTTCATGATGGTTTTCTTGGACTTGCCCCACCCACCAGAGCCTGGGTTTTTCCTGAGTATGGGGTTACCCGGCAGCCAGCAGACAATGCTTATGCAGGCTCCAGTGCCTTGGCCAGAGGTGAGATATTCTTAGACCTGACAACCTGAGAAGCTCCTGAGCAGAGTCCCCCACTGTTCAGAGAGGCAGTGTTCGGTGGCGTGTAGACTGAAGGGGGCTAGTTTGTCTTCTTCCAGAAGCCTCTGCATCCTGGTGCCCTGGCTGACTATCTGGGGAGATGGGTATAGCAGGGTTTCCAGTTCAGCCCTTTTAATAATGAAACATCCAAAGATCCTAGCTCTCATCCTTCCTTAGACATGGCCATCAGCTTACTTGCCTTGAAAATGAAAGGCGCTGACATGCTTAACAGATGCAGCTGATCCACAAATAGCAGTTCACGTCACAGCCCTGAAATCTGAGATTCAGCCACCTCTTTACAGCCACATTTAAGGTCATTTCCATGAGCACAGAAGTGATGGGGTCTGCCTCCCTCCCTGTAAGGCTTCAATCACCAGTGTGTTTACTTCCACATTGATTATTTATCATGCATCAAACTTTCATGAAATACTGTGTTGTTCCAGGCCCTGGGCTAAGCGCCAGGAACACAAACATGAATTGAGATAAAGTCCCTGCTCCCAGGAGCTCCCCTTCTCTTGGGAACCACAGACCCTTAATGTTGAAGTTAGAATGGCAAGTGCACCAGCAAGGGTTTCTGAACATTAGTAAGTCCAAGGAGCCTTCAATTGGAAAGGATGTTTGAGCAGAATTCTCCAGAATGAACAGAAGTTAGTGAAGCAGAAAAGGCAAGGCAGAGGGAAAAAAGGAAAAAGGACATTTATTCATAGACTCAGCCCTTTCCCTGGGCAGCTAGATCCCACCCAGAATAGCCCGAGGTTCAAGGTCTTATTTAACAAGGAATGTGCAAGCCAAACCCTGGTTCATCATATTGACTTAAGCATGCTGCCTCCTAGGAAACACAGCACCACATGCAGATACTCAGGCAGGCCCTGGAGTTCAAGGGTTTTAAACCAGGACACAAGCAGAAATGGCTCTCTTTAGTGCAGGGAGTGGCTGGTATTTCATTTTCTTGCCACAGGCCATGTTGACAGAAGAATGAAATAGTTTCTAGAGAGTCATCTCCAGATATATTGTTCACCCCTTGCCCAAGGACAGTTCTCATTTTAAACAAACAAACAAAATTTAAGCCATTTATCCCCAAGTGATTGACTCGGGCACATTGTGTTCCTGAGATGTCCTCTTTGGGAGTATGGGAGGTCAACTGGAAGAATTCCAAGGAAAAGAATTTTCCACAAAACTCAAGATTATAGAAACTTAGAAGAGGTTGGTGAAAACCCAGGAAGCCTGGCGGACAGGCTTCTGCCTAGGACAGAACCCACAAACGTGTGTCTGTGCAAAAGGTCTGGATGAACGCCCATCATGCATTAGTGCAGTAGAGTTTAGTAAACTGTCTCTAGCCAGTCTTGTCAGTTTTGCAGAATACAAGGCTCAGTACTAGCAAGTCTTAGCATATCCTCCCTTTTTATTATAAATGGGTGGTTTTTTTTATAATTTTTACTGATGCTCAGTAATCATGCAAAATTGTGCACATTAATAGTACTAATAGATCTATATCTGTCTACGTATGTATCTCAGCTCACTGTAGAAAACCACAGCTAGCAAGCATCGCGGATTCACGCAAACCAAGTGATCTTGTTCACAGTGATTGTCAGAAGTGCCAGTAAGTGATGAGGAAACTAACATGTCACAGTGTAACTGGTGACCATGTGCACAATTTGGTGAACTAAATCTGTTTCCTGTGTCAATCAGTATTCTTAAATTAAAAGAAAATGTTTATAATGGAAACATCAAGAGTGAATGTGGGCTTTTTCTGGGGGTAGCATTAATTCTCACAAGTGTCCATTCACCCCAGGTGGAGCAATGGCTGATTGTGTAATGAGTCCATCCAAGTCCGGCCTGGTGAACCAGTGAACTTACTGGTTACTCATAGGAACATGGAGGACTCACACAGCTGCACCACATAAAAACCCACCCAAGCACGGGTGACAATCAGAAAAACTGTGTCACTGAAGCTCCACTGAAACGTCCTCCCCCTAAGCAAGGGTTTATGTAATCTCAGGTGGATGGTTTCAGTCTTGTGGGCTTCTGTATTCCTTATTTTCCTTCTATGACCTAATATGTGACAAGACGCAAGTTAATGAGAAAGGGTCTATTTCATCTTGGAGTTTAAAAAAAGGACACAGTAGGGCTGGGCGTGGTGGCGCACGCCTTTAATCCCAGCACTCGGGAGGCAGAGGCAGGCAGATCTCTCTGAGTTTGAGGCCAATCTGGTCTACAAAATGAGTTCCAGGACAGCCAGGGCTCTGATACACAGAGAAACCCTGTCTTGAAAAATAAAAAAAGCAAAACAAACAAACAAAAAGGACACAGTAGCCTGGTATGGTGACACCTGCCTTTAAGCCCAGCATTCAGGAGTCAGAGGCAGGTGGATTTCTGTGAGTTCAAGGCCAGCCTGAAAGTGATTTCAGGATAGCCAGAGATACACAAAGAAACCCCGTCTGGAAAAACCAAAAAAAAAAAGAAAGAAGGAAAGGACACAGTCCTTTACAGTGCAGAAGGCATGGTCACAGGAGCTGGAGGCAGCTAGTCACTCTGCTTCCTCAGTCACAAACAGAGAGCAGACAGAATGGGACTAGGCTAAAGAACCTCAAGGCCCACCCCAGAGATTCACTTCCTCCTAAAGATTCCATGGCTTTCCAAAATCGTGCCACCAGCTGGGAACCAAGTGTTCAAACACCATGAATGTGAGGCAAGGGGGTTCGCATTCATAAATTTCCAACATATTGAGTTTCTGTATGAGTTTTTTGGGCCTCCAAGCCTCCCTTCTGTCTACAAGGGGCTGCTTGAAGTGTGTGGGATCGGGCAGGTGGGAAGTCAAAACTCCCCACCCCACCCCCCACCCAGTCTGATTTTCAAGACTTCGTAGGGGCTCCTGCAGTGACTGAACAGGGGAGAGAATCGCGCTGGGTGAAGACAGGGAGGTCAGTAATGCTAGGTCACAAGGAGATGACAAGGGAAATAGAGCAAGGGGACAGCCAGCTCACATCCTTGAGGGCCCTGTACGCCACACCGAGGGGTGGGTTTTCTGTGATGATGAGGGAGCGGCTGCAGGTCTGCAACAGCGGAATCATCAGAGACACATTTAGAAAAACTCCTGAGAGGGCTGGGGTTAGAGAAATGGCTCAGCAGTTAAGAGTGCTTGCTGATCTTGCAGACAGAGGATTCAAGTGCGGTACCGAGCACCCATGTTGGAACTATCTGGAGCTCCAGCTGCAAGGGATCAATGCCCTTTTCTGGCCTCCATGGGTACCTACACTCACATGTACATACTCATATTTAGATGCACATGTACGTACATAATTTGAAATAACGCTTTAGGAAGAATTCCTGGGGTTGGAGCAATAGCCTGAGACGGGGTTTCTCTGTGTAGCCTTGGCTGTTCTGGAACTCACTCTGTAGAACAGACTGACCTCAAGCTCATAGAGATCTGCCTGCCTCTGCCTCCCAAGTGCTGAGATTAAAGGTGTGTACCACCCAGCCCTTAAAAAGTAAAAAATTAAGTCATGTACAATTAATTGCCTGTCAAGTGGAGGGCATCTGATATCTTTCAGCTCCATTCTGCTCTTTGTTGGGCTTAGTAATATAGTCCTACACTACCCAGCACTTGGGGGAAAGGCAGGAGGATCACCTCAAGTTTGAGGGTACCTTGGTATACAGAGCAAGTTCCAGGCCAGCCATGGGAGACTCTTCTCTAGAAACTCAAAACAACAATAATGAAACAAAACATGACTTACGTGTGACAAGCCAAGTGTCTCACAAGTCCAATGCCGCCAAACACTGTATTTCCATAAAAGCCATGTTCCCACGAATAAATATTGTTTGTTTCCCAGTGCAGGGGCAATCCTGGCTGTTGCTGGAGTATTTCAACCATTCATTAATCAGTGAAACCAATGTTTTGTCTCTGGTGCAGGCACGAACAAGGCCAGATGGTATCGGGAGATTTTGTAGTTGAATGCTGCAGGATCAAAACAAGGCGGCAAAACATGGACTTGGCCTGAGGCTTGGATCCTGTTGCTCCCATTAACGAAAGCAGAGGTCCAGAAGCCATAGGATAGCAATGAAATGAAAATTCCAGTCAGCTTGTTGGAGCTTGTTGGTGTGACTTGGGCCAGGCTGTCCTCCCAAAGCAGCTAAACCCACGAATTACATTAGATGTGGTGGTTTGACAATGGAATGGAATGGGGGGCAACAGCTTGCAAGGGGCTGTGCAGAAGGTTCTACTCATTAGCAAATCTGGGGCCTTGTCAGTTAAAGCAGACCTCACATGCTTACAGTGTCAGCTGAACAGACCCTGCCAAGCCACAGACCACTCTGTCCCCAAGAGTAGATGATGCAGAACCACAGGGTAGGACAGGAATGCAAAGCCCAGACGGTTCTCAGTAGGCAGAAAGGAAAGCCATGCTTGGAGAAGCAAACAGGATTCCATCCGAAATGCTTTACAACAACTCTGTGCTTCTGATGTGCACCCATCTTCGGTCCAGATTAGGGGCGCATGGCTGGCAAGCTTTTCTCTGCCTAGAAACTCAAGGGCTGAGGGAGGCTGGGGCGATCAGTCAGTCAGCAAAAGCCTTGGTGTCCAAGCATGAGCATCTGAGTTGGATCCCCAATACGTACATAAAGGCTTGGTGAGGTGCCGCGCACCTGTAACCCCATCACAGGGGACAGGAGGATCTCAGGGGCTCCTTGGTCAGCTAGCATAGCCTAGTAGGTGAACGAGCCTCTCAAACTCAAAGGTTAAGGTGATCACAAGTGGAATATGGCACCACATGCCTGGAAGTCAGGAGAATCAGAAGTTCAGGCAATTCTTGACTACGTATTAAATTTGAGGCCACCCACCCTTGGCTATACGAAACTCCCTATTTCAAAAAAATCATCAACAACAAAAAAGATAGGGATAAGCCATCTTAGGAGAACAGGGCCCTTGATATTCTGATGGAGGCACAAGGGGGAGGGGGTCCTGTGCTGTCACTCAGGTAGAGTGACATCTCAGCAACGTGTCCTCAGCCCTCCCAAATCAGCCTGTGTCAGGTTCTGGGTTAGGTTCTATTTTCTATATTTTACAATTTTGTTTTACTTTGAGATGGGGTATCATGTAGCCCAGGCTATCCTCAAAC
Organism: Lophiomys imhausi; assembly: GCA_907164525.1. Lineage (NCBI taxonomy): Eukaryota > Metazoa > Chordata > Mammalia > Rodentia > Muridae > Lophiomys > Lophiomys imhausi. The sequence goes on from CAJQZJ010031764.1 coordinate 8,799,426, forward strand.
AAGATCTTCCTGCTTCGGTCTCAGGAGTGCTGAGATTGAAGGGGTGCACCACCATGCCCAGCCTCATCAAAACATTTTAATCTTTTTTTTTAACTACATTTAACATATTTAATTGAGTGTGTGAGTCTATGGGTGTGTGCAGGTGCCAGACAGAGGATATATGGGAATCGATTCTTTCTACTGTGTGAGCCTCAGAGATTGGATTCAGGTCATCAGGCTTGGCACCAAGCTTCTTTACCAGCTGAGCCCTCTTGCCAGCCTTTTACTGAGTCTTTTAAATCTTTCAATTGATTTAAGCTCAGGTGCCACCAATCTCTTCTATAGCTATTGATAAACACTTAAATGAGATCATCTCTCTCGAGAAGCCCGACCCTACTCTAAGGCATGTACAGTGGCCTTTCTTTTAACTGTGTGTGTGTCTCTCCTATTCTGTTCCAGTTTGGTTCTATTGTTGGGATAAACACCATGATCAAGAGCCACTTGAGAATGAAAGCGTCTGTTTGGCTTAACGTGTCCCGGTTACAGGTATCATTGAGAGAAGTCGGCAGGAACCTGGAGTCAGGGACTGAAGCTGAGGCTACAGAGGAAATGGTGCCCACTGGCTTGTTCTGTGTGCTCACATTCAGCTACCTTGTTTAGATCAGTCAGGGCCACCTTCCCAGGGGCGGCATCACCCACAGTGGGGGTAGATCCTCCAACATCAATGATCCTTCAGGAAAAATGCCCAACTGAGGTGTCCTCTTTCCCGGTGACCCAATTCATGACAAGTTGACCCCCCCCCAAAAAAACTAGCCAATACGCTCCCTCACTCCATCCTTTCTCTCTCTCCCCCCACCCCAAGCCCTGCCGTGTAAATCAGGCTGGCCTTCTCTTTGCAGCTCCTGCCTCAGCCTCATTTAGGGTTTGGGTTACAGATATGTGCCTCCTCACATGGACTCCCTCTTAAACATATACTAAAGCATCTTTAATAAGCTCCAATGTGCTTCAAAATTTAAGTAATTAATAAAAAGAATGCAAAGCTCTCCCTCGTCCCTTTCTCTCGTGTGTCAGCAGAGCCAGCCGGATGTCCTGGAATCCGCAGTAGTGATGAGGCAAGCGTGGCAGGTAGTTCAGTCTGGGACCTGTGGTTTGGGTTATGTTCACATGCGGCTTCTTGTCACAATGCACATGGCAGCTGAGATCCTTCACTCGCAAGGACTGTGCACACACCCCTCTCCAAGTAACATACCTAGCAACCTCAGAAACCAACCACCTGCTCTAATGCTCCCATCTCTGAATAATAATTTAGATTTCTTGGCCCCTGGTAATAACCAGATTTGGGCAGTTTCTATTCAAGCATAAGTCTCAATGCTTCCTGTATGAAGAATGGAAGAGCCAACCTAGCATGAACTCGTTCTGGGTGTGCAATTCAGTAAGACAAACTGTCCTCCACGTGAGCTTACAGGGAGAATCCCTTATTCGCCACCTTATGCCTATGCAGAAATGAGGGTGCATATGATTAAAATCAGATGCAGCTGGGTGTGGTGGGGCACATCTTTAATCCCAGCACTCAGGAGGCAGAGGCAGGCAGATCTCTGTGAGTTCGAGGCCAGCGTGGTCTACAGAGTGAGTTCCAGGACCGCCAGGGCTGTTACACAGAGAAACCCTGTTTTAAAAAACCTAAAAACACAAAAAAACCTAAAAACAAAACAAACAAATAAAATCAGATGCATTATGGGAAGGGGCATGCACAGTAAAGGACTACCTCTGGATAGAGAGGAGACAGACCTGGCCCATAGGCAAATGATGAGGTGTTTAATTTTAACTAGGTGTGTTAATCTGGTGAGCCAAAGGGGGCTTTTGATTGCTGGACTTCAATACTTTGATAGTTGGACCTTAGTAGTCAGCCTCAGGAGGAGGAAGTGGCCAAATGAGGGAATAGACCTTTAGGAATGTAATCTATTGGTTATTAGCAAGGTAGAGGGAATGAGCAAGAAGGGCAAGGTCTGCCAGAGCCATGCTTGGAATGTCTAGAGTCCCTTCTGTGATTATATGACTTAATCTGTCAATCAAAGTAGAGCAAACAGTCTGCTCCTCCCTCATGGGACCTCATGAGACCCAGGCTGTGGTCTCAGTTTTGCGGCCTGCTCCCAACCTTGACTGTGTGTCTTTCTATAATCCACACTATTACTTCACCCCAAATAAAGCAAGCCAGGTATTTTTGCATTTGCGTCTCTGTCCTTATTTTCACTCCTTTGGATAAGAGGTCAAGCATCTGGAAAACTAGACCCTGGACCCAATCACCAGCAGCAAAAGGCTTGGACTTCCCAACCTCCAGAACTCCTAAGAAGTGGATATTGTTCAAGTCACCCAGTCTGCAGCATTCAGTGGGGTGGCTTTTTTGTTTTTTTGGGGTTTTTTTTGTTGTTGTTGTTTTTCAAGACAGGGTTTCTCTGTGTAACAGCTCTGGCTGTCCTGGACTTGCTTTGTAGACCAGGCTGGCCTTGAACTCACAGTGATCTGCCTGCCTCTGCCTCCCAAATGCTGGGATTACAGGCATGTGCCACCATGCCCAGCTTTTTATTTTTGGTTTTGGTTTTTTTTTTTTTTTTTTGGTTGTTTTGAGACAGGGTCTTAGGTAGCCCAGATTGGCCTAGAACTTTGCACCTGAGGATGGCCTTGAACTCCTAATCTTCCTGCCTTAGTTTTCTCAAGTGTTGGGATTATAGTCAAGTACAACTGCCTACGACTGGTTGGGAAGCAATGGTTGAGTCTCATTCTGTAGCCTAGACTGGCTTCACATCTATGACAATCCTCCTGCCCGAGCTGACCAGTGTTGGGATTTCAGGCATGAACTACCATGTCAGTTTATTTTTGTTATGGCCCAATGGGGTGGGGATGTGGGTAAGTGGCAGAGAGCTTGCCTGGAGTGTACAGGGCCTTGTGTTGGATGCCCAGCACACCACACAGATACACAGAAACCAAAAGCCAAAAGAACTAAGACTTATTATTTTGGGATTGTTTTTCAAAGGTAGAAATCACCAATGCAGTCACAATCTGAATCTAAAAGCTGTTTCCTCCTGTGGCCTGGAACTTGTTAGACTATGTTGGTCTCAAACTCAGATTGATCCATCTGCCTCTGCCTCCTGGCATTCAAGGCCTATATCACCAATTCTGGCTCTTGTTTTGTTTTCTCAACACCTCAAGCTACTGCCCTGCTGGGGTTATAGAACCCTAACCCACTTTCTGCTCTCATGGAGAGAGATTTTAGCTGGAGAACAGGAAGTGGCACAAGGAACCAGGTCCCTCTGCTGGCACCTTGTGAGCAGACCACACAGCAAAGGCCACTCTGCTGAGAAAGGGCTCTCTCTCACCTCCCAGGCATGTACCTTGCAGGCCCAGCAGCCTTGTGGTTAAGAGGTATGCTGACTCTCCCCACTGCAGTCATCTGGGGAACCCGGCAATAAGAGTAGCAGGAAAGGCCCTGGGCAGTGTTCTGAAAGTATTATCATCATAAAACTGAGCCAAAAACAAACTCAAGGACAGAGACTTCTTATTGGTTTGTTTGTTGTTTTGATATAAGGACTAGTTTAGATCACAGACTGACCACAAACTCATTAAAAAGCCAAGGAGTCCTGATCCTTCTGCCTTATCTCCTAAGGACTTGGATTTCTGCCAACATACCCAATTTATGTGGTGCTGGGCATTGAATTGAGGATTTAGCACTCTACCAACTGAGCTACATCCCCAGCCCTTTAAGCTGACATTTCTAAACTGGCTTGAGGCCCTCTGGGTACAAGCAGGCCACACCTAAAGCATCCCAAGAAAATAAAATTCAAGGTCATCCTCAGCTACACAGCAAGTTTGAGGCTAGCCTGGGCTATACAATATAAAAAGCTCTATCTCAAATAGAACCAGATCATAGAAGACATTTCAACTTTTATTATGTGGGGAGAGGGCTGTGTGTATGCCAGTTAACATGGAGAGGTCAGAGGACAACCCAAAGGAGTCAGTTCTCTCCTTACACCATATGGGTCCTCAGATCAAACTCAGGCTGTCAGGGTTGTGGTAAGCACTGTTATCCACTGAGCCCCCCCCCCCCCAGTTTATTATTCACCTAATCCCTTAAGGTTTAGGTTCTTTGTTGGTAAAGTAGCTCCAAAATATTCAGGCTTCCATCGTCACTGACATCTTGCACACATGGCTGTGCTCTCCTGCCCAGTGTACCCACTCCAACTCCCTATATCACTTCACTGTAAGGTTCTAGGAAAGGCATGGTGGCCGGAGGGGCTTGCCGTTGTGGTGTCAGGTTCTTGCTCACATCTGGGCAGATGGGACAATGAAGACAATCCCAGTGCTCTGTGAGGGGGGCGGGGGGTGGTTTGAAGGTTTTGTTTGACTTTTTAAATAATTTGATTTTATTTCATGTGTATTGAAGTGTTTTGCCTGCATTCATGCCTGTGTGAGGGTGTCAGATCCCCTGGAACTGGAGTTACAGACAGCTGTGAGTTGCCATGTGGGTGCTGGGAATTGAACCCTGGTTCTCTGGAAGAGCAGTTTGTGCTCTTAACCAGTGAGTCATCTCTCCAGCCCCCAGGTGTTGGTTCTTTTTTTAAAAGACAGGTTCTACAAAGTCCTGGTATTAGGCAGACCTAGCCTTGGGTTGGCAGTGATTATCCTGTCTCTGGTTACCAAATCCTAGAAGTACAGAGTGACTCTGTTTCAAAATACTGAAACAAAAAGACCCTACAAAGCAGGTGAGACTGGGGCCTGATATGCTGGTGTACATACTCGGGAGGCAGAAGCAAGTGGATCTCTTTGAGTTCAAGAGGCCAGCTTGGTCTACATAGTGAGATCCTGTCTCAAAAACAAAACTAAATAAGCCCAGCATGATGGTACACACCTTTATTTAATCCCAACACTCAAGGAGGCAAAGGCAAGAGGATCTCTGTGAGTTCTGGGCCAGCCTGCTCTACATACAGTAAACTCCAGGACAGCCAGGAATAACTCAGACAGATCTGGACTAAAAAAATAAAAACTAGGGCTGGAGAGATGGCTCAGAGGTTAAGAGCACTGGCTGCTCTTCCAGAGGTCCTGAGTTCAATTCCCAGCAACCACAAGGTGGCTCATAACCATCTAAATTGAGATCTGATGCCCTCTTCTGGCCTGCAGGCATACATGCAGACAGAAAACAGAATACACAATAAATAAATCTTAAAAAAAAAAAAGGAATATTTGCCAATCATGGTGGCCCATGCATTTTATCCCAGCACTTGAGAGGCAGAGGCAGACGGATCTCTGTGAGTTCAAGGCCAACCTGGTCTACAAAGTGAGTCCAGGACAGCCATTAATAAGTTAATTAATTAAAATAAAAACTAAGGGCTGGAGAAATGGCTCAGCAGTCAAGAGCATGGGCTGCTCTTCCCCGAGGTCCTGAGTTTAATTCCTCGCACTCATAGTGGCTCACAACTGTCTATAATGTGATCTGATGCTCTCTTTGGGGGTGCAGACTCTACAACTAGAAAAAACACCCATGTGTATAAAATGCATACATCTTTTTTTAAGTACCTTAGGAAAAAACAAAGCTAAAAAAAATAGGTGGGACCTACCTACTGGAAGTTAGGTCACTGGAAGCATGGTTTCAGAGGATACTGGGGCCTAAAAGCCTCTTCTTGTGTCTTTTCTTCCTTCTCATTATCCCACCGACCCCCTGCCCACCCCAAAAAAGCTCCAGCAGGGACACCAACAGGCACTTGTATACTGTTCATACCAATGTCATTCATTATAGCTAAGGATACAAACAACCCAAAATGTCCACTGATCTGCTGAGTTGGTAAACTCTCTCTCACTGTATCGCTTCCAAGTGTACCCCAAGAGTCAAGTCATGAAGAACAAACTCACAAACACTTTTAACTCTGACAGACACACCTTGAAAACATTACACCAAGTAAAACCTGGCATGCACAGGAGAAAACACCATGATTCTGTTTAGAGATGTCAGAAAAACAAATTCAGAGGAAGACTGGCTGCAATTTAAAAACAGGTGGAGACAGAGAAAGGAAGGCAAATGACAGGTGTGGCAGGAGTGCCGATATCCTATTTGGGATAGTGAAGCGTTGAATTAGCCAGCCGTGATAGCTGAGCAATACAAGGATGTGCTCCATGCCCTGAACAATAAAAACGGTCACAATTTAATGTGCACATTTTTTTTTTTTTTTTTTTTTTTGGTTTTTTCGAGACAGGGTTTCTCTGTGTAACAGCCCTGGCTGTCCTGGACTTGCTTTGTAGACCAGGCTGGCCTCGAACTCACAGAGATCCACCTGCCTCTGCCTCCCAAGTGCTGGGATTAAAGGCGTGAGCCACCACGCCCGGCTTTAATGTGCACATTTTTAAGGTGGGTTTTATTTTTTTGAGATTACAATTACATAATTTTCCCCTTCCCTTTCCTCCCTCCAAACTCATATCTCCTCCCTTTGCCTTTTCAAATTCATGGCCTCTTTTATCTTTAATTATTGTTAAGTGTACATATGTATATGCGCATGTCCCTAAATATTACCTGCTCACTCTGTACTTACATGTGTATGTTTTCAGGGCCGTCCATTTCGTATCCAATAACTAAGTGGTGCATTCTTCTCTGAGGTAAACTATTTCTCCTGCTCTCAGAATTAATTCCTGTGTTGCCTGTAGTTCTTTGTGTAGGGTTGAGGCCTTGTGGTGTCCCCCCTCAAAGACACACTTTTGGCATGTCTATGATTGGTATCTTTGTTCATTTTCTGGTTATTTTATAAAAGACCAGCAAGATGGCTCAGTGGGTATGGGTGCTTGCTTTCAAGCCTGACAACCCAAATTTAACCTGAGACCTGACTGGTTTAACTCCAAAAAGTTGTCCTCCAAGCTCCATATAGGCGCAGTGGTGCACACACAAATAAACAAATGTAATTTAAAAAAAAAAAACAATTCTTTAAAAAGCTACAAAACAAAGCATTTTGGAAGGACAAATTACAAAGATCATGGCCGCTTTCATTTTTATGCAAGTACAATTCACCTAACGAGTATGTTTGTTGTGTACTATGAAGAGCAGCACATACAGTCTCCTTCAGCTGATAAACTTGCTTGGACACAGTCCCTCTGTCCTGATGGTACTGCAAAGCTCCCCAGTGTAAGCAACCCTGGATGTCCTGGTGATTAACATATTCTCAGCTGTGTGCTGTCCCTCCCTCAGCTGGTGTGTAGTGACCTCCCAATGGGAACAGACAAGTCCACTCTGGGCCACACCCTGGCCATCCCTCTGGGAAGCATGAGGAATGAATGGTCCAGGGCTCTCACGTCCCCCAGCCGCAGCTTGGAAGCCTAAAGCCTTCCTCTGTGCTGTGTGCGCTGGGATGATTACCTTCCACATCACTCTGTATTTACTGGTTTTGTCTGTTCTGTGGATCTTAGGCCCTTCACATGCTAGTCAGGAGCTCTACCACAAAGCTACATGCTCCGCCATTGCTGGTTGTCTTCATATATCCATCCTCAAGACAGAGGAAGGCTCTTCCGCCTCACAGAGTGCAATTCAAGGTTCAGAGACTCAGTACCCTGCCCCACATCAAGAGCAGCTGAGGGCCAGCAGAACCCATGTCTCCAGACTCCACATTCTGTGTTCCTCTGCCAACCCTCCTGCCTTCCAGCTTCATAGCCGTGGGGTCCCTAAGTGATCACAGTCGGCACAGCAGCCAGGAACTGCCTCTTCACAAAAACTTCTGATCACTATGATGGAATGTCCTATACAGTACAATGTTCCTCTACAGGCTTTTTCCTAAAGTTGGTTAATACCTTCTTTTTTGGCCCAAGACAACACTGAACTTCTCCATCTGCCTCCATCACCAGTACTGAGCATACAGGCACGCACGGCCACACTTGGTTATATGTGGTGCTAGGGATTGAACCGAGGGCTTCACTTCCTGCATGGGAGACAAGCAGTCTATCAACTGAGCTTCAGTCCCAGCCCCTGGTTATTTATTACCTCTGCCTCATCCATGTTCTGGTCTTCTTTCTAAAATCCAAGTGTAACCAGGGCTACCAAAAGGACTAGTTCCTGATCTTGAGTGTTGCCAGGGTTCCAAACACTTGGGAAAAACGTTCTTTGTCCAGGATGCGGCCATGGCGTAGGGTGAGGTAGAAGGTCTGCTTGCCATCGTACTGCTGGATGCGCACAAACACATCCTGGGCCTGTTCTGCTGAGTCTGAAAGGGGTATCATGTCTGACACAGCACAGTAAGTATCCTGTCGCCAGCCCCAGAAGGTCAGGTGGGCCACTCGAAGCAGGGTGCCTGACTCATTCACATACAGGATGCCCACCAGCCTACGGAAGAAGTGGCTCATCCAACATAGCATAGCCAGGGCGAAGCTGGATATCCCACTCATGAGGTACAATGAGTTGAGGGTCAGGAGGCCTTGTGAGTACCAGTAGAAGCCTGGGGGCAGAGCCATCACAGTCAGGGCTGTTTGTGCCAACTTCAGCTTAGACACTAACCCAACTACTCTGATGGCATTGAATCGGTAGATTGTGTGGAATTTTTCAGTCTCTGTGCCTGGTGGCTTCTGCTGTGGGGTGGGAGACCTGCTCCCTACCCACCTTTTGGAATCCCCCTGCCCAGTGCAGCACCATAGTCGATGTAGGGGCCTCCCCCATGCAGCTGGTCCCTGCAACCTTGGCGCAGCTTGAAGCAGGAGAGCCTAGAAAAGAGAGGTTTCTTTCAAAACTCAACCCCACTAATCACACAACGGACAAGGCAAAGCAATCTCAGAAAGGCTCCAACCAACCCTGTGAGGTCGCCATGACTGCCAGAGGATGTGATAAAGTCAGACACTCTATTCTTTGTGGAATTCTACTGGGGTAAGTACCATACTCCCATTTTAAAACCAAACAAACAAAACACCCTAATCCTAGCCAGTGAGATATGCCTTCAGGTATAGGTGCTTGCCACCAAATCCAGTAAGTGACCTGAATTTGATCCGAGGCCAACATAGTAGAGGAAGGGAAATTATTAATGCAGGACATCCCCCACTTGCCATATTACAACCAAATGCACAGAACTAAACACACACAGGATTTTTTTAAATTAAAATTAAGCTCCCCACCCCCAAAAGTGAAAGAAAACAAAACAGAAGAAATTGAGTAGGTAGAGTCTGACTCTCAGACTGATCGTTTCCCCTAGGTAGGTCCAAATAAACATATAAAGGTGTAGTTCCAGCTATTCAAGAGACCTACAGACAGATGGACTCGAACCTGGGTCCGCAAGTCTGTGGGACACTTCTCCAAGGGATAAACAAATCGGTGTAGGAAACGCACGCATCAAAACCGTGGGGTACTTATCACAGTATTTATCAAAGGTATGTGCAGTTCTCCGACTGCCTTATACGCTAACTGCCTTCTATTAGCCTGGTTGGGGAAAGGGGGGACAGCAGAGAAGTACTGCGGCACGGAGACCCTCAGCACAGGGCACAATGGTTCTCTGCAGTGAGTAGCACAGTGAGCAAATTCTGGGCTTTAGAGTCAGAGGGAGGTTCCAATCTTGGCTCCCACAGACAACAGCTGGGCAGCCTCCTTCACCTTTCCAAAGAAAGACTCAGAATATGCTAAGGGACTTAAGCCCTGAACTTGGTGTGCGCTTTGACCGTCCACGTGACCCAAATGAACAAGAGAAAGCAGGGAAAAAGCCCAGCACGATACATCCCGGCCTTCCGCAAGCGGAATGCCGAATACACGGCCCAGACATACTTCCTGCCAGTCCCAGGACCGACCGGGTCTCCTAAACCCGTTCCCTCCTTCACCGCCCACCATCTGACCTTCCTTACCATGAATTCGTCTCCTGCTACAGGAAGCAAACTGAACTTGTTCCCGGAAACTTGAAGGGCGCATGCGCGGACGGTAAAAAAAAAAAAAAGACGCATGCGCAAACTGGAAAAAAAAAACATATATTAGGTCTTGGGAATGGTAATTCAAATCCTGTCTGTGCCACGAGTGGTTCTGTGAGCCTTTAGGGAATCTTCCCGTCGTGCCTTTAGGCTACGGGGACCCGGAAGTTCCGGGTAGAGTTCCGGGTGCCAACGAGTCTTCCGACAGGGGAAATGGCTACGCTCTGCCTCTTCGACGTGGATGGGACCCTGACTGCCCCTCGGCAGGTAGGCGGCGCCCGGGAGGCTCACGGTCGTGGAGCGGAGCCCGTGCTGCCCCAGGCCGCGGTAACGACCGTCAGGGAACCAGGAGACGCGGGTCCTGAGCGGGGTGCTCAGGAAGAGGGGCTCAAAAAAAAAAAAAAAAAAAAAAACCTTCCGAGCGAGAAACGGGTTCCGAGTCGGAAAGTTCGGGTCTGAATTTCTTCTTGGGCCCTGGTGACCTGGACTGTGTAACTCCAGTGTAGGCCCTCTGACCTGCTGTGTCACCTCCCCAGCCCTGTCACCTTTGGCTGTGCCTTCTCGTACATCAAAGGCAGGTGTTCAGCTGTCTGACCTTTCTCCGAACCGCCGAAGCCACTGGAAACGGGGCATTGCTTGTTGCATGGGGTGTTGGGGAGATCACAGAACTTCATGACAGGGCCGTGCTCAGATCAGGACTCTAACGTGAGCTGCTTCCACCAGCCCCCGCAGTAATGGGGTCCCAGGTGGTGATAGGCTGTTTGCTGGGATCATCTGGCATCCAGTGGAACTTCCTTCCGCTAACAGATTTTGTGGTCAAAGATAAGTTTTTGTGGGTTCGTTCTGGTGATGACACTCTCTGCCTCCTTCACACAAATTCCTGATTGAGCAGAAGTCATTCAAACTTGAGACTGGGCTCACATAGCTTGAACGTCTTTACCTCTGCCCCACCCCGTTTAGATTTCGTGGAATGTGTTCCACAAGCCCTTAGATATATCAGTCTGTCTTTTTTTTTTTTTTTTTTTGGTTTTTCGAGACAGGGTTTCTCTGTGTATCCTTGGCTGTCCTGGACTCACTTTGTAGACCAGGCTGGCCTCGAACTCACAGAGATCCGCCTGCCTCTGCCTCCCAGGTGCTGGGATTAAAGGCGTGCGCCACCACCGCCCGGCTCAATCAGTCTGTCTTTTAATGGTTTTTGTTTTTGTACTTTGACAATTACATGTGTACAGTGTATCTCGATCTTATTCACCCCCAAGTTCACTGTACTCCCTATGGAGGACACCTACCGTCTTCCATTTTCATTTCCTTTTTAAAAATTTTATTTTAATAACCCACTAAGTCCAATTGGTGCTACACACACACACACACACACACACACACACACACA
>CAJQZJ010031764.1:8810704-8858249 GCA_907164525.1 Lophiomys imhausi
ACACACACACACACACACACACACACACACACACACACACACACACCTGTTTATCACCAGCCTTTCCTGCCTCCATCTACGTGCATTTTCCAACATCAGCAATCACGGGGCAATCTGGAAGAGGAAGAACAAGTTATCTTTTCTTGCAGTAGTTGTAACAGGATATGACCTGCACAGGTTCAGTCTGGTTAGCATGGACTCTGAAGCTTGCGCATTTCCCTGTTTCTGTAGAAGTTTGTCTTCCTGGGTACTTTCTTCCCTAAACAGTAGGACTTGAGAAAAGCCTTAGATAAAAAAGAAGGCATGAGCCTCTGTGAATCAGTTTCCAACTTTGGCATCTCAGAGAGATCATTGACAAAAATAGTGAACAGAGAGCCCACATTCCTGTCACTAAGGGTAAAAGGACCTGACATCATGATAACTGTGTTTCCTCTTGTGAGTAACTTTTTAGACCGCAGTCGCCATGCTGCACACCCCTTTGTGTTTCGGCACGCACTGATGTCAAGGATGTCATCCTTCATGATGATAATGTCATTGTCTCACCTGTGTTTCATTACCATAGCCCAGAGGTGGTTGGCATGCTTTTCTGCAAAAGGCAGATAGTCACACACACAGTTTATTTGCTGGTTGTGGAGATTGAACTGAACACCTTGAACAGCTAGGTAAACATTCTCCCACTGAGTTATGTCCCCAGACCCAGGTAGTCAATATTTTGAGGTTGCAGGCCTCAGTCTCTGTCACAGTTACTTAACTCTGTAGGACAGAAGGTGCCAGAAACACCTCCATGGAAAACAGTGCTTCCAGCAATACTTACAGTCAATGGCTCTCAAACCTGTGTTTGAAGACTCCTGAAACCCACAGTATAATTCCCTTAACTGTTGCCATCTCTCAAATACCTTCTGTATTTTTCCCCTTTCACCTCAATTTCCATCTTTCGATGTTTAACCTGCTTTATTTTGTTGGGGATATTTTATAGCCCTCAGCACAAGGGTTGTTGGGTTTTTTTGTTTTGTTTCACTTTTGAAATCCACTGGGCTCCTCCTAGACATGTGCATAAAAGGTATTTTCACAACCTGTTCACCTTGGTGATGTTTAAGCTGAAAAAAATTACAGAAGGTGATTGGGTGTTGAGAGGTGGGCACAGTCAAGGAAATTGTACTGTGAATGCAAGGAGGATTCAGCAGGACGTGTCATGCCTCCTGACCACAGTGCCATTTGGCTCATTAGCGTGTAGAAGGCTAGGACAGAATGAGCTGCACTTCTGCTGAAGATGGGTGTGCTTCATTGTGCTTAGAACTGCATTTCTTTTATAACTTTACAGTGGAGTCTTCCCATCCACCATTCTGATGTCAGGTCTGAGCAAACCACTTGGGAGCTGAGTGCTCATAGAGGGAACTAGCAAAGTTCTAGTTATTTCTAGTAACTCAATGTTTCTGTCAAAAGGTGGGGGAAAAGCCAGGCATGGTGGCACACGCCTTTAGTCCCAGCACTCAGGAGGCAGTAACAGGTGGATCTCTGAATTCGAGACAGACAGGGCTGTTACAAAGAGAAACCCTGTCTCAAAAATAAATAAATAAAAAGTTGGAGAAAGTGAGGCAGGGGCTGTATCTCAGTGGCAGGGTGCTTGCCTTGAATGTACAAGGCTTGCATTTAATCCCCAGCACCCATAGCAACAAAACAAAAAAGTATTAAAAAAAAATCCATTCAAAGGCCCTGTCTTTAGGGTTACTATTGCTGCACTGAAACACCATGACCAAAAAAGCAAGTTGGGGAGGAAAGGGTTTATTTCACTCATAGTTCCATATCACTGTTCATCATCAAAAGCAATGAGGGCAGGAACTCAAACAGGCAGGAGCTGATGCATAATCTGTAGAGGGGTGCTGCTTACTGGCTTGCTCAGCCTGCTTATAGAACCCAGGACCACCAACACAGGGATGACACCACCCACAGTGGGCTGGGCCCTCCTCCATCAATCACTAATTAAGAAAATGCTCTAGGCTGGCCCACAGCCCAGTCTTATGGAGGCATTTTCTCAGTTGAGGTATATTGAATCATATACATGTAATATAAAGCACCTTTAAAGACAAAAGATTGGGCTGGAGAGATGGTGTTGTGGTTAAGAGCACTGACTGCTCTTCCAGAGGACCCAGCGTCCACAAAGTCGCTCACAACCAGCTGTAACTGGTTCCAGGTGATCGGGTGCCCACTTCTGCCCTTCTCAGGCACTGCATGCATGTGGTACACACACACACATTCAAACAGAAGAAAAGAAAAAAGAAGCTAGATCAATGTATCATCATAAAAAGGTCACCACACATAAAAAGAGAAAAAGCAAGTCATTTCACAGGACAGAGAATAAGCCCATAGCCATACATATCTTCTCTTAAGTGAATAGATAACAGATTCACAGATACCCTGAACAAGTGAGCATGGTGAGGGAACATCTGCATTACTGGCTGTTTGTGGGCTGAGATAGGGGTGTTCTTTAGCCAGGAGTTCAAGGTTAGCCCAGGCAGAATAACACAGCCCAAACTCAAAACAAAACCAACACAAAAGAAATGAGGGGAGGAGACAAAAAGGTTAATAGCCCCAAAAAATAACTATTTAAAATTTTCTATAAGCCTAGTAACCACATTGGGCTTGTATAAAAATCAGAACTGAATTAGTTTGCAGTTTTCATCTGATAATTATGACTCAAAAGCATCCTATTTTACTTTTCTGACATGTAGAAAATTACAAAAGAAATGGATGGCTTTCTACAAAAATTGAGGCAGAAGACCAAAATTGGAGTGGTAGGAGGGTCGGATTTTGAGAAAGTGCAAGAGCAGCTGGGAGATGATGGTAAGTGCTGACTACACTCTAATCAAGACTTCTCATGGGAGATGGAGCCCTGAAGTCCCAAGCGCCTGCAGCACACTTTCTGCCTGCTCTCAGAAGACATTTCCTCTGCCCTTACCTGGCCTTTGCTTTAATCTTATTCAGGTGCATTCTGTGATCTTTGACAGGACCCTTCACTCGAATGTACAGATGACTCACCTTGAGGGATGTACACGTCTGTCTTTGCTCGTGGAACCTCTCTAGTATTTGATGTCACTGCTCTCTCACTTCAGCCCAGGCCCTGCCTCCTCCTTTTCCCCTCCACTCAGATGTGGAAACACCTCAGGTCTCAGTGACTTGTCCCTGTTGCTTGACCTATTGTGTTCCAGAGTTCCCAAATCATGAGAGTCACTAGCTCCCCATACCCACCAGGTTCTCCAGGACAGAACTGGAAGCTAGAGAACCTTTGTGGTAGGGTCTCACTCTGTAGCCAAGGTTGGGCTCAATCTCACCTCCTGTCTCCATCTCCCAAGTGCTGGAGTGACAGGCATCAGCCACCACACCTACCTGGAGAGTCTTCTGGTTTCTTTCCTAGAGATGGTAGAAAACAGTGGGTCTCTAAGACATGGACCTCATATTTTAGCAAGTATCCCCTCAAAATTCTAGTACCCAACCCTGTTGATAGAACACACTCTGGTGTAAACTTAAGTCTTAGCAGACTATGTGTGATTCGTCTCTGTTTTCCCAGGGCTTCTGGGGTAGCTGCCCGTGAGAAGCAGTGAGCAGAGAGACTGGTGAAGGAAGAGTTCTTCACTATGTGTTGTGGTGTGGAATGCTGTCCTATGCACCAGGCACTTGGGTGGCTGAGACAGAGGAGTCATGGAGTTTGAAGTCAGATAGGGCTACAGAGTGAAACCCTGTCTTTACAAAGCAAAAGAGCCAGCCAGGCAGTGGTAGGATACACAGAAAAGATCCATCTTGAAAAATCAAAAGAACCAGGGCTGCAGAGGTGCTCAGCACTTGAGAGCACTGGCTGCTCTTAGTAGCAGGCCCGGGTTTGCGTGGCCGCTCACTCCAGTCCAATCAGGTGCACAAAAGACATACACATAAACTGCTCACACGTAAATTTTTTCTTTATTCTTTCTTTTTTTGTTGTTGTTGTTTATTTATTGCTTCAAGTTACATCTCCATCACAGTGCCCTCATTCCGCCCCTCCCGGTTCCACCCTCCCACCCTCTCCTCCCTCTCCCACCCTTCCCAAAAAAATTTTTTTTTAAAAAAAAAACAACATGAGTTTAAAGCAGACAAACCACACTGTCCCAGAGTCATTTAGTACTGAGGACATATTGGGCAGGATAATTCATTGTAAGATGCCTAGTAGAATAGCTGGCCTCTCCCCACTAGGTACCAGTAGAGCGCATGCACACAGCCAGACATGGTTTTTTTTTTTTTTTAGTTTTTTGAGACAGGGTTTCTCTGTGTGTCCCTGGCTGTCCTGGACTCACTTTGTAGACCAGACTGGCCTCGAATTCACAGAGATCCACCTGCCTCTGCCTCCCGAGTGCTGGGATTAAAGGCGTGCGCCACCACGCTCAGCTTGCCAGACACGGTTTTAACAACCTAAGCTGTCTCCAGGCATTGGCAGATTTGTCCTGGGGATCACATTGCCATGGTTGGATGTCTCATCTGAAAGAGCAAGTTTGTGGATCAGATCGGATCACTATGGGAAGAGCCATCTCTCCGTCTGCAGGACACGTTCCACTTCCTCTTCCTCTAGAAACACTAACAGCAACATAGCGAGGCATATTCAGCCCAGGAAGTCCTGTCACAGGGGTGACTGCCATTCCTGTCTCCACTGCTGTACTTAGAACATGCTCTGAGAGGTTCTGTATCACTGTGGCAGCGCTGTGTGTCTCGGTGAAGATGTAGCAAGAGTCAGAACACTCAGTCACATGTGGTGCCCCAGCACTTAGGAGGCAGAGACAGTCAGATCTCTGTAAGTTCAAGGCTAGCCTGGTCTACAAAGTGAGTCTAGGACAGCCAGGACTATTACACAGAGAAACTCTGTCGTGGTGGGGGAGAACACTCACATACTAGAAGCCACCTGAAAACTATCTTGTATCGGCATCAGCAGGTGTTGTGGACACACTTGTAATCCCATGGAGACTCACTGTGAACCTGAGGACATGCTAGCCTCTAAAATGAGTTCAAGGCCAGCCTGGGCTTCATAAGGGCCTGTCTCAAAAACAGGCAGGCATAGCAGTGTGTGCCTTTAATCCTGCACTTGAGAAGCAGTGGCAGGCAGAACTTTTGTGGGTTATATGCTAGTCTTCAAGTCTAAATGAGTGTAAGAATTGTCTTTTTAAAACAGCCTTTTAAGTTTTTGTTTTTATTTAAAAAATTATTTTGGGGTTGGGAGATTGCTCAAGGGTAAAGGCACCTGACAAATTCAGTACTTGGAACCCACATAGAAGGAGAGAGCCAACCCACAAGTTGTCTTTCGACCTGCTCTTACACACCATGTACATATGTACATGCCAAATGTGCACATACATACAAAGTAATAGATAAATGCTTGGGGTTTTTTGTTTGCTTGTTTGTTTTCCAGCACAGGGTTTCTCTGTATTTCCCTGGCTGTCCTGTACTCGCTCTGTAGACCAGGCTGGCCTCAACTCAGAGATATGTCAGCCTCTACCTCCTGAGTTCTGGGATTAAAGGTGTGCACCACCACCACCTGGCACACAGTAAATAACTTAAAAAAAAAAATTGAGCCTGGCAATTCTGATCTGGAAAGTCTGATGGCAGAGTGTGGCTATCTCCTTTTCACTTGTTTCCTGGTGCCGCTGTTTGCTGACAGTTGGGAGCAGGATGGGCCAGTGTCTCCCTTTGCACAATGGCAGGCTGGAGGCAGGGTTCATCTGCAGTTCACTTATCATCCCTCAGATTTAAGTCAGAGCTGCTGTTGCAAGCTCCAGCCTCTTGTTGAGAAGGACTGAAACAGGCCACAGGAGCTCAGCAGGACCCTTGGTGATGTGTGTGGAGGAAGAAAGAGAAAGGTTTCTGTTGAATGCACCCTCACTTTTATCTTGTTTTGGTTGTAGTGGTTAAGAAATACGATTATGTGTTCCCAGAGAACGGCTTGGTAGCATACAAAGATGGGAAGCTCTTGTGTAAACAGGTAAGCCTTTGAGTATGGGGCCTGCTCTGCATCACTAGGAATGCGTTATATGTAAGCCAGCACTGCTAGGGCAGCCAGTCCTCCCAGCTGCCTGGGCCACAAAACAAGTTCAAGACCAGCCTGGTCAGCTTAGTGAGACACTGTCTCAAAATTTATAAAGAATAAAGAAAGGCCCCCAGTGCAAGAGGAAGCTCTTAGCCCTCATATGACTGCTGAACTGAAGGGGGCTGATATGTAGGGCACCCCACACTAGAGGAGTAGGATAGGTGGGAGAAGGTGGGAGGGTGGGGACTGTGATGGAGATGTAAATTGAAGTGATAAATAAACATAAAAAAAAGAAAGGGGGCAGAGAACACCACATTGTGTGTGATAATGATTGAATGCCTCTGGGATGGGGGAGGGGAATCTTCACACTGTATTCTTTGTTATGCAGCTGTTGTTGTTCCACGTAGTGACTACATGTTTATAATGGCCTTTTTTTTTTTTTTTTTTTTGGTTTCACAAGACAGGGTTTCTCTGTGTAACAGAGCCCTGGCTGTCCTGGAACTCACTTTATAGGCTGGCCAAACTCACAGAGATCTGCCTGCCTCTGCCTTCCAAGTGCTGGGATTAAAGGTGTGCGCCACCACGGCCAGCCTTATAATGGCCTTTTAAAGCTGCTTGAGTTCAGTGTTTCTGTTATAATAGGCAAAGCTAGAGCAGGCTGCTCACCCAGGGCTGTAAAGGAGAAGCTGGGCTTAGCACTAATAGCCACTGCAGTAAGCTCTCTGGCCCTTCCGGGAAGTGTGTGGAAGAGAAGGAACACAAGTGTGATGATGCAGATGGTGCTTCTGACCGAGGCATCTATGTTTTGCCTGATGTTTTTCACCAGTAGAAAAGAGAAAGAGGTGACAGGATAGCAGGATATGTCACTATCCCTTCTGGTCAGCCTGTGGCCTCTAGCAGTGTTAGCAGGATATCGGGGTTGACTGGGAAGGCATTTTGAAAGTTCTTCTTGTTATATCAAATAACTCGTGCTTTGTTTGCCTAGAGTATTCAAGGTCACCTGGGGGAGGCCGTGATCCAAGACCTGATCAACTACTGTCTGAGCTACATTGCAAAAATTCAACTCCCTAAGAAGAGGTAGGTTCATGCTTAACAAGAGGCTTTTCTAGAACATGGAGCAGTGGGTTCATGAGGTGGATTCATGCGCACAGCTACAACCCAGCACTTAGTAGAACTTCTTGGAAATAGTCTGGATAGCCAAACACATGAAGATGGCTCTAAAAAAAGATGGCTGCCCATGTGATGGCGTGCTCTACAGCCACTGAAACCTATACAGGTTTAGGGCTGTCATGAGAGATCTTGTGAATAACAAAACAAGAGTACAGAGGCTGTTATGGTGGCACCTGGCTGTAACTCCAGTGCTGCAGAGGCTGAAGTGGGAGGGTCACAAATTGAGGGCTATCTTGGGTGTTATAACTAGACTCTGTTTTCAAAGCAAATGGCAGAGGCCAGGTGCAGTGGCGCAGGCCTTTAATTCCAGTGAGTTTCAGGTCTCAGTGAAAGTCATAACTACACAGTGAGACCCTGTCCTGAACAGAACATAGGTGTGCGTAAGTGGGGTGTGTGATGAGTCCTAGGGGTCAACCAATATGCAGGAAGCCAAGGCAGGAGGATTGCTGTGAATTTGGGGCTTCATAGTTAGTTTCTGGCCCAGCTGGGCTGCACAGTGAGACCTTATCTCAAACAAAGAAGGATCTAGAGAATTGCTGTACCCAAAGTGCCTGTCACACCACGATGAGGGCCAGATGTCAGATCCCCAGCACCCACATAAAAACCCTGAAATTCTAACCTTGAAGTAGAAACAAAGTATACTGGGACTCTAGTCAGGCAGTGAAGTCTGGTGTAGCCAATGTTTGCTACTTTATGTGTTCTTGTTACTTCCACCCTTCCCCACCCCTTTTCTTCTTCCCTTTTACCCCATAACACCAGATAGAGAGAAAAGGATAGAGAGGGAAGGGGCAAGGTTATTGTTAGACTACTTCCTGCTGATTAGGGATTGCGTTCCTCGGAGCAAGTTTGAGCTTCTCAGTCAGGATATCTCTCTCTCTAATTTCTTCTTTTTTCTTCTTTGGGCACAACTACTTAATAAACTGTGATCAACAGCAGGCAGCAACCCACTCTGCCTCTCAGGGCCCTAGCATTTATATACCTTCTGAAAAGTCCCCAGAATTCCAAATGTCACACACTTGAAGAAATTATCTGCAGCTAGCAAAATCATGCCCCCGACAGAGCACAAGGCAAATCATAATCAACTGCTGCAAAGCAGCACACATTCCCACACCTGGGATTAAAATGAAAACGGGCTGGAGAGATGGCTCAGCAGTTAAGAGCTCTGGCTGCTCTTCCAAAGGACCCGGGTTCAAATTCCAGCACCCATATGGCAGTTCACAGCTATCTGTAATTACCACACCCCTTTTAATCTCAGCACTTGGGAGGCAGAGACAGGTGGATCTCTGCAAGTTCAAGGCCAGCCTGGTCTACAGAGTGAGTTCCAGGACAGCCAGAGCAACAGAGAAACCCTGTCTTGAAAAACCAAAAAAAAAAGAACATAAAGTGAAAACATAGTCTTATAATATTTCTGTACTTTGTTTTTTTTTTTTTTTTGGTTGTTTGAGACAGGGTTTCTCTGTGTAGCCTGGCTATCCTAGACTCACTTGGTAGACCAGGCTAGCCTTGAACTCAGAGAGAGCCGCCTGCCTCTGCCTCCCGAGTGCTGGGATTAAAGGCATACACCACCACGCCCAGCCTTTCTGTGTTTATTTTTTTACTTTTTTGGTTTTTTTTTTTTTTTTTTTTTTTGAGACAGGGTTTCTGTGTGTAATAGCCCTGGCTGTCCTGGACTCACTCTGTAGACTTGACTAGCTTCGAACTCAGAGATCTGCCTGCCTCTACCTCCCTAATGCTGGGATTAAAGGTGTGCACCACCATTCCCAGCTCCATTTCTGTGTTTTTAGGTTTTTTTTGGTTTTTCGAGACAGGGTTTCTCTGTGTAGCCCTGGCTGTCCTGGACTCACATTGTAGACCAGGCTGGCCTGGAAGTCACAGAGATCCACCTGCCTCTGCCTCCCAAGTGCTGGGATTAAAGGTGTGTGACACCACGGCCAGATTGTGTTATGTTTTATTTCTGTTTTTTTCAAGACAGGGTTTCTCTGTGTATCCCTGGCTGTCCTGGACTCACTATGTAGACCAGTCTGGCCTTGAACTCACAGAGATCCACTTGCTTCTGCCTCCTGAGTGCTAGGATTAATGGCGTGTGCCACCACCCCTGGCATTCTGTGTTTTTAAAGAAACCAAAATTCCAAAATTCTCACTACAGTCTGGCTTCAAGGAAAGACTGTGTCAGAAAAAAAGATACAGAGTGATAGTGAAAACAGTGTCAAATGCTAGGTATATGCACATGTACACATGCATTACATACACATACACAAAAATAAAACACACATATGTACGAATGTATGTGCACACACACAATTTTAAAAAAGCTTCAATACTCCAGAATCTGGAAGTCTGAAGCTGGATGTTACATGAAGCCAAATGTGTTTGGCCTCTATTCCTTAAGGAAAATCCACATTGGGGCTGGAGAGATGGCTCAGCAGTTAAGAATGCTGGCTGCTCTTCCAAAGGACTGGGGTTCAAATCCTGACACCCACATGGCAGTTCACAGCTGTCTGTAATTGCCAGGCGTGGTGGCACATGCCTTTAATTTCAGTACTTGGGGGCAGAGGCAGGTGGATCTCTGTGAGTTCAAGGCCAGCCTTATCTACAAAGTGAGTCCAGGACAGCTAGGGCTCTGTTACACAGACAAACCCTGTCTCAGAAAAAAAAAAAAGAAAGAATCCACATCATAGGGACCAAAGGGTTGGCTCAGTGAGGAAGAGCACTTGCTGTGTAGGGATGAAGAGTGGAGTTCAAATCCCTAGACCTCACATAAGAAGTTGGCGTTGGTCACATGTACATCTATAATGTAAACACTGTAGAGGACAGAGATGGGACCACTGAAACTTGCCGGGCACCCATCTAGCCAAGTTCATAGAGTGACACTGTCTCAAGGGACTAAAGCAGAGAGTGATAGAACAGGATACCCTATGCCCTGAACCCACAAATTGTCCTCTGACCTAGCATACCTGCCCTTCACAAAATAAATATTTTTTAATTTATTTTTATTTTATGTGAATTGGTGTTTTTGTCTGTATGTGTGTTAGGATGTTGGATCCCCTGGAACTGAAGTTAGACAGTTGTTAGCTGCCATGTGGGTGCTGGGAATTGAACACAGGTCCTCTGGAAGAGCAGCTAGTACTCTTAATTGCTGAGCCATTTCTCTAGCCCCAGAAAATATTTTAAAATATGTATTCTGACCCTAAAACTAAAGACATGATTTTTTTTTAAGTTTCTAGCCATCTTCCCTGAAATAACTGAGACAGTATTGGTCTGCTCCATTTTCTGTGATCATATCAAGTCTGAATGAACAGACTGCCTCCAAATAAATCAAGTTTCCCGAGTCATCAGTGGAGCTCCATGGACCATAGTCTAGGAACCTGTGTCCTCCCTTAGTGACTTCAGTCTATTCAAGAGCTCACTAGCAGAACAGATGTTGGACTCCTGAGGGAGCAAGTACCCTTGTGCTGGGATCCTTTTATTCTTCCTGTGAGATGATCCTACAGCAGCTGCAGCAGAGACCCTAAGCCAGAGTGATTGTTTTAGTAACGCCCTGTTTAACCCGGTATCCAAAACATCATTTTAGCAAATAGTCAGTGTTAGATGTTATGACTAGTGAAATGTGGTGCCTCAAGCCTAGAACCCCAACACTCAGGAGGTAGAGGCGAGAAGACCAGAAGCTCCCGGCCATCCATTATTAGCTTCATGGCAAGATCAAGGACTACCTGGGTTACATGAGACCCTGTCTCAAAAAGTGGATTGTGGGGTATTCCCCTATGATCCTTCCCACTCTTGGGAGTTCTTTCATTTCCTTACTACATTTCCATTTGCCCTACTCAAAAAAGAAATAAATAGGGCTGGTGTCTTGGTGTCTTAGGGTGTCCATTGCTGTAAAGAAACACCATGACCACAACAACTCTTTTATTTGTTTGTTTGTTTGTTTATGGTTTTTTGAGACAGGGTTTCTCTGTGTGTATTCATGGCTGTCCTGGGCTCACTTTGTAGACCAAGCTGGCCTCAAACACACAGAGATCCACTTGCCTTTGCCTCCCGAGTGCTGGGATTAAAGGGGTGTGCCACCACATCTTGCAACAATGGCAACTCTTATGAAGGAAAACATTTTCCTGTGGCTGGCTTACAGTTCAGAAGTTTAATCCATTTTCCTCATGGTGCTGCAGAAGTAGCTGAGAGTTGTACATCTGGATCATCAGGCAGCAGGAAGAGAAAGTGACACTAGGCCTGGCTTGAGCTTCTGACCCTCTGTGACACATTTCATCCAACAAGGCCTCACCTCCAATAATTCTACTCCCTGGTGACCAAGCATTCAAACACATGAGTCTTTGGGGGCCATTCCTAGTCCACTGCAGCTGGGAAGACAGTTCAGTCCGTAAGATGCTTTCTGATCAACACTGAAGACCTGAGTTTCATCCCTAGCTCCCTCAAAAATTGGATCTGTTAGTGCACACTTCCAATCCCAGGCTGAGGAGGCAGCTGGATCTCTAGGGCTTGCTGATCAGGCATTGTAGCTGAATACCTGGTGAGCTCCAGATGGAGGGAGAGACCCTGTCTCAAAAACTGAGGTGAAGAGCGATCCATGAAGACACCCACTGCAGTGCTCTGGCTTTCTCATGTACATTCACACGAGTTTACATGCATATACATATACACCCATACAAATCTGAACAATGAGTCCATTTCTTTTCCATGCTAAGTCTCTATCCACCTCCATCTAGATTAGCCACATTTAAATGTATTAGGTAATACATTTTAAGTCTGTAGTGGCTCAAAGCTTCTGTGGTGCACACCCCATGAGAAACCTGGGTCACATACTCCCGCTATCTAGAACGTAATGCTGCCCAAGTAAATAAAGTATTTTGTATTCTGGGGCACTACTGTCCCCTTCTCCTCCCCAGGGGAACTTTTATCGAATTCCGAAATGGCATGTTGAACGTGTCCCCTATTGGAAGAAGCTGCAGCCAAGAAGAACGAATTGAGTTCTATGAACTCGATAAAGTAAGTTCTCAGATGTATGTGGGGAAAATGGCCAGGTTTGAGAAAAGAAGCCAAACTATATATAGCCTGTGGCCAGTTTTAAAGTGCTTCTACACTGTGATGCAATGGACAATTGGTATCTTTTTGTTTCTCTCAGAAAGAACATATACGACAAAAGTTCGTAACAGACCTGAGGAAGGAGTTTGCAGGGAAAGGCCTCACATTCTCCATAGGTATGGTGCATACCCAGACTTTGGTCCACATTGCGCCTGGAGCATGTGGTGGGCTGCTGAGATGCTCAGGGCTAGAGTGCGTAGGAAGGTTGTTACTGGGGAAACTGAGGTTACCTTATGGGGTTCTTAGTCTCACTAATAGAAGAACTCAGAAACAAACTGAGAATGAATCATGAGGACAGTTTTATTACTTTTAAGAGAAAAACAGTACAGGTTAGGTAAAAATCCCAGTAGCCACCAGGAAGAGATATGAGAGAATCGTGCTTTCAAAGTTAGATGTGGAGTAGAGATAGACATGTTACTAAGAAAGGGAGAAGCACTCCCAAGAACAGAAGTGGCTGGTAAGCTGAGGAGTCCCCAAAGCATCCAGCCAGGCAGTGTATAGTCTTTTTTTTTTTTTTTTTTTTGGTTTTTCACAGAGACAGGGTTTCTCTGAATAGCTCTGGCTGTCCTGGTCTCACTTTTGTAGACCAGGCTGGCCTCGAACTCACAGAGATCCGCCTGCCTCTGCCTCCCAAGTGCTGGGATTAAAGGCGTGCGCCACCACCGCCCGGCTTGTGTATAGTCTTTTATAGCCCTCCTTTTGTATTACATGGTCTTTGTTCACAAGGTAATGCTAGGGTAAGAAAATGCTTCCAGTGTTCCTCTGCAAACTGGCTTCTTTCACTTGTTAATTTCTCTCATTTTTAAGATTTTATTTTACATGTATGAGTGTTTTGCCTCAATGTGTGTATGAGCATCATGTGTACGCCCAGTGTCCAAGGAGGCCAGAAGAGGATGTCAGATGCCCTAGAACTCGACCTGCTACAGTCATTGTGAACCACTGTGTGATGACAGGGCCTGAGCCTCTACACAGCAGCCAGTGCTTTTAACCCAAGCTGTCCCTCCAGCCCCAAGTTGTTGGTTTTGATGTGGATTTTTTACTTTCTGCTCTTCTACCACAGTTAGACAAGCAGCCACAGCAGAACATCTCTACACCAGGCGGTGCTTCCTTGCCCTTGGGTCTGGCTCTACACCTGCACCCGGCAGCACTTTTCCTGCCTACTCTTCTTTCCTGCACAGAAGACCTGTATCTTGGTGTGTGAATGGTATAAGCGTCACACCTGTAGGTGAAGTCCAGAGGAGAAGCAGACTGAGCCTTTCAGATGAAGGAGAATAAGATGCTTTGAAATCCTGCAGTGTGTCACGATCAAGGAACCACAGAAGTCAGTGGTTAGCTTGGACAGAGCAAGAACCAGGCTCAGAAAGAAACACATTTGTCCAGGCTCACAAAGCCTGTGCTGGCCACCATAGAGCCAGTGCCGTGTCTAGCACAGAGTTCTGCCAGAAGCCTGGCCCCTGCCTCATCACTTAGCAGCATATGCCCATTAAGTTTCATTAGTATGTTTGGGGTTTGTTGGGGGCTGGGGCGGAGGAGCAACAGGCCACACATGTGGAGGTCAGAGGACAACTTTGAACAGTCTGTTCTCTTCTTCCACCATGTGGGCCCAAGGGATTGAGTTCAGGTTGTCAGACTTGGCAGCAGTCACCTTTACCCACTGGGCTGTCTTGTGTATCCTTACTAGTTAAATGCCTCAAGCATGTTCATTTCTCCTGGCAACACTGCCAGCCTTCCCTAAAAGCCCTCTGGCTTTGTTAGCTTTAACATGCATGCAGGCTGTAGGGAAGCTAGCCTTCCCTACATCACACACAAGCAGGGAGCCTTTCAGTTATCCCTGAAGTGCAAGGGAATGCTTTTCTGACAGCTGTGAAAATGTTGTTGGGGGGGGGGGGGTTGGTTGGTTTTTCTCTGCTTTGAAAGCACCCACATAGCAGCTGGAGAGCTTGCTCAGCAGTTAAAAGCACTGGCTGCTCATTCAGAGGACCTGCGTTCAATTCCCAGCATCAACATGGCAGCTCACAATCATATTGTAACTGCAGTTCCCAGGGTTTCTGATGAAGCCTCCTCAGACACCAGGCAAGCATGGTACAGACAAACATGCAGGCAAAACACTCATACACATGAATGAATGAGTGAATGAATGAATGAAGGAGGAAAGGAAGAAAAAATTTTAGGGAGTACCTACCTGTAAGTTATTTTCCATGTGATGTACCTGTTTCCTACAGGAGGGGCTCACACAGCCTGTTTTTGGCACTCTCCACTGATGGTGGTTGGGTTTAGTTGGGTGTTTTTTGGTTTGGTTTGGTTTGGTTTGGTTCTCACTCTGTAGCTCAGGCTTGCCTGGAATTCACTTAAAGTCCAGATTGACCTTGAACTCATCATAATCCTCCTGTCTCAGCTTTGTGAATGCAGTGATGACAGGTATGAACTACCATGCCAGAGGGGCCCACGGGGTAAGGGAATCCTTTACTAGGTTTTTACATAAGCCTGCTTCATTTAAACTGGTAAGCTGTTTCCTTGACAAAGCATTGAGAGAGATGGTTGCTTTTAGGCCCAGGTGGAACAATGCTGGAAAGAATAGCAAATCAGGATTTCAAAATAGATAAATAAGCTGCAGTGTCTTCCAAAGCTGTTAGCCTCCCTTCTCCGCCCGAGCTGTGCTGGGGGCATGATGCTGAAGAGCCGCAGGCACGCCAGGCAAGCCCTCTACCATGGACCACACTCCCAGTCCTCCTTAGCTGTGTGTCCCCTTTCCATCCCACAGGTGGCCAGATCAGTTTTGATGTCTTTCCTGATGGATGGGACAAGCGGTATTGCCTGAGACACCTAGAACAAGATGGTTACAAGACCATTTATTTCTTTGGGGACAAGACTATGCCAGTAAGTAGTAAAGTCTCCTGTTCAGTTTGGGCTTAGAGGGGGAGAGCTACAGCGGCCTGTTGTGCCATCTTCCACCCTACCTGATGGCCCTTCTAGCCTCCTTCCCTCAGAGCTTTGAGGCTCTGCTCAGTAGAAGCTAGGACTGTAGATGGTTTGCCGTGTGCCTTTTTAATTAAGTACCTTCACCATTGTCGACTTATCCTGCTGTATTCTCCATGTTCATTGTGAACTGCACGCTAGGGTCACAAACATGAAAAGGTGGGCATTACATGAGTCTGATACTCAGAGTTGGTCAGGCATAATTGGAGTGAGGATCTGCCTCGGGGGTCACAAAGAGTACTGTGGGCTGTCAGTGTGAGATCCTTGCAGAAAGCCCAAGTGTAGATGAGATCTGAGCTGGAGTCTGAGCAGGGCCCAGAAGTAAAGGCCAGTGCAAGAGAGGGGCACAGTGAGGCTGTTTCCTCAGAGCCTCTTGGGCAGCATTGTGCGGGTGTCCCTGCACAGGTGCTTACTGCCTCCATCGGAGGCCTGAGGGCGCCTCACTACCAGCTGCTCTCTGCCTGTCCATGGGTGCCTGTCTGCTTCCCACCCTGCACTGCCCATGTCACCTTGCTGTAGGGGTCCTGGTTCAGGTGTGGTGGACATTCTGAACCCAGCAGGGCATCCATCATAAATGCTGTAGCTATGGAGCTCTGGTCCCTTTGATAGCTGCTCTGTCAAGATCCGCCCTGTCCGAGGTCTGCCTCCAGCAGGGTCCCTGGTGACAGTGGATTATTTTACTTAGTGTGACATCCTCCAGGTTCATCCTTATCACTACAAACAACAATAAGAATTTCCTTTGTCAAGGCTGAATAATCCTGCACTGTTTGGGTATGCTGTTTACTTATCCATCCATTGGCAGACTATGGATTCTGTTGTCTCAGCCACTGCTAGTAATGCCTCTGGCTTCATTGTTTGGCTGTTTATCTGTGAACCTGACATGACAATCCCTCCTAGAAGAAAACATAGGAAGCAGCCTCTGGACATTGTCTTGGGCTGCCCCGAAAGCACAAGCAAAGGAAGCCAAATAAACAAGCAGGCTGGACTAGACAAAAACACTGCTGCTGCTCAGCAAGGAAACAACAGCCGGAAAAGGCGGCCTATCGCTGGGCATAGTGCCACACACTTTCAATCCCAGCCCTTGGGAGGCAGAGGATCTCTGTTCAAGGCCGGCCTGGTCTACACAGCAAGTCCAGTTCCATGGGAGTCAGAACCCTGCTGTGTGGCTTCTGTGGGCACCAGGCACACATTGATGCACACACAGGTGCAGGTGAGCCATGCGTGCATATGAAAGTAAAAGAGAGAGCCTGGTTTACTACGGTGAAGGCACATTGCACCACGGAAGACAGACAGTGGGCTCAGGGTTGACATGTGCGATACCAGATCACAAGGGTGCAGGTCCAGGCCACAGTGAGAACCGCCTTCTGCTAGACTGGCTGTTGTTAATAGATACACATGAGAGTAGGTGGAAATCAATGCCTACCTCAGAACAGTAGACGGTGCAGCCAGTTAGACTATCTAGAGGGTCCTCAAAAAGCTAAAAATAGAACCTCATGTGATCCAGGGATCACACTGCTGATCCAAAAGAACTGAGATCTGGTTCTAGGAAGAAGCCTGCTTTTTAGATGAGTGAGCATTGTAGTACCATAGACTATCTCCAGTGAGGGGATCTTATGCCACATCCTCAAGTGAGAGCAGTACAGAGACTAGCCTTAGTTTTTTTGGTTTTGGTTTTGTTTTGTTTTGTTTGTTTGTCTGTTTTTCAAGACAGGGTTTCTCTGTGTAACAGCTCTGGCTGTCCTGGACTCACTTTGTAGACCAGGCTGGCCTCGAACTCACAGAGATCCTCCTGCCTCTGCCTTCTGAGTAATGGGATTAAAGGTGTGCACCACCACGCCTGGCTAGTTTTGTTTTGTTTTGTTTTGTTTTTTCTTTTCTTTTCTTTTTTCTTTCCCCTCTAACTCAGTGGCCAAAGATGGCTTCTAACTCATGGTAATCTTCCTGTTTCAGCTTCTAGTGCTTGGATTACAGATGTGAACCACCATCTCTGGCTGTTAATTTTTTTTTTTTCAAGACAGGGTTTCTCGATGTAGCCCTGACTGTCCTGGAACTCACTCTGTACACCAGGCTGTCCTGGAACTTACAGAGATCTGCCTGCCTCTGCCTCCCAAGGACTGGGATTAAAGGTATGTGCCACCACTGCCCATCTGGGGTTTCATTTATTTATTTGTTTGTTTGTTTGTTTTCTTATTTAGGTTCCTTAGCCTTCTTAATGATGGTTTATGATCAAATCCTTTTCTTGATTTCATTGGATACAAAATACTTTGAATATAGACCCTGAAAGAGTCACATCAGACTTGAACTCTTCTTAAAAATTAACCTAATGAAATTATGCTCTGGATCTAAAGACTATTTGGAAGCTCCCTTTGTCTAACTTGGTGTCCCTCACCCATTTTCAGTTTTGTGGAATTGAACCCAGAGCCTCATACATGCTAGGCAAGAGCTTTGCCACGAAGATACATACCTACCCCGGTTCCTTTGGGGGTGGGGGGCAGGGTTTTATTAAGTTGCCAGTCTGGCCTTGAACTCACTCTGAAGTCCAAGTTGGCCTTGCACTATTATTAATCTTCCTGAATTAGCCTCCAAAGTAAGCTGGGTTACAGGCCTGTGTCACTCACACAGGTAACCCTCCTGCTTCCAACTCCTGAATACTGAGACTACAGACATGCACTAGCACACCAATTTCATGTAGTGCTAGGAGTTACACCCAGGCAAGCACTCTACAAACTGAGATGCACCTCCAGGGTCCTAGGTCCCATTTCTTACAGAAGCGGAAGAAATCTATGAAGACCCATAGTGCTATGCCAGGATAGCAGCTAGGCCAGTATACATGAGCCATGAGTAAATTCACCAAAGAGAAAAGGGCAGAAGCAGAGTTTGATAGTATGTTGCAGTACAGCCACAACAGACAAGATGGAAGAGAGACTTTGCAGAGGTGTTCTAAGTGGCAGGCAATGTTTAACTTGACACAGGGCCCTGGTTGTTTAGGTCTTATCAGGTAGGACAGCCGTGTAAGTTTGTTTCTTTGGGAACTGGTTATCTGAATTGCTGGGGCTCGGCCTCCACATAGATATCTGCATCTGCTTTTTCACAATAACTCAGCTCTCTGACCAGATTAACAGTCCTAGTTCAAGGCAGCTGTGACAATGCTTCAAGCCAGCCACCTCTGAAGCAAAGCCAGCCTTGTCCTGAGTGTAGAATAGCACAGCACAGCCATCCTCCTAGAGTGTCCACACAACAGACTTCTCTGTAATAATGACCCTGGCCCAGCCGGACGGTGGTGGCACACGCCTTTAATCCCAGCACTTGGGAGGCAGAGGCAGGCGGATCTTTGTGAGTTCGAGGCCAGCCTGGTCTACAAAGCGAGTCCAGGACAGCCACAGATATTCAGAGAAACCCTGTCTCAAAAAACCAAAAAATAAAAAAAATAATAATGACCCTGGCCCTATGTGCTATGGGAATGCCATCTAGAAGCCTTGCCAGAATTTAGCAGAATAGAATGCAGGTGATGGGAGTCAGAGGGCTGCTGCTCTGTTTAACTCTTCCATTACTGTGCCTTGATTCACATTTTTTGTTTGTTTATTATTTTAAGTGAAACCAGGTGTGGTGGCACTTTCTATAATCCCAACACTTGGGAGGCAGAGGCAGGAGGATTACATGTTCAAGGTCAACTTAACCTACATGATGGGACTCTGTCTCATATTCCTCATCACACACACAAGCTTGGTTTTTTTTTTTTCATGGTTTTGCTAATTTCTAGCTGAGCTTTGCCAAAGAAAAGCCATTTCCCTGTCCAAAGAGGCAGAATTGCCTGGTAGCCTCCGACCGCAGCAGCACAGCCCGTGCAGGATCTGCTGTGACACATAAGGTGGCCTCTGTGTGAGAGCAGAGTGAGAAAGGAAGGTTCTACCTTTCCCAAATGTTCCTCAGTCCCCAGAGGCCAGCTGAATCCAGTTGAGTTGCTGACCCATCCTGAATAGAAAAAGTCACACCCCTAATGTCAGTGGCTCCCTAGGAGCAGCAGACAGATCCCCGGCCATCCCGAGCTCCTCAGCTTCTCAGCCAGTCGGCTACATCTCACTCAAAGTCTTCTGTGGACAGCATCCTGGTTTAAGGCATTCGAAAACATTCTGACAGTAATGACCTTTAACCACCTCTGGTTTTTTTGTCTGTGTGTTCCTGAGTAACTTGGCTGAGAGTCCACCTGAGCAAGATAGGATGCAGGCCTGGAAACAGGACTGGCACGTTTAAGGTGCCATCCACTTCCCGTGGAAGTTAAACCCTATGGTATGCACCCATCTGTGGGGTTTTTGTTAGCAAATGGCAGAACAGTAGAATATTGTGCTGGGTTTTTTTGTTTGTTTTTATTTTGTTTTGTTTTGCTAATGATGGAAAAGTAGCCTGTGTCCATATCAGCTTGTAAGTGCATAGAGAGTTCTGGAAAGCACAGCAGTCATTGGCGGGAGGAGGACAGGGGAAGAGGGACTAGGGACTGGCCTCCAAGACATTATCCTTATAACATTTGTACACTTTTGAACTGGTCATTGGCGGGAGGAGGACAGGGGAAGAGGGACTGGCTTCCAAGACATTATCCTTATAACATTTGTACACTTTTGAACTGGTCATTGGCGGGAGGAGGACAGGGGACGAGGGACTGGCTTCCAAGACATTATCCTTATAACATTTGTACACTTTTGAACTGGTCATTGGCGGGAGGAGGACAGGGGAAGAGGGACTGGCCTCCAAGACATTATCCTTATAACATTTGTACACTTTTGAACTGGTTCAATGATAGTCTGTTGATAACTGAATGCTGTTAAATATTAACCAGGGAAAGTAGAAGGACCTAGTTTGCAAGTAACTCTAAATCCAGCCCCTGAGCTGGAGACTCAGTGAACGTGCTCCCTGGATGAATCCATGCTCTCCAGTCTGCTTCCTGAACTAACAGGATTTTGAAGCTGGTTAGAGGTCCTCAGACTAGCTTCAGGCATTCTCTGGGTCCTGGTCTGCCTCCCTGTCTTCCAGGGTTCATGGCCTCCTGGTCCCGAGACTGGTTCTTCAGAGCATAAACATCCCTCACCCTGTCTGGCTGCACTTTGGTTCTTCTGTTCAGAGGTACAGGCTCTGGCCTCTGGTGTATGGTTGACTTCCTGGGGCCACAACTAGCTCAGGCCTGGTTCTACTGATGACCTCGGACCCTGGACAGCCTGGGTTTTGGTTGAGACAAGGTCTCACTATGTAGACCAGGCTGGCCTCAAATTCATGAATTTGAATCTGCCTCCCAAGTGCTGGGATTAAAAGTGGCCTGGTTGATTTTCCACACCTGACGGAGTCAAGGTTACGAAGTCAAGTT
This sequence comes from Lophiomys imhausi, assembly GCA_907164525.1. NCBI lineage: Eukaryota > Metazoa > Chordata > Mammalia > Rodentia > Muridae > Lophiomys > Lophiomys imhausi. Next base: position 8,831,338 of record CAJQZJ010031764.1, read on the forward strand.
CCTCAAACAAAGCTCGCCTTCGTAGTTCACAGGTGCGGCTCCCTGACCCAAGGCAGGACTATGGGGACTGCTGTGGGGGCCAGGAGAGGACGCAGCAGCTGGCACAGGACCAGTACAAACTGTTTGCTTCTGAAGTTTCTCTTCTAAGGTAGTGGCTTCTGTCAGGAGCCTCCTAATTGTTCTCTCTGCCCCCACCCCACCCCTCTCCATTTGTAATGAGTTTTATGGGAAAAGCTCAGGCCCTGCCACCACAAAGCCACCTCTGGAGAACTGAGCTTAAGTTTAAAGGACTGATGGGGGAAAGGAGGAGGTCTGCAAAAGGAAGGAAGGTGTGATCCCGCCTCAGTTCTAATTCTGCCAGATGTGGACAAACTGGTTCTCAGGAGAGGAGTGCTCCAGGCACAGCCTCACACAGTGGATAATGACCTCCTCTGGGGTGGTTCACCCCGGGTAGTTTGCTGTTCCTGGAACCCAAGGACTGCAGGTTTAGAGCAGAGACTCCTTTTTAATTTTAATTTTATTTTATGTGCATTGGTGTGAGGGTCTCAGATCCTCTGGAACTGGAGTTACAGACAGCTATGAGCTGCCATGTGGGTGCTGAGGATTGAACCCGGGTCCTCTGGAAGAGCAGCCAGTGTAGAGTAGTGACTCTCACTTGGTACCTCCAGTTTTGAAAAGGGTGAGATGGTTGTGGTGTCTGACGCAGAGATACAGCTAGAGCGGAGCCAGGTTATCAAGGCTCGGTCCTGCTTTCAGTCCCCATGTCCTTTGTAGTGGATCCTTTGTAGCAAAAGCAGCTTCCAATTGCCTGCGGTGTGTTCTCCATAGAGATCCTGTCCTTACCTAAATCCCATCGTATTTGTGGCTTCATCTGAAATCCCCATGCTGACCCTTCCACCTCTAGTGCTACAGGGCTCACGTAGCTGCCTACCTTGTAGTTCCCACCATGTCTTCTTTCTTCCTGTCTGCTCTGACACTGTCACTGGTGCCATGAAATCTCACTAAAAACAATGACTATAACCTCTGCCTTTAATCCCAGCCCTAGGGAGGCCAAAGCAGAGATCCTAAATCTGACACCAGACTGGGCTATGTAGCCTAACTTCCTCAAGATGATGATGATGATGAAGATAGAATAAACTCAAAGCTGGGGAGATAGTTTATGGTCACATATTTGCCACACAAGCTCGAGACCTTTTCAGATTCCCAGCACTCATGCAAAAAGTCAGGCAGAGTGGTGTGTGTTTATAATCCCAGCACTGGGAGGCAGAGACAAGTGGATCCTAGGACTCCCTGGCCAGCTAGTCCAACCAAATCAGGTTCAGTGAAAGACCCCGTCTCAACAAACAAGATGGAGACCAACCGAGAAGTACCTGGTCACCTCACCCTCTCCCTATACACACATGCATATGTATACCTAGCAACATATATACAGACATATACACCACACATCGGATAAACTCAATTCAACTTCCCTCTCTTACGGCCACACTTCAAGTGCCCAGTTGCCCTATGTGACCAGTGACTGTGGGCAGACTGACCAGCCATGCTCGTTGTCACGGGGTGTAAGCAGCCCCACTCTGGGGTGCCTACCTCCACCAACACTCCTTGTGACTTGCAGGAGAAATTTGAGCACAAAGACAAATTGATAGCTGTGAGATTCTGTCATATACTGTGCTTTTTCACTGGAAAAATAAGCCTTAGATCGATCCTCCCAAAGGCATCCTGACAACTTTGGTGAGCATAATTACCTTTTCTGAGCTCGACTGCGGTTCATGAGAAGGTGAAACTCCTTGCTCAGTGTGAATCAAAGGCTGTTCCTTTCTTGGAAACTAAGGGAAAATTAACTGAAGAAACCTCCCTAAGCCAGGAGCATCGGCTGCAGCGGCTGTGGACCACGACAGTATTGCCTACTGTTTCTGCTGTGTTTCTCTGCAGGGCGGCAACGACCATGAGATCTTCACAGACCCCAGGACGGTGGGCTACACAGTGAGGGCACCTGAGGACACACAGAGGATCTGTGAAGAGCTTTTCCCTTAACACCAAAGGAATGCAGTCATGGCCAACAACACTGAAAGGTCACTCATGGTCAGGGGTCACTTAGGGCCAGAACTGGAGTCCCTCCTCACATGCACATGGCCCCCACTCTCCATCCAAGCTGCTCTCATGGGTCCAGTCACACAGGGGCTAGAGGTCAGCTCACTGGACATGCCAATGGGCCACGCCTTCGCCTCCATCTAGTGCCAGCAGCAGCTCCAAGGGAAAGAGCTTATCAAAAATGGCTATGGCTGGGTATGGTAGTTCATGCTTATAATCTGCTCAGGGAGCTGAGGCAGAAGCATTGCCATGAGTTGGAGGCCAGCCTAAGGTACAGAATGAGACCCTGTCTCAAACAAACAAACAAAAAAAAAAATGGGAAAAGGTTGGTGGTTCTGGGACTGAGGACATAACCCACAGAGCATGTGCCCAGCATGGATGAGCCTCTCACTTGGATCCCAAGCTACGATTTAGGTACCTCAAAAATAGAGGTAACTTCTGATCCCTTCACGCAGCCGATGGGCTAAGAGCTAGGATACATGGCTAGTCTTTGAAATCTCCCCATCATATGATGGATGATATAGAAAAACAGTAATGTGTCTGGGCCCCTTACCCTTTGTGGAACTTATGACGGGGTTCAGGGTTTTCTGGTGGTGGTGGGTTTAGGAGGGATTCTGTTTTGAGACATAGTCTCACCATTTAGTCCTGTCTGCCCCAGAACCTGCTATGCATGTAAACCAAGCTGACCTGCCTCTGCCTTACAAATGCAATTGCACGTACCCACACACCAGCTAAGGTTTGAAAACCTGCAGCTGTTGGTGTTCAGACCCATACCTTACCACCAAACAGGGGGATCTGATGATGAGAAAAGTATAAGCCATCCACGGTTACTCACCTGGGACAGAGCTGAAGACTTCTGTGATGCAGTCTGCAGTCTGTTTTGGAGGCTGGGGCATGAACCAGGGCCAGTGTTCTGCCAAAGGCTGATGTTTCTCTTTTCAAGCCAGCTTCCTGTCTGTAAGCCACAGACCACAGCATGGCCTGCCTGAGTGATAGTTGGCCAAAAGACAGCTGATCCCACAGTTCGCACCTCTCCTGGCCTGACTGTTTGCTACATCTTATAGCCAGGCTGCTCTCCTATCACCAGCAAGAGTGGGACAGAGGACAGCAAAACTGAGCCTGTCTGCAGTCCTCCTCCACCCCCAAGCTGACGGACTAGGTAACAGGCCCAGTCCTGATGCATAAGGAACAGTGTCATGACCACAGCAGCAGGAGTGCTCACTTCTTCAGTCTCCTCTTGGAGAGCCCACGGGTCTTGTCCAGAAGCTCAGGGAGAGCCTTCCAAGAACACTTCCCGTGCAGCTCACCAGTCCTAGTAAACGGTTCTGCACCAGCTCCTTGGCAGAGCCCCTACTGCCCTTTCTTGCCTGCAGCCACCATGTGTCCCCTTTGCCTTGGCTGCCCACACTAACACCTGCTGCTGACCCCTTCACCTCTGTCCACCACCCTGTGCAATCCTGGGATTTTATGGCAGTGCTGTGAAACATTAAAGGGACTGCATTTTCTCCTCCTGATCACTTTAACCTGAATGTCGACTGGGGGTGGGCCCCAGTTCTGCAGACAACCTCACTTTGGGTTCCCAGAGCCTCTCCTCTGCTGTGCAGAGGCTGGAGCCTCTAGCTGTCCTGGATGTAGTAGTTCCCAGCTGGCCTGGAGGCTGAGTTCTGCCTGCAGGTCCTGTGCTGTCCTCGGGTTGGCACCTAAAGCTTCCAGGTGGATCCCAGGCCTCACCAGTTCCTGCAGTGGCTGTCACAGACCCCATCCCCACTGTCTTCATTCAACTCTCCCATCTAATTAAGGGCCGGTACTCGCCAGGCATCGCAGGGCTGTAAAATGATAGTGGCTAAGTCACACATGTGTGGTCTTGCTGGTTGCACAGGGCCTGCAGTATGGTGAGTGGCTGCCCAGATCCCAGGACTAGTTCTGTTAGACAGCTGTGCCTCAAGACAAGCTCTGGCCTCAGTTTCCCATCTGTCAAGAGTGCAGTGCTACCAAGTAGGGATCGCAAAGAACTCGAGGAAAGCAGGAAGTTGGGTAAAGAGCAAATCACAGGAAGCGAGCAGAGGCTGCACCTAAGCATCCTAGAGCTGCTCACAAATCATCACTCTTCACTAGCTGCAGCTAATGATGGGCAGCCTCGTCACCGTCTCTGGTAACCCACATGGTTTCTAGGGAGCCTCAAGGTCACCAAATTTTAGGAAGCCTCAAAAAAAGCCTGAGCAAACAGGAAGTTTAACGAAATGCTTGGCTCCCATGTAGAGGCTCTGTGTGACCCTAGGTGTCCCCAACCATGTCTGGGTGGGAAGACAGAGGTACTGAGGGGCAAATTCAAGTATGGTCTTTCCTAGGCACAGTCTAGGCATGTGCAGTGCTGAATCACTTCCTCTTCCTTACCCCCAGCTGGGCACACCTACCACACCACAGCACACCAGTCAACTTCGAGAAGCCCAGGCTGATTTATTGTAGTCACCATCTTATTGTTTGGTCTCTCCCTGAATGGGCCTGATGGGCTGGTTATTTCCCCAACCACTCGCAGAATAACTGACTCCTCAAAATTCCCATCTTGGCTCCACAGGTCAGTTCCCATCCCTGGGTAAAACCACCCCCACCTAGGCTGTCATTACCCTATCAACAGCAGGCTACTTCTCCCCTCCAAGGCTGCTGATGTCACTGTTGCCTTTCGGAGCCACTGGACCTGTAATGAGGGGCAGTCTCATCAAAGTCTCTGGTTCTCCACATGGTTTCTAGGGAGCTCAAGGCCCCCTTCAAACACCTGCAACAGGAACCCCAAGACCCTTCTCTGACATTTACATGACATCCCAAATGCCACCACAGTGCATTTACCTTCAACCCACATTTCACAAGCCCCATTCCAGAGCTCAGCTTTCCAACGTTGGATAATAAAGGGACTTCCCCATCAGTTAGAAACACGGCTGCAGAGGATGTCTGCCTGCCGTGTGCTTGGGAGGTGCCCTGACTTCCCACTAGAACCCTTCCACGTCCACAAGCACATGTATGCACACAAAGTCTTTCGAGTCACCACAAATTGTTACACAAAACAAACTTTATTGAGAAAGAGTTGGCTGAGGGGGTCAAACATCTAGATTTGGGAGTTTATTTTCTCTTTCCTGCTCAGTCACCAGCACTGGGTTCCTCCTGATCTACAAATTGACACTGAACAGAGGGAATCTCTTCCAACATTAATACCTTGAAGTTCCAGAATAGTCTACAGGCTGAAGTGATGATGTGGCCATCCAGGAAAAGCCCTAAACAAAGGATTCTGTGGTGGCGACAAAATCCAGAAGCCATCCTGCCAGCAGAACTGGGCTGCCAGCTCAGGGAGGGGAGGCGCAGGCCAACCATGTGCCACCCTAACCATACAAGAGTGAAAGCAAAGCTGTATTGATTGCCAGGGACAATGGGGTGACAGAGAAGGCTGTCAATGTCAGGGAGCCTTCCTGGGTCCTAGCAAAACTGGCTTTGGAAGCCTGTTCCCTGGCCAGCAGAGAGGCCCCAAGAGAGCCTCTGGGCCATAGGCCAAGCCTGGAGGCAGAGGGTGGGGGAAGGCCACCTTTGACCTAGTAGAAAAAATGCACCAGTAGCTCAACCACAAAGACAATGGTCAAACTGGGTGATGGGGGTGGAGAGCCAGCTGCACAAGACCCAAGTTTTTCCAGGTTTTTTGTTTGTGCACATGCATGTGGAAGCCAGGACAGCCCGTTTCCATACCTCATGTGCTAGCATTTTAAAAAGACAAAAAATAGGGGCTCTCACTGACCTCAGACTGAACAAGAATAGGCTGCCTAGCTGCCAATCCCAGGCATCCGCCTGGCTCAGCCTCCCCACTTCTGGGACTACCTGAGTGTGCATGACCACATCTGGCTTTTGGGGGGATTAAACTCACATCCTCTGAACACTTTACCAGCTATATGTCGGTTGGAAAGCCACAGCAGTCATCAAAAGCTTTTGGCCCCTTTGTACGTACCTTCAGAATAGACACATTCATCCAGAGTTAAGACAGACATGCCTCGGTCCACAGTGCTTCCCATGTCAAAAGAGCCTCTTATCTTGGCCACTGTGGCACCCCAGACACCACTACAGAATTGGTATCCCTGTTTTCACAAGTGAGTTTTCAGCTATGTTTCAAAACCCATTACCCAACTACCTCTATTTTTAAGTCACAACTAAAGCCAAAGCCAACCACCAAAAAAGTCTTAGGATCAGTTCATTTGAAAGGCAAACCTACAGGGTTGCAAGCAGGGGGCAAACAGGGCTCTGAGGGAGACGTTGAGCCATTTAAAAAGAGAAATCAGCAGGGTAGGAAGGCACACTGTGACCCAGCAAGTAGGAAGCCACCGCATGAAAGGTGCTAAGAGTTTGGAACTAGCTTGTGCTCCATAGCGATACAGCAAGACCCTGTCTCAATAGCCGGGCGGTGGTGGCGCACGCCTTTAATCCCAGCACTTGGGAGGCAGAGGCAGGCGGATCTTTGTGAGTTCGAGGCCAGCCTGGTCTACAAAGTGAGTCCAGGACAGCCAAGGATACACAGAGAAACCCTGTCTCGAAAAACCAAAAAAAAAAAAAAAAAAAAAGACCCTGTCTCAAAAGAAAAAAAGCAGGCAGAGGCTTCAATGTAGCTCGGTGCTGTTGGCATTTCCAAGGCCCTGGGGTCCCCCAGCACTGGGGAAAGATCCTTAGGCATCTGGTAGGCCTGTCTCAAAGAAGCCTTGCTTCCCGAGCAAAGGTTTATTTCTCCTTCAACTCCAAACTTCACAAGGCCCTCAGAAAGCAAGCCACCACATGCATGTCTTCTGTGGGTCAGTGCCAACCTCCTAGGGTTTAGCTAGCAGTGAACCCAGAGCCCTGCACACGTTGGGCAAGTGCAGTCTTCTCCTCCTCACTGAGCGACGTGACCATAGCCTAGGCTGGCCTAGAATGCTTATTTCAGCCTCCCAATGCAGAGATTACAGACATGCACCACCAGCCTGGACTGTTTTTAAATAAAACACAACCCTCCCCTTCCTGCAGAGGCCTCTTCCCCACTCCACAGCCACGTTCAGCACGGGCTTAATGATAGACTCAATGACACAGGGAGCCGCCTCATCCCTAGAAGCAAGTGGAAAGGACCAGCCTTCTCAGTGGGGTAGTGCCGAGTCCCAGGCTACTGTGCTAGGCAGAAGCTCCCAAGGGTTGGAGTCTTTCCCAGAAGGTGGAGACACACGCGTTGCAAAGGCACCAAGAGGCAAAGTCCCCTGGAAAGCTCCCCATATACATAAGCCAGTTCCCTCAAACCAGCCAGGCTTAGACTCAGAAGCTGGGTCCCAAGTTAGACAGGGCATTGGGTCATGGAAAGTCCTATAAGGCTGGTGACACCCCTCAGGGGCCCAAATAGATCTGGGTTTTTTTGTTTTTGGTTTTTTGGTATTTTTAGGTTTTTTCAAGACAACGTTCTGGGGATTTTTGTCTCTAGTTCCAGTCCTCCTCCTCATGGGCTTGCTTGATCTGGAGGGGGCTTTTGGGAAACTAGCATGTCTAGCCTACCCACCTTGGGCTAGACTGGACCCTCCCCACGCTCAGCCTCCGCAGGTGCCTTTCCTTTTCAAATGCTTTTAATGTTTTCCATACAGTGAGAGCTTGTGGCAATGGCTGGAGGCTGTGCTGGTGGCTGAGTGCACCCCTTGCCAGCCCGCAACTCTGTCCCTCCAGGAAATGCTTGAAAGGGGCCATGCCCACCTTCAGGCCCCATCTTGTGTAGTAGAATGTTATATCTAAGGTAGCCATGTTCCTCCCCCAAAGTCTCCCTCACGCCTAGGAGAAGGGGTTCTCGCAGGTCCCTAGGAGCTGATGACGTGCCCAGACCAGGTCTCGTGCTTGGTGCCCGGTGCCAGGTGGGTGATGACCACCTCTACAGCCTGCAGTTTCTCATTCTTTGGTGGGATAGAGCACATCTTATAGGTGACCTCGTCGCCTTCCACGGGAACATACTCCCCTTCCACACTGCAGGAGAGAAAGAACAGTCATCAGGGCTGAGGGGATGGCTCGGTCCAGAAAGTCCCTACCTCAAAAGCATGAGGAGCTAAGTTTGGATCACCAGCACCCATGTAAAACAGCCAGGCATGGTGGAGTATTGGCCAGTGCTGGAGACGCAGAGTCAAGTGGATCCCTGGAACTGGCCAACCAGCTGGCCTAGAACATCAGTTAGTCCATGTTCAGTGAATGACCCTGTCTCAACAAAAAAGGTAGAGATGGGACTGGCCAGGTGGCACCGTTAAGAGCCCTTGCTGTTTGCTCTTGCAGGAAGCCTGCTGCTCCCAGCGCCTAAATGCAGCCCACAACCATCTGTAACCCTCTTCTGGCCTCCACAGGCACCAGGCTTGCATGTGATGCACTTACATCCATGCAAACAGACACTCATAAGATTTTAACAAAATGAAGCCGGGTGTGGTGGCACACGCCTTTAATCCCAGCACTTGGGAGGCAGAGGCAGGCGGATCTCTGTGAGTTCGAGGCCAGCCTGGTCTACAAAGCAAGTCCAGGACAGCCAGGGCTGTTACACAGAGAAACCCTGTCTCAAAAAACAAAAAAAAAAAAAAAAGATTTTAACAAAATGACTAACATGGAGAATGATAGAGGAAGATACCCAACATCCATGCACGCGCACACACACACACACACACACACACACAAACACGAAGCCGTCATTGCCCACAGAAAAGAAGCCCCACAGACCCCACACATGGACACATCTTCCCTTCCTGGTTACTCAGAGTCCTTCCAGAAACAGTGCCTCCTTGCCCTTCTACCAGCCCGTATCCTGGCCCCAGTGGCTCCTCTCTGGGGCTGAAAGACATGCCAGCCACCATGAGTGTTCACGTACCAGAACTGATGAGCCTGTGGGTGGAAGAAGCCAGGCTCACACTCAGAGAGCAGCCTTCCTTGGCTGCCTCTACCTACTGCCCTTAGTCCCAAAACTCCCAGAAACAAACACTTTGCCCTTGACTTTTCCAACCAATGAGCCTTCAAAAAATTGCCTAATAAGCCAAGCCTGGTGGCATGGGCTTGTAATCCCAGCCACTTGGAAAGCTGAGACAGGAGCATTGCAGGCTGTAGGTCTACCTGGCCTGCAGAGAGAGCTGAAGACAGGAGCACTGCAGGCTGAAGGTCTACCTGGCCTGCAGAGAGAGCTGAAGACAGGAGCACTGCAGGCTGAAGGTCTACCTGGCCTACAGAGAGAGCTGAAGACAGGAGCACTGCAGGCTGTAGGTCTACCTGGCCTGTAGAGAGAGTTGAAGACAGGAGCACTGCAGGCTGAAGGTCTACCTGGCCTACAGAGACAGCTGAAGACAGGAGCACTGCAGGCTGAAGGTCTACCTGGCCTACAGAGACAGCTGAAGACAGAAGCACTGCAGGCTGTAGGTCTACCTGGCCTACAGAGACAGCTGAAGACAGGAGCACTGCAGGCTGAAGGTCTACCTGGCCTACAGAGACAGCTGAAGACAGGAGCACTGCAGGCTGTAGGTCTACCTGGCCTGCAGAGAGAGCTGAAGACAGTCTGGGCAAATGTGAGGAGACTTCTATCACTTAGTTGAGATCCTGTTGCAAGATAAAAACACAACGGGGCCTAGCAAGCTGAATGAGGGACAGATTCATGATCTCACAGCAAGGGCGGTACCCGGATGATCCTGAGGACCAGGGCTAGCCACCATCCTCTGGAACTGACTCATTCTGATGAGAGAATCTCAGGGCAGTCGTGTTCTACCTCTCTGACATGGCCACCAGGAAGCTTCTACTAGCTTCAACAAGAGGGCCGTGACATCATCTCACAGCGTGTCCCTCACTCACACTTGCCCCACCCACCCTATGCCTCCTCCCTGATTACTTTTCATATTGTGCTGTGTGTTCTTACAAACCACCGGAAAGAGGCAGTGCGGACATTAATACACCCACGCATGCATTCATACACATGTCAAATACATCCAGCCGCTATCTCAGGTCTGTGTTAAGTAGGGGAACTTATTTTATTCTTTGAGACAAGACCCTTACTATGCAGCCCTTGCTGGCCTGAAATTCAGTGTGTAGACCAGGCCGGCCTCAAACGTTCCCCAGCCCTCCTACCTCTACCTTCTGTGTGCTGGGACCACAGGAGTCCACTGCCATACCCAGCTTACAGAACCTTTAAAACAGACCTGCTATGTCAGCGTGCTGGGGTGGCGAAGGGGCACCGGCTAGAACTTCCCTCACAGCAGAGGCGTGCAACACAACCCCTTTTTTCAAACTGTAATTTTGGACTTGGTTGGGGCTTCCAGCAAAAAGGCTCTGCCTGACACTGGCTGAGACTGGGTGTGTGGCCAGAATGTCAGTCACTGACAGGGTGCTCGCCCAGCATGTGCCCCAACCTTTGGTTCAGTCCCCAGTTCAGCTGAAACAAAGTCAGGGAGGTCTGGACAGAGGTTCTAGTAAGGGTTCCTAGGAAACCCAAAAGCTGCTGAGGAGCAAATCAGGAAGAGACTACTGGGGGCCTTGTGGGCCACACCCTGGACTCCTGCAGGCTTTCAGGAAGGAAGAGCCTCAGGGAGCAAGTGGCAGGAGAAAGGGCCAGGCCCTGAGCTTCCTTCCCGGAGCAGAAGAAGACAGCCCCCAGCCTCAAGTTACTCTCCTAAGGAGGCCAACACACTCTCCCATACCAGGGACACTGGCCTCACAGGCCAGACACTGGACACTTGGGACTCACCATGAACTATTCTCCACTGAACCATGCCAGGCCCAGCTGTCCTCACCCTGTCCCCAGCATGGGGCACTCAAGACCTCACAAAATTCATAGACATGTCCAGTCATTGTCACACATGGACTGCTGCCCAGCCTCACACACTGCCAACTCCTGTCCAACACCTTCCGTCGCGCCGTGGCACACAGCATAGGGTCACGATGGCATCGCATCTACCCCAAGCCCAGCCCTCCAGATGCACTGCAGTGAACTCACTCGGAGATGTGCAGAAATATGTCGGGGCCACCATCAGCCGGGGTGATGAAGCCGTGGCCCTTGGACCGGCAGAAGCATTTACAGACTCCTTTGTAGACAGGGCCCTGTGAAGCTCGCACCGTCCTGACGGAGGGAGATGGGAAGGGACATCCATCAATCCTCTACAACAGCCACTCTCCTCCCTCCACCGCCCAAGCTACTCTCCCAGCTGTGGCCCCAGGGAGGCCTGGCTGGGGCCACCATGTACAGTCACACACACACAGGCTTTGTGCACAACCCTGGGAGCCATTCACATAGAACTGTAGAAACAACTGGGTAACCGTGGCACATTTTTCTCCGGCCTGTTTGTCCATCTGGAAACAGGGAGCTGAGCTATGGTATTTGGGAGCATCCCTTCAGAAACTGTTAGTAACAGCTGTAGCCCTCACTCTCAGAGCCTAAAATCGACAACTGCCACTGACCGCCCTGACACTGTCTCTCCCAACCCAACCCTATATAGCTGAGGAAGTACTCAAGGCCTCACGGGAAGAGGTCTCTGTGGCTAAAGCCCAAAACCTTAACCCTCCATCTGGGGGCAGGTTCCCATGGGTGACAAGGATGGCACCCTGAGTTTTGAATTTTCTCACTAGTACTTCTCACCAAGCCCCAGGCCTATCTCTAGGAGACACCCAAGGGGCAGACCCTATTCGCTCTGGTAGTAGCCCATTTTGGGAAGTGGTGTGCTTGGCTAGCCCAAGAGTTAGAGACTTACGCTGAGAAGGTCCTTGTCCGGCGGGTGGGCAGAGGGCTAGGGACCACATTGCCCCGAAGCGGGGAGGGAGAGCGATCCCGGGCCCTAGGGTTGTCCAACAGCCCAACAGAAGTCTGATGCGTGGGGACCTGTGGCGGCGGCGGGGGAGGCTCAGATGACATGGCTGACCTACAGAGAGAGAGGGGCTCGCAGGGTCATGCCTCAGAGAATGAGACAGGGCACAGCCCGAGATTCCTAGAGGCCCACTCCAGGTCACCTTGTCTGTAGCCACACCTTGGCTCAGGTGTCTGCTCAGGTGCCAGCACTGGGCTCCCATGGCCACTACAGGCCTCCCTCCATCTCCACTGTGCGAGAAAATGACAGGTCATGTGCTGCTGGGGTGACGGCTCAGTGAGGAAAATACTTGTCACACAAGCAGGAGTCCTGGGCTTGATCCCCACAATCCATGTATAATGAAAAGCCTGGTGTGGGGCTGGAGAAATGGCTCAGCTGTTAAGAGCGCTTACTGCTCCTGAAGGACCGAGGTCAGTTCCCAGAATCCATGCCCTGTAATTCCAGCTCCAGAGGATCTGATGCCCACTTCTAGCCTGAACCACACTCACATGCAAAAACCCACACAGACCACATATGTACAGAGTTAAGCAACAATAAAAATAAAACTTTTTTCTTTTGTTTTTCAAGACAAGGTTTCTCTGTGCAGCTATGAGTCTCCTGGAACTCGCTCTGTAGACCAGGCTGGCCTTGAACTCACAGAGATCTGACGACTGCCTCTGCCTCCTGAGTGCTGGGATTAAAGGCGTGCACCACTATGGCGCAGCTAAGAAATCTTTTTTTTTTTTTTGAGACTGAGTTTCTCTGTGTAGCTCTGACTGTCTTGAACTCACTCTGTAGACCAGGTTAGCTTTGAACTCACAGAGATCCACCTCCCTCTGCATGCGCCACCACGCCTAGCAATTACAGACAGCTGTGAACTGCCATGTGGGTGCTGGGATTTGAACCCCTGTCCTTTGGAAGAGCAGCCACTGCTCTTAACCACTGAGCCACCTCTCCAGCTCCAATAAATCTTTTTTTAAAGGCTAGGTGGTGGTATGCACTTATAATCCCAGCACTGGGAAGGTAGAGGCAGGTGGATTCTCTAGGGGTAGTTGGCCAGCCAGCTTAGCCTCATCAGGGGTCCTAGGTCCCAGTGAGAGACCTTGTCTCAAAAAAAAACCTGGGAGAATAACAGCTGAGGTTATTCTCTGACCTTGAGTGCTTGTGTATACACATATTCTTGCACAAATGCTCACACGCACACACTTGGGAGTGGGTATATGCCAGGTAACTCCCTATGGTAACCCCTTTATGTCCCCAATGCAGACCTTGGCATGCTTAGGACACTCAGTAGATATTATGAGAAGGAGGCAGTGGCATCAGCCAGGACTTAACTGCCAAGGACACCCCCTTATTCCTTTTCCACTCTGTCCCCCGCCCTGCAAGCACTGTCCCTCAGGAGACTGCAGAGCACACCTAAGGCAGATCACAGCTCAGAGTGCTTCCCTGAGCAGCTTGACATGAGCTCACTGCAAGGTGGGTGACAAGTAAAGGTCCCCAGGGGAGGAGCACTCCCAGCAAAGTCATACCTAGCCCCAGGCACCACTCCCTGATATGAGGTCCAGTCCTCTCAGTGACCCCTCAGAGGCATAGGATTCAGGCAAAAGTTGAAAGGCAAGCGGCTCTACCAGTTCATCCCAGCACTCGGGCTGAGGCAAAAGAACTGCCATGAGCCAAGGCGGCTTGGACTACAGCGAGATCAACTTAAAAAAAAAAAAATCAGGAAGCAGGGTCATTGCACACAAATGACCCTGGGACAGAGTAGGACCAATCAGCTGTGGTTCAAGGGTTAGCCCTTAGGTAAGTCCTTTCCCTCTCTGGGCTCAGAGTCACTCATATGCTCAGGGTGGAGTTGGGGACAGCAGAGCCAAAACAAAAACAAACAAAAAAACAAAAACCCCAGCAGGGCCAAGGGAACCCGAGCAGGTTTGTGTAGCCCTATGACAGGCCTGTCAAATATAAAGGAGCTGTCAGCCAGATGCAGTCGGTGGTGGCACACGCCTTTAATCCCAGCACTCAGGAGGCAGAGGCAGGTGGACCTCTGTGAGTTCAAGGCCAGGCTGGTCTACAGAGTGAGTTTCAGGACAGCCAGGGCTACACAGGGAAACCCTGTCTCAAAAAAAGATACAAAATATATATATATATATATGACCTGTCTTCTAAGCAGCCCTGCTACAGTTTTGGGGTTTTTTTTGTTACATTTTGTTTTTAGGGTCTCCATAGCCCACACAGTACTAGGATTACAGCTGCGTCCAATTTATGTGGTGCTGTGGATTGAACCCAGGATTGGACTGATCCACCCTAGTGTGGATTGTACATGCATGCTAGGCAATACTCTACCAACTGAGCTACAGCCCCAGCCCCCTCAGCTCTAGGTACCAGGGCGCCTGCTCTTGGCCAGACGTTTCCATTTATAGTAACTCTGTGGCCCCAGGGCTGAGTTTTCATTTCACCTGCACTGCCCAGCAAGGCCCATTTACTTCAGCTCCAACCCTCCACCTTGGGAGTCCTCAGGTTCAGGGAAGGAGCTGTGCAAGGGTGCCTCAGTCCCCAGAAATTCAGACTTGTCCTCCCTGCCTCTCTCTGGACACTCAGTCCTGCCTGGCTGGAGAGGTGTCACTGGCAAGCCTTCCAGAAATGACATGGCCACTACTGACCTCTTCTTAGCTGTGGCCCCAGCCAGGCAGGACCACAAGTCCAGAGAAGCCCCCACCTTGAAGAGGTCCTGGCTGCTGGCCTGACGGTCAGGTCTCTAGCACAGGTCATAAAGTCCTAGAATGTTCCAATGCCTGGAGTTCTGGGAAGAAGGCTGGCCCAGAGAGGGAGAGTGGGGCCCCACCCAGGCCTCCCAGGACAGCGGGGTGAGACCATGGGGACCAGATGACATCAGCATTCAGACGAGAACTTCCCCTGGCTAACCAGTCTCCCTGCCCCTGTCCTCCCCTCCCCCAACCCCAGTCAGGGACACGAGTTCAAATCTTCCCACCTCAGCCTCTCAGGGTCTCAGTTTCTGTATCTGAGGAATGAGAATTGTTTCAGCCTCATGCAAATCCTGACATTAAATGAAGGAATACGCCGGGCGGTGGTGGCGCACGCCTTTAATCCCAGCACTTGGGAGGCAGAGGCAGGCGGATCTTTGTTGAGTTCGAGGCCAGCCTGGTCTATAAAGTGAGTCCAGGACAGCCAAGGATACACAG
This sequence comes from Lophiomys imhausi, assembly GCA_907164525.1. Taxonomy (NCBI): domain Eukaryota; kingdom Metazoa; phylum Chordata; class Mammalia; order Rodentia; family Muridae; genus Lophiomys; species Lophiomys imhausi. Next base: position 8,846,453 of record CAJQZJ010031764.1, read on the forward strand.
AGAAACCCTGTCTCAAAAAACCAAAAAAAAAAATGAAGGAATACACAAGCAGTGAAGGCACAACTCCACCCAGAACAAAAACTGTACTGGCTTTGCTCATTGCTGTAAACTGCAATCACAACGTCACTCAACAAACATGTCCAATATCAAGCCCTATTCATGATACAGGGGACACAGGCAGAACCTGGAACCAAAGGATAAACATGTAAATCAAAGAGTCAACAAGGTGGTGGGGGTCACAGATTGCCAAAAGAACCGTTAACAAAAGGGTAATGGAGTGGGAGCGGCCGGGTGGACCTGGGATATGACAGTCAGTCAGACACTTGAAAATCAGAGGGAGAAGCCAGGGGTGCTAGTGCCCGCCTGTAACGTGAGCACTTTGGAGGCTAAGGCAAAAGGATCCCCTGGACCAGCCTGGGCTAGAGGTAGTAAGACCTGGGCTAGCCTACGTTACAGAAACCATCTCAAAAAGAAATGAGAAGCCAGCTGGGCGGTGGTGGCGCACGCCTTTAATCCCAGCACTTGGGAGGCAGAGGCAGGCGGATCTTTGTGAGTTTGAGGCCAGCCTGGTCTACAAAGCGAGTCCAGGACAGCCAGAGATGTAAAAAAAACCCCTTCTTCGAAAACCAAAAAAAAAAAAAAAAAAGAAATGAGAGACAGGAGGCTGTTCTGGGTGCAGACAGCAGAGTGTGGGAATGCCTGAGACTGGAGAGGGAGAGCCTGCCTTGGTTCCAAGCCAGTTAGGATTCTGGGAGAATGGGGTAGGAGCAGGAAGGAAGGTTCGGGGGTGGGGACAGACCAGGAACTGAGTTTCATCACCATAGCTGTCATCATCCCCTCTCTTCCCTTCTTTGCACCTCCTGCCTGTCTGCTCAAATACCCTTATCATGCCCAACTCTCCAGGCTGATGAAAAAAGCTCCCAATGGGGCCCCTTCAACTCTCCACTCAAGTCCCCTCACACCTCAAATCCAGCCTCTACCTTGGAACGGCCCTCGGAAGCCCATGGCCTTCAGTGGGCATCAGACTGAGGGCAACATAAGAGTCCCTCAACATCCCAGGGCTGGGGACAGGCAAGGGTCTTTGGGACCCTTGGTATGTGCTGAGTACCACACTCACATTAACTAGGCAGGAAGAATCTGAAACACAGAAATGAAGTGACTGAGGTAGGGGTGGAGTTGGGAGAGCCACAAGGCTGTTGTTCCACTGCCCAAACCAGCCAGAAGGCTCCCTGGCTGAAAGGAAGCTAGGCTGGTTAGAGGCAGCTCTACCAGGAAGGAGACAAAGTCCAGCCGCGGTGGGGGTAGGGGTGTCAGGAGGCCTCTCTGGCCCTACACACGCCACTGCACAGCCTACAGCAGCAATCTGTAGCTTGTAGCTGCAACAACCCAAGTTCTCACTGCCACCCCTCTGCCCGCTCTCTCAGCAGCACCAGGCTTGGCCCTGGAACAGGCACCGCCCTTCCTCTCCATGCTGCTCCCCTGGGAGATCAAGATGGGACTGAAGCTTCTGCCTGGAGGGGCTCTGGGGCAGATCCTGGTGAGCCAAGATAAAAATTCTGACAAAATGAAATGGCCAAAATGTTGCTGTGACTAACAGACTAGGTACACATGTGTATTTATCTGTATGTGAATATGTAAGATGTACATGAATGTGTACGTGGGGGCATGTTTTATGTACATGATCACATGAACACAGATCTTCATAATTATGTGAGGGGTGTGCTTATCATTGTATGACCAAGTGGCTGTATATATGGGGGAGGGTACACACAGCTGTGTGAGCACAGATTGTCACTGTGTGTGCGAACTCCGGATAGGGAAATAGCGTCTGGCTTCCCCTCCAGCAACTCTGTTATACCTTTTTTATTTTGAGACAGTCTCATGTAGCCCACCTGGATGCCAAGCCAGGGCTTCTTGAATCCTAGGCGAGCACTCTACCAACTGAACCACAACCTCAGGTGTGTACATCATGCCCACAACCACCTTCATGTATCAGCAAGAAACCCAGGGCCTTCTAATGCTCAATGGGAGGTGAGGGGGGAGATGAACACATGGAAGGATAAGACATACAACCCACTGCCAGACAGCCTAGCCCAGGGAGCAGCCCAGGACTGGAAGGCAGGATGCCACACCCACCCTGACTGTCCACCAGGGGAAATGTGGCAAAAGGGGCCTCTAGCTGAAAACAGCATGAGAATTTTCCATAGGCCTTATAGCAAGTTCTGGAAGATTTTGGGAGCTCAACTGGGCACCAGTCTGGCCTCCTCAGCCCCTCTATAGCCCACGCCAGAATCTAATGCCCCGCCCCTGTACCAATTTGTCAGGCCAGCACCTTCTGTGCTCTTGGCCTTAAATATCCTGGTTTCCAACATGTACACCCCTCCTCCCTTCTCAGCGTTTGAGACAGTCTTACGTGGCCCGAGTTAGCCTCAAACTCACAGTAATCGTCCAGCCTGTTACTAGGCTTGCAGGTAAAAATGTAAGCCATCACACCCAGCTGGGAAGAGTCGTTCAGCTAAGGAGCCAGGTGCTAACCTGAAGAACCTGGACATGCTGGAGGCCATCTACACTTCAGTGAAAGCAAGTGGGTTTATGGCTCCTCAAAGGCAGGAAAACGGAGAGTCAAGAAACGAGAGTTTGGGTAAGCTGGAGGCTTCATCCTTGGGCAAGGCTAGAACTTCTTGAAGCCTGTTCTACTCACTGGGGTGTCTACTATCTTGCATGGGTTTGTGGCTGGGGAAGGCCACCACTAGGCACTGTGCTGGGACACCTCCAAGCCTGCAGCCTGGCCACTGCCGGCAGATAGGTCAGTTAAAGATTCGGGTCACATTCAGGTGGAGGGCTAGAACATCAGAGACCTTGCCATGGGGGAAGAGGAGACATTGCTTTTTCACAGGATTCACAGGTACCAGATATTAGAATCCCCTTCCCGCTAGCCTCACCATTTCCTGTCACATGATGAAACTGACAATGGATTCAACAGCTGGGTCTTCTAACACTTAGTGCCCCAGGAATCTCTGGCCTATGTCCAAAAGCAAACTCCAACTCTGCAGATGTGGGTGGTGGTAACATGGCTTTGCTTGGTCAGTTAGCTGGGGATGGGCAGCTGCTTAGTACTGAGCTGCTCTCCCAGCCCCCAAGTCTGTCTTTCTAAGGGGTTCCAGACAGACAGCTGCCGCTAAATTACCCAGCCATCAATAGGCAGGCCATCTGGAGGGAACACACATGGACAAACACACTCACCCAGCACATACAAATTGTAGAGCCAGGGCTCCATGAAATTACGAGGTTCATCTTCACCCCCACCTACATCTTCACCCCAACCCCGCCAGGCCTCAGACAAACAGAAAAGACCCCATAGACGAGGGAAGGGAAAGAATCATCAGCTGAACTGGACAGAGATTCTGGAAGGCACGGAAGTTGAGAAGGAGCCTGAGGCTCAAGGCAGCCAGGCTAGCCAGCCACATGCTGCTCCATTGTTCTGTGAGAGGGGAGGGGAAGGGATACCAAGGGCGGGGCCAAGGAGCGGATCCGAGCAAACAGCCCAGAAAGAGGACACTACCGGTTCTCTCCAGCAGCCCAGCTGGGGAACCCCGCCCTGAGTGCCCGGAAGCTGGAAGCTCCAGATTAGAGCCGAAAGCAGTCCCTTCAAAAACGTCTCCCAAAAACTCCCCGAGGAGTACCCATCCATAGGACAGAGGCCACCGCTGCCCTAGGTCTCTGCTTGAGCATCCCTCTGAGGCCAAGTGGACCCCTGTTCCCCACCAAACCTAGCCCTCGGTTCCGCCACCCACCCAACATTCTGCTCCACCACCCAAGCTTTCCTCTCACCTCCCAGCCCGAATGCCTTCCATCCTCTCCTAGACCCGCTAGTTCCTTCCCTGCTCGGTTTGGTAGCTTCCAGTAGCTCAAAGCTGGTGCCAGCCACATTGCAGAGCAGGTGGTGGGCTTAACAATAGTGGCCCCATGGTGTGCACGTCGCACTAAGGCCACGGGAAGAACCATTCCCTCCCACGGCTGCCAGATATGGGGCACATATCACAGAATCCCAGAGCTGCGAATCAGCTAGAGTAAGGCAGCCTTGCGGAAAAGTTTGAGCCTAAGGGGACAAAGAACGGGGGACACGGGACTTTAAGCACAGATTGGGGGCTGATTTTAAACTCATTGTCTTTGTTTAACTGGTTTGGTGTTTTAAGAGTCTTGCTACGTGGACAATTCTGCCTTAGCCTTTGCAATGCTAGGAGTGGATTACAGGTGTAAACATTCACAGCAGCTGGCTCTGAAGTTGTTATGGAGCTGGGAGGATGAACCTGAACTGAATCCTGCCTATTTCCCCAGTGCTGGGACTTCAGGCATAACCCACCACTACTGGTTTTTTGTTTTTTTTTTTTTTTTTGGTTTTTCGAGACAGGGTTTCTCTGTGTAGCCCTGGCTGTCCTGGACTCACTTTGTAGACCAGGCTGGCCTCGAACTCACAAAGATCCGCCTGCCTCTGCCTCCCAAGTGCTGGGATTAAAGGCGTGCGCCACCACCGCCCGGCTTACCACTACTGGTTTAATGAACCAATCAATTATTTTTCACACCCTCCCTCTGGCTTTAGCTTGCACAACAGACTAAAAGTACCAAGACTGGCCCATACACAGAAAAGTAATAAAATGGCCAGGAAAAAAAAAAAGTAGCCCCTATTTCTCCAGGTACTTGAGCTAGCCAGCTCCTTCTATTCCTGTACACACCCCTTTTCGGTAGAAGACGTTATTTATATATTCTAGTCGGCAGAGGGGGTGTCCTACGTTGCAAAGTGCACCTCCACCTCTCAGAATCCAGGCCCTGTAGGACCTACACTGCACCCCAGAAAAGCTGTGGGCTCACAGCCTGGCTTTTTAAACAAAAATCAAAACCCAACCTTGCATTTCCGGCCTGTAAACAGGGCCGCCAGCGCGGGTAAAGTTTTCCTCTGCGCCCTAAGGCCCCCCTATCCTGGAACAAACACCAAGCGAGCGCGCCCAGCCGCTCCTCTCTCCCCCGACGAGAAGCGGCAAACCTCGAGGGGCCAGGGCAGCTCCCCTCGCCCAGCCTGGCCACTGTCCCGCCGCCCAGCACGCAGCTGGCGAGGCTTGGCCCGTTGGGGACAGCTCCGCCTCCCGCTAGTGAGTCCCCAGCACCCCCAGCCCGCTGGAAAGCACAGGGGAGGGGGCACCGCCCACGCACAAAACAGGTGGCCAGGCGGTAGGTAGTAACCGAACTCAGACAGGGATCCTTCCTGCTGTGGCCACACCCACTGTGTCCCTTTGGGGACGGTGGGTAAACCGCGCTCCCCAAACCCGTCAGGGTGACTAGAGCATGTCCTGGGGTGGGGGTTCCCAGCGAGGAGCTGGAGAGTCGTAAGGCCCCGCAGAGAGGAAACAAAAGGGCAGAGCAGGCCTCGACCCCATCCCCGCCGCTCCCAGGACCCCGCGTTCCACCACGCCCTTCCCTTGGGTCCCCGGAACAGCCCCTTACCTGGCGACACGTTCGACTCCTCTAGCTGCCGCGCTCGGACTGCACGAACAGAGCTGGGCGGGGGCGTGGCCTCGGGCCAGGGCGGAGTTATTGGTCACGCCCCCTCGGAGCTCCTTGCCAATGGACGCGCGGCCCGGAGCCGGGACTGGTCCAGGCCGGAAGGAGGCGAGCACCGCGCTGCTGCAGCCGCTGGACTTTGTGTTGATGCCCCGCGGGCGCCAGCGCAGGATGCGTACGCGGGACTCCGCCTAGAGCCGGGAGGCGTTCCCTCTGCAGGACTGTGGACGCCCAGTGCGGGCGGGACAGTGGCACAATCGAGTCTCGGCGGCGTGCCATGTCTGCCACTCCCCGGCACAAGTCCGGCCTCCACCTGCCCTTGACTCGAGATAAGCGAGCGCCTTTTTTTTTTTTTTTCAAGAACTACCAAATAAAAGGGAAGGAGAAAGACTTGGAAACATGAAAACAAGGGAGGAAGAAAGCTGTTGTTTTGTTCTTTTTCTATTGGTTAATTGCTTTATTCTCCGTTGGCTGATTTTGAGACAGGCTAGCCTCAGTCTCCTAATGGATTGGGGTGGGTGCAGGCACTAACCCCAGTTTTTTTTTTTTTTTTAATTTTCATTTCTACTGAATCCTTGAAGCTTCATGCATTCACTGGCTGGCTTTGTGTGTCAACCTGACACAGGCTAGAGTCACCAGAGAGAAAGGAGCCTCAGTTGAGGAAATGCCTCCGTGAGATCCAGCTGTGAGGCTTTTTCTCCATTAGTGATCAATGGACATGGCCCAGCCCATTGTGTGTGGTGCCATTCCTGGGCTGGTGGTCCTGTGTTCTATAAGAAAGCCTAGTGAGTGCCGGGCGGTGGTGGCGCACGCCTTTAATCCCAGCACTTGGGAGGCAGAGGCAGGCGGATCTTTGCAAGTTCGAGGCCAGCCTGGTCTACAAAGCGAGTCCAGGACAACCAGAGCTGTTAAACAGAGAAACCCTGTCTCGAAAAAAAAAAAAAAAAAAAAAAAGAAAGCCTAGTGAGCAAGCCATAAGAAGTCAGCCACTAAGCAACACCCTCCATGGCTTCTGCATCAGCTCCTGCCTCCAGGTTCCTGCCCTGTTTGAGTTCCTGTCCTGACTTTCTCCAATAACGAACAGAAATATGGAAGCGTGAGCCAAATAAACCTTTTTTCCCCTAAGTTGCCTTTTGATCATGGTGTTTTCATCACAGCAATAGAAACCCTAAGATACTTTATCCGTGGAGGTAAATGGTGTTGCTTCTTCCAATTTACATAAAAGGAAACTGAGGCACAGAGACATGCTGTGATCTATCTCCATAACCAACATGGAGAGCACGCCCTCAGCCTGATCCGTCAGGGTCAGGTTCCTAGATGTGGTAAAGAGGTTCCCTATAGGTGTGGTGAGCAGCAGGTCCCAGGAGTCCAGGTGATATTTTATCCCTACTGAAGCCCTCTAACCCCACCCCAGGGCTTGCTAAACCATGAGAAAAACTAACAAAACCAACTCCTCAGGTAAAGAGAAATACTCTTATCCTTTTCTGGCAGTGGGACTAGAAAATGGTACAGTCACCTTAGGGGAAGGAAAAAAAAAAGAGTCAGATCTAATAGTTAAACCCTATCCCATTCCCAGGCATGTGCCCAAAAGATTGAAGTATATAGTCACACAAAATTTGCCATACCCAGCCAGCTATGGTCAGTTAGTTTGTTTATTTATTTATTTACTTATTTATTTTTGAGGCAAAGTCTCATGCAACCCAGTATGATGATGAATCGCGGTTGTCACCTTTATTGGATCTGCAGTCACCTAAGAGACAAGCGTCTGGGCTCATTTTCTTGGTTAGGGAAATTGCAGTGAGAAGAGCCACTCTAATTGTAGGCAACAGTGAAACCTTTTGTATTTTTACCAGCTTGCCTTCCTGTCTCAGTGGTCATGCTGCTGCTTCCGCCTGCCCACCACCCTTCATCAACATCAAAACCCAGCATCTTCCACTTTCCAATCTGGACCACAGACCAGTGGCTTTCAGGAATCCTCCAGGTGTTCGGTGACAAGTTGGGCATCCTGGTCTTCCTCTGTTGCGGTTCACCCTATCGTTTTGTGACAGGGTCTCTCTCTGATCTAGACATCTAGGCTAACTAACCAGCGAGCTCTCAGGAATCATTCATCTCAGCCCCAGTTCCGGGTTTGCGGGTATGTACAGCCATGTCCTGCTAGTTATGTGGGTGCTGAGATCCTGTTGCTTGTAGAGCATGCACCGTTACCCATTGTGTACCCACTGGGTACACAAAATAAGTACACAACTTGCCTCCATCCCAGAAGAGCAGAGACTTGATTAAACACTAGGCAGGAGGTCCTGCAGAACACGGGACACACTCAAGGAGATATCCAAGAAAGGGGAACTTAACCTGAATCCATCTCAGATCTTTCACCTCTCCCACCTGTTCATGGTTCAACACCACCCTCTAGGGGGCATTTGGAGAAAGTGTGAGGTTCAGGGGATGGGGGGATGGGTTAGTTCTGAGGAGTAAGTGGAGCAGGCTCAGGGCCCACAGCAGATGAGACTTCCAGCACAGTGCACCCACTATTGTGTCTATGGGGCTAAGGACCTGTCCAAGGCTGGGTCCTCACTCTTATTGCACCCAGCCAGTCTTTTACTTCTAATTCTGAAATTGAGGTTCAAGAGAATCTGTGGACTTTGCAGGGAGGCTGGCGCCGGCTAGGCTGGGACAGCTCAGAGCCACATCAGGTCCATGATGTGGGACACCTGACCCAGGAATCACACCTCTTTCCTATGCGTCCTGTGAGCCCAGGCACCAATTTCAGAAACATGAAGTCACTGCAATATTCACATTTGTTTTTTGGTTTATATTTATTAGATGGAGTCTCATATGGCCCATATTAGCTTTGAACTCACTATGTAGCTGAGGGATGAACTGGAATTTCTGATTTTCCTGACCTGAAACTCAAAACAATCCTCCTGCCTCAGCACCCTGAGTCCTGGGATTGCAAGCATGATACCATGCCTAGCATTCCCTAAATTCTGTGTGTGTATGTGAATGAGAGAGAGGGTCAGTGTGTGTACCAGAACACCCATTTGGAGGGTAGAGGACAGTTCGCACCTTTGCATGGGTTCCATCTGGAACCCAGGTCACTGGGCTTGCATGGGAAGTACCTTTACCCACTCTGAGCCACCTAATTGACCCTCTTTTTTTTTTTGACAGGGTCTCATGTAGCTCAGGTTGCCTTGATCTTGCTACGTAGCTTAGGATGACCTCAAACTTGTGATCCTCCTGCTTCAGCTTCCCATATGTCGGGATATGCCACCATAGCTGAGTCTCTCTGGTTATTTTTAAACCAGAGGATCTCTTGAATCTAGTGATTAGGGTAAGGTCCAGCTGAGTGAAGGCAGGAGCACTGGGGACAGGTGACAGGTGGAAAATCTGGTCACCGGAAGCTTCTTCATAGGCAAGGGGAGTGGTGTGAGCAGCACCTATGTCAGTAAGGAGCTTGTGCTGTGGAAATGCCAGGGTCCACAGATTGTTGACACATGGCTAGCCTGGTCCTCAATAGATGCTGGTGATGATTTGCTTTTTGTTCCAGTTTTCTGTGTTATGTGACTGGGCATATGTGGCCAGGGATGGAACTCAAGTGTCAGGCTTGGCAGCAAGCACCTTCACTTGCTAAGCCACCTCACTGGCCCCTACTGTCTTTTCAATTATACTTGAGACAGTCTCCAGTGGGGTCCCAGGATGAACTATGGCTACCCAGTTCTGAGCTTTCTTATGCACCATGCCAATGCCTCACCCTCCCTTGAGTCTTATGATGCTGGCTTAGTGCAGCTCTGCAGTCCTCACTTCAGGAGTTGAACCTGGGCCCCTAGGATGTACCGAAGTGTGACGTCCTCAAGCCATTGAGGACAAAGCCCCAGCCCAGGAATGCACCACTTTACCCAGGCCCTAGGAACGCCCACTTCTCCCCAGCCTAGTGCCTTGTTTCCACTTGAGCCGTTTCTCTCCAGGTGGGTGCTTTCCTGTGCTTAGCCCACATCCAGCAGACCTTTACAAAGCAGCATAGCATTCAAGGACAGAGTCCCCAACCAAACACACATCCCTCTGTGTACTCCAGTGCAGGGGCTTTTTTGGTTTGTTTTGCAAGCTGCTCATAGGTAGCCCTGGCTGGTCTGGGACATGCTAAGAAAGACCAGGCTCACAAACTCACAGAGATCTGCTTGTCTCTGCCTCTCAAGTGCTGGGCTCAAAGATGTGCATGAACCACTACACCCCAGCTCATTTATGAGCCTTCATGCCTCTGTCCCCTCTGCTGGAACTCTCTCCCCAAGATCTGCCCAGGTGATTCCCTCTAATCACTACAGATCAATGTTCTTTCCCCTAAAGACACCCTGTGCTCTCTAGACAAAATGGTACTCCCCTGAGGGGAGGGGGCAGGGGAGTCCTCCCTGTCCTCCTCTAGGCCCCTCCTACATCTGGCCCACACAGTGTGCCCTGTACGACAAACATTACCATGCATTCCTGAGTCCTCCTTCCTCATTTCCCAGCCCACACTGGACCCTTCTGGGACTAAATAAATAAATAAAATGGGGCTAGAGAGATGGCTTAGCGGTTAAAAGCACTGACTGATCTTCCAGAGGTCCTGAGTTCAATTCCCAGCGACCACATGGTGGCTCCCAACCATCCATAATGAAATCTGGTGCCCTCTTCTGGCCTGTAAGCATACCTGCAGACAGAACACTGTATACATAATAAATAAATAAATAAATCTTCACACACACATACACACACACACACACACACACACACACACACAGAAATGAGCAGGATGGGAAACTGGCATTAAACGGCACACAAATAGAAGAGAGCCCAGACATAGTGAGTAAGGGACCCAAAATCACACAACAGGAGAGGAAGAACCAGATGGGCTCCCAAGTGTCAAAACCCTGAATTCATTCTGCTCCTAGTTGGCATCTGCCTCGCGTGTGTCACCCTACCAATGCAAGCATTTTTGTTGTTTTAGAAAGAGTCCCATGTAGCCCCGGCTAGTTTTGGACTTGCAATATAGCTGAAGATGATCTTGAACTGCCAATGTTTCTTCCTGTCTCCACTTCCCAAGTGCTGAGATCACAGGTGTGCACAGCCATGGCCATGCCCAGCAGGGGAAGAGAATCAAAGCCAGGCCCATTGTCATGCAGGGTTGGTACTCTACCGACTGAGCCATACCCCGGCACTCGCTGCAAGCTTCCTTTGCACTAAGCACAAAGTTGATGCTTCACGTGGATTCCTGGCATCTGTCACTCTTGGGACAAGCTTTATGAAGACTCTACTCAGTACCAGGCACTATGCTAAGAACCTGGAACGAGTCAACAGGGATCAACCAAACTAGTTTGTGGGTGGTTAACTGCAGACACGTCATTGTTCTCCAAACTGAGCCAGAGGCGAGGGCATGACTCAGTGGCAGCCCTTGCTTAGCATGTGCAAGTCCACAGTGGCCTGAGGAGACAAACAAGCAAACAAAAAACCTTTGGGGGATGGTGGTGGATGTCTGCGGTCCAACCGCCTGGCACATTACCGTGAATTCAGGGCCAGCCCAGGCTACAAACAGAAAGCAACTGAAATAAACTAGAGCTAAGTGGTGTGAAGAGGACCTGTCCCTGTCCACAGAGGGCATGACAGTTCCCCCATTCGCTGAGAGTCCAATAGTACAAGTGGTCTGCGGCATCCTCTCCTGGCTACATGCATCTAAAGAACCTGTTGGTACCCCACAGAGATGCCTACACACCTACTCTTACCAATGCACCATTCACAGTAATCATAATTATGGAATCCCCTTGGATGCCCAGAGACAGATAAATGAGTTAGACGGAAGCCATGCTTATGCACAGTGGTGTTTACTTAACAGTAAAGAAGAACAAAGTAAGATCTTTGCAGGGAGATGGCTGGAAGGAGACATTGTTATGTGAGGCAAATGAAACTAGAAGCATAGAGACATGGACCACATATGTTCCCTTGTGGAAGATAGACAGACAGACAGATAGATGATAGACAGACAAATAGATGAGAGATAGATTGAAAGATTGATAGACAGACTAATAGATAGACAGATGATAGAAAGAAAACAATAGCTGGGCATGGTGGCGCACGCCTTTAATCCCAGCACTTGGAAGGTAGAGACAGGCAGATCAGTTTGAGTTCAAGGTCAGCCTGGTCTACAAAGTGAGTCCAGGACAGCCAGAGACACATAGAGAAACCCTGTCTCAAAAAAAAAAAAAAAAAAAAAAAAAAA
>CAJQZJ010031764.1:8858868-8914100 GCA_907164525.1 Lophiomys imhausi
AGATAGATAGATAGATAGATAGATAGATAGATAGATAGATAGATAGATAGAGAGATAGAGAGATAGAGATATGCAGATAGATATGTGGAGGTTCATACCAGCAACCTCAGCACTTGAGAAACTGAGGTAGGAGTCTCAAGATGAGTTCAAGTCCAGCGTGGGCTATAAAGTAAGTTCCAAATCAGCCTGTACTAGAATGAGTGTCTGCTTCAAAGCAAAACTAACATACACATAAGGCCTTAGCTATATATATGGAGGAGTCTGGGAAACTGGAAAGGGCTTTTGGCTTGACATTGCTCCTCAACACTGCTCAGCTGCTGGACACTGCCGCACTTTGAAAAAACGCTAGAAAGATAGTGGCCGAAGTTGTTCAGAGCCCAATTGGAAAGCCGAAGCTCTGAGAGATGTGGAGAACAGTGCCCTGCTGGAGGGCGTGGCCAGGGACTGTGAGGAACTGAGAGGCCTGCCAAAGACCTCAAAAGTAGTCCCTTACTTAAAGGCATGGTGGCAGAGCCCAAAAAGAGAGAGAGGGAGAGGGACGGAGGTGCAAAGTGGCCACGCACCAACTGCTGGTGCTGAAGGCGTGCTGACAAAAAAGGCTGGACTTTACGCAGAAATGAGCTAACCAGCTCCTTGGCCACACTAGCCCCGAGGCAGTAAAAATCAAGCAGTCTGGGGCCGTGGTGAACTGACTGTGAAGAGACCCACAAAAACAGGTGGGAGTGCAGCCCCTATCCCATGAGGGTGTGGCAAGGCCGAGATGAACAGAGGAGGCCCCGCAAGGCCGCAACACCAATACTTGATCTCGAGGTAATGGAAGTTTGGGAGGCATTAGAAGGTGTAGGCTGCCGGGCAGTGGTGGCGCACGCCTTTAATCCCAGCACTTGGGAGGCAGAGGCAGGCGGATCTTTGCGAGTTCGAGGCCAGCCTGCTCTACAAAGTGAGTCCAGGACAGCCAGGGCTACACAGAGAAACCCTGTCTCAAAAAACAAAAAAAAAAAAAAAAATAGAAGGTGTAGGCTTAGTGTCACTGGGGGTGGGCTTTGAGGTTTCAAATGTCCACATCATTCCCAGGTAACTAGCTCTCTCTCTCTCTCTCTCTCTCTCTCTCTCTCTCTCTCTCTCTCTCTCTCTCTCTCATGCTGTGGATCAAGATGTGAGCTCCCAACCACACTGCTCCAGTGACATGCCAGCTTGTTGTGTGTTCCTCGTCTTGTTGGTCATGGACACTAACCCTCTGTAACCATGAGCCCCAAATTAAACATTTTCTTTAAGAAGTTGCTTTAAAGGCCAGGTGTGGTGCACACAGCTTTAATCCCAACACATGGGAGGTAGAAGCAGGTGGATCTTCCTGAGTTCAAGGCCAGCCCAGTCTACAGAGTGAGTTCCAGGACAGCCAGGGCAGCACACAGAGACCCTGTCTTGAAAAAAACAAAACGAAACAAAAAAGAAGAAGTTGCCTTGACCGTTGGTCTTTTGTCATTGGCAGTACACAAATAACTAAGACACCTTGTAAATACCAGCACGGCATGCCAGCCAGCCTGGCTGTAATTCCAGCACTCAGGAAGGGGGAGAGGTTTTTAAGAGCAAGCCAGACTAGCCTTATTTGTGGGTTAGAGATCCTCCCAATGCCAACCTTGGGTCTCAACAGGAAAATATGCATGTACAGGTATGTGCACATGGTGAAAAGGCTCACACGCAGTCTGAACACACCCACCCAACAAAGGAAAATAAACCCAGCAAGAAGCCAACATGTGGGTCATTGCATTTTCATGCCACTCCTGGCAGGAGGTAATTATCAAACCCATTTTTCAGGGGATAAAACTGAGGCTCAGAGAAATGAAGATGTTCAGCAGGAGTTACATAGCCAGGAATGGCACAGCCACTTCAACTACCTTCTCCCTCTGGCCCAGGCCTTGTTTTTGGTAGAGGAGAGGTTAAAGCAACAGGACCTGGGAATGTGGCCCAGTAGTAGACGACGTAGCTAGGATGTACGTAGCACCACAGAAACTGGGTGTGCTCACTTGTTCCTGTAGTCTCAGCACTTGGGAAGCAGACTCAGGAAACCCATTAGTTCCAGGTCATCCTCAGCTGCATAGCAAGTTTGAGGCCAGCATGAGCTACTTGAAACCCTGTCTGAGCCAGGCGTGGTGGCGCACACCTTTAAACCCACCACACAGGAGGCAGAGGCAGGCGGATCTCTGTGAGCTTGAGGCCAGCCTGGTCTACAAATCGAGTCCAGGACAGCCAGAACTATTACACAGAGAAACATTGTCTCAGAAAATAAACAAAAAAAAAAAAAAAGAAAGAAAGAAAAAGAAAAGAAAGCCTCTCTGAAAACAACAAACTAGTCATCCAGAAGATCTGGGCCCCAAAGACAGATGATCCTCAGGAGGAGGACCATAAGAGCCTAGTCAGGCCTGAGCGCTCTCCCCTGAGGCCCTGTGTCCTGGACAACTAGCAGGCTGAGATGTAGCTCATGCTTCTCCACCCCTCTCATGATTCCTTACCTATCCCAGCTGGGCCTGGGGATTATTGGATGAGGGAGAGAATTACCACCAAGACATTTGGCATGCTGGTGCTTCCCCTGGTGGTGAGGGTTAGAATTGTCAGGGTGCCTTATCTTCCCTTCATTCAGACTTCCCAGTTCATACCCAGCTCACAAAACACAGGCCTATGTTAGAGCGAATGAGACCCTCAAAATCCTTGTGCTAGGGATGTAGCTCAGTCAGCCTGCAATCTCTGAATCTGAGGCCAACCTGAGGTGTATGAGGCCCTATGTCAAAAACAAGATGCTTAGAGAAGGCAGCCCCTAATTCTATCCCAGGAGGTGACATTCCAATGGACACAGGAACCTTGGACCATGACATCCAGGGTATTCTAGGCAGAATGGGGCATGCTGTGGTGAGAGGAGCCATGTACCTCATTCTCATTCATTCATTCACATTCAACCTTTATCAGTGATCCTCCACTCACTAGGGTTACATGCCCAAGTTAACTTAAGAGACTAATGGTCTACCTGACTCATCCCCAAGCCCCCAAAAAAGAAGTCTGGGTCACCTCACCTGGGACAGCACTCCATCTTCACCCAACCAATCATGTTGTAGAGTTAAAGGTGCAATTCTTCACTCAAAGGCGGAGACAGGAGGATTGTCACAAATTTGAGGCGGAGCCTGTGCTCCATAGCAAGACTGTCTAAAACAAACAAGTGAAGAAAGTGAACTAAAACCGGCACCTACTAGTCTTATTTGGTGTTGTTTCCATTGTTAGGATTTTTTTTTCTCATTTATTTGTTTAAATTTAAATGTTTTGGGTTTTTTTTCTTTTTTTTTTTTTTCTGAGACAGGGTTTCTCTGTGTAGCCCTGGCTGTCTTGTACTCACTTTGTAGATCAGGCTGGCCTTGAACTCACAGAGATCCATCCACCTGCCTCTGCCTTCCAAGTGCTGGGATTAAAGGCATGTGCCACCACACCCGGCCATTATAGATAGCTGTGAACTGCCATGTGGGTGCTGGGATTTGAACCCAGGTCCTTTGGAAGAGCAGCCAGTGCTGTTAAGTGAGCCATCTCTCCAGCTCCAGACTTTGAATATTTTTTTTTTTTTTTGGTTTTTCGAGACAGGGTTTCTCTGAATATCTCTGGCTGTTCTGGACTCGCTTTGTAGACCAGGCTGGCCTCGAACTCACAAAGATCCGCCTGCCTCTGCCTCCCAAGTGCTGGGATTAAAGGCGTGCGCCACCACCGCCCGGCCAGACTTTGAATATTTTATGACAATAAAAATTTTAAATTTAGCTGGGCAGTGGTGGTGCACGCCTTTAATCTCAGCACCTGGGAGGCAGAGGCAGGTGGATCTCTGTGAGTTCAAGGCCAGCCTGGTCTACAAAGTAAGTCCAGGACAGCCAGGGCTACACAGAGAAACCCTGCTTGGGGGGGGGGAGGAAAAAATACTCAAAGTCTTAGGGCTGGGGGTGTAGCTCATTTGGCAGAGTGCCTGGCTAGTGTGGTGGTTAGTGTTGTCAGTGTGACAGGATCAAAAGTCATCTGGTAGGAATTATCTTGACTACCTAGATTGGGATGGAAAGACCTGCCCACAGTGGCTGGAACCACTCCCTGGCAGGATCCTGAACTGTGGTGTAAAAAGCCTTGAGCAACAATATGCAGTTGTCACTGTTTCTCATTGTAGATTAGATGTGACCAGCTGTTTCAAGCCACCTTGATTTCTCTGCCATGGTGGACTGTCCCTTGAACTGTCAGCCAAAATGAACCCTCCCTTTTTTAAGTTGCTTCTGTCGAGGTGCTTTTTCACAGCACCAGAAATGAAACTGAGAGCACCAGGTGCACACAAGACCCTGGCTTCCATTCTCAGGACCACCATTTGTGGCGGTGTGCACCCTTAATCCCAGCACTCCAGAGGCAGAGGCAGGAACATAAGAGCTCAAGGTCACTTTCAGCTACATAGAGCTCTATTTAACAACAACATGAACTTCACACGCCCGTTTACTTTGTGCATTAACTTTAAACCGAATTTAAAATATGCAGATAGAGATGTTGAAATCGTTGCGCAGTGAACAGTTCGCACACCTACCGCCTCAATCCCACCCTCATCAGCACGCTGTTGTACAGCGGTCTCGAGGTGCCTGAGAGTGATCACGTACCATGACCACCCCTCCCATGTTTTCGGATGCTTAAGTTCCTTATCGCAAAAGATGGCCAGGCATGGGCCAACTGCCCATGCTGGAGATGTGGCTCAGTGGGCAGAGCGCTTGTCTAGCATGCAGAAAGCACTGAGGATGCTGGGTGTGGTATCACCTTGACAGGACCTAGAATCACTGGGGAGAAGGGCTTCGCAACCGTACCTCTGTCCTTAGGATCTGGGACAGGAAGATGTGAGTCCCTGGCCAGCTTAGGCTCCACAGCAAGTTCAGGGCCCTATCTCGCAAACACAGAAAACCCCGACAAGGTTGCTATTATTCTAGGCATTCTGTAGGTGCAAGGTGAGGGACGGAGGTAAAGAGAGGTAGGTCCTTCCTGGGTTCCTGGAACTAAATCAGCAGGGGAGGCTGACTGGACTCATACACAAGTCTGTATGTCTGTATGTGTAAACCCTGTGGATATGTAATTAAAAAACATATCTATTTGATTTTATTTGATTTTTTTTTTTTTTTTAGAGAGTGTCTCCTATAGCCTAGGCTGGTTTTGAACTCACTAAGTAGCTGAAGATAAACTTGGGCCTCTGATTCTCCTGCCTCCAGCTCTCCAGTGCTGGGTTATAGTATGTCACCAGCCCATCTAGTGCTGGGGATGGACCCCCAGGCTTCGTGCATGCTTGGCCACCACCCTACAAACTGAGCCACTTCTCTAGCCTTGGTGTTGTTTTGAGAATTTTGCTATGTAGTTCAGGCTGTCCTGGAACCCACTATAAAGACCCAGCCCAGCTCGGATTTGAACTCAGACTACAGTGATCCTCCTGGCTAGATCTTCCAAGCACTGGGCTTCTAGGTGTATGTATTTGTCAGTGGTAACACCTAGTTCATCTTCTCTTTTCCTTTTCTTTCTTTCTTCCTTCCTTTCTTTTTTTTTCTCTCTTTTTTGTGATAAGGACTTGGTATGTACCCCAGTAAGGCTTTGAGTTTTCCATCCTCATGTCTCAGCCTCCTAAGTGTTGGGATCACAGGCCGTTGACACCAGACCTGGTGGTTCCATACTTACCTCCATTCTAATTGAAAGGACACTGTGGTGACCGGTGCCTCGCCAGGACTGACACTAGGAGGATCTCCTGACCCAGTTTACAAAGCTTCGACCTGCTGTTGGGAGGGGAACATAAGACGTATGGAAGGGTCCCTTGAGGTGAACCATGGCCAGGCACCCCCTGCAGCAGGGAGCGGAGGCAAGATCCCCTGTTCTGTGCACCAAAGACATCACAATGGCTGTGGCAGCTGTAAGAGCCCTGCTTTCTCTCCAGTGAGGCCTCTTCAGGGGGACTTCTGGAACCAAGAGCCTGTCCACTCAGAGCCTGGAACCCATGATGCTGCTTAAATTGTACTTCTGAAACAAGTGACTGTCATGGCACCGAAAGGGGACCACGTCAATGGTGAGGGACCTCACTCAGGCTGGGACACAGCTTGGGGAAGTGAGAGAGGGGAGGGACAATGTGCTGATCTAGGAGCTGACCCCATCTCCTCACCTAAGTCTCAGAGACCCCTACTACCCAGGTTAGGCCTCCAACACCCCCCCCCCTCAAAGCATCATAGGGGATCTGCCAAGTAATATTAATGACTCCCTCATCAATACAACCTCCAGGTGGCACAGCACATAGTCCAGGGAAGGGGCCAGGAGGTGGAGCTGCCCACATGCTGAGGTGGCTGAGGGGAAGGTATCCGACCCCTTCTGAACTGTTTTCTTATTGCACTTCCTGCTGACTCCATGTGAAGGCTCAGGAGGATCCAGGATGTGGTGGCGCGTGCCTCTAATCTCAGCACTTGGGAGGCAGGGGCAGGAAGATCTCTAGTCTACGTACTGAGTCCCAGAACTACATAGAGAGACTCTATCTCAAATAAATGAAATAAAATAAGATAAAGGATCCAGGGTAGTTGAGCTACACCCTGACCCAGCTTGAGGCAGGTTGACTCTAGCTGGCACTGATCACCCGCTTCATGTCTGTTCTTTAGTTCTCTCTCTGTAAGTAAAGCCTGAAAACTAGCTTCTGGATCTACATGGCTGACACACCTCTTGTCCCCAAAGTGGAGACGGTAGGGCCGCATGGTCAGGGCTGCCTGCTCTCTGCTTGGTCCTCCTCTGGGAGGGGACAGTACAGGAAGCTGTGAAAGTAGGTTATAGAAGGCTCTGAGGGGAGGAAGCTCTGAGCAGAGGCCCCATAGACCCTCTCTAGCTGCTGACTCCTTTCCTGGAAGGGGTCAAGCCATTGGGGATCAAGTCCTGGTCCCCTGCAGGTACGTAAAGGTTGTACATGGAACTCACTGGGAACTTCTTGTCCATCCATGATTAAGATCATGACAGCTCAAAAAAAAAAAAAAAAAAAACCACAACCACACACACAAACAGGTGTAGTAGCACACACCTTTGTAGTGAGACTTTTGGAATTTTTGTTTCTTAAAAAAAACAAAAACACAGAACTATTATAAGAATGTTTTTGTTTTAATCCCAAGTGTGGTGATATGGGGCTGCTTTGCAGCAGTTGACTATGATTTGCTTCATGCTAGTAGTAGCACACACCTTTGTAGTGAGACTTTTGGAATTTTTGTTTCTTAAAAAAAACAAAAACACAGAACTATTATAAGAATGTTTTTGTTTTAATCCCAAGTGTGGTGATATGGGGCTGCTTTGCAGCAGTTGACTATGATTTGCTTCATGCTCTAGCAGGGGTGTGAGTTTGCCAGCTGCAGATAGTTTCTGTGATTGTGTGACATTTGGAATTCTGGGGACTTTTCAGAGGGTATATAAATTGCTAGGGCCCTGATAAGGGAAGTTGTTGGTTGGTTGGTGGTTGCTGTTGGTCATGGTTTGTTACGTAGTCATGTGCAAAGAAGAAATTAGATATCCTGATGTGGAAGATCAACTTGCCCCGAGCAGATCAATGTCCCTAATCAGCAGGAGGTAGTTCAAAGATACTGTCACCCCTTCCCTCTCTATCCTTACTTTTCTCTTATCTAGAGTTAGGGGGTTGAAAGAGAGGAAGAAAAGGGGTGGAAGAAAGAGGAACCAATAAAGCAGCAAACACTAGTTACACACCTTTAATCCCAGCACTCGGGAGGCAGAGGCAAGCAGATCTCTGTGAGTTCAAGACCAGCCTGGTCTACAGAGCAAGTTTCAGGACAGCAAGGCCCACATAGAGAAACCCTGTCTCAAAAAGCCAGAAAAAAAATCATGATGACTCATTCTGCATGTGATGGTTTATACCAATAATCTCAGCACTTGGGGCACTGAGGCAGGAGGATTGCTGCAAGTTCCAGGCCAGCCTGAATGAGACCTGATCTCAAAAAACAAGCTAGAGATGCAATTCACTTTCCCTGTGGAGTCAGACGTGTCTGAGTTCAAATCCTAGCCCCTGCACCTCCTGAGTGGTGGGCTCAGTGTTGTCACACCTGAGCCCAGGGCCTTGCTCTTTGCTTCTCTTTCAGGTCATCCTAAGGACCCCCCACCTCCTTATTACCCCCCTCACATGGGAACTCGAAGGGCACCCATGGTATATCCCGTGTACACCCAAGTCCCACCAGTGATACAAACAAGTAAGTGGGGCAGCTGCCTCTCCTTGAGTCTCATGCCCAGGTTCCCGGAAGGACATGCACTAACTTTGTGCAGCTGGCACTTTCTCTGGTGAGCCTCCGCCCACAGCCAGAGAGGTCTGAAGCTGCAAGACTGGCTGGGCCTCCCACGGCTCACAAGGGTTGGTGCAGTGCGAGGGCTTCTGACACATTTTTCTCTACCGTGATATTCTTAGGGTGTTTGTTTGTTTTTCGAGCCTGGGTTTCTCTGTGTACCCCTGGCTGTCCTGGAACTCGCTCCGTAGACCAGGATGGCTTCAAACTCAGGTCTGCCTGCCTCTGCCTCCCTAGTGCTGGGATTAAAGACGTGCACCACCACTTTAAAGACCACCTGGCGTGGCCGGACAGATGGCTCAGCAGTTAAAAGCACTGGTTGCTCTTCCCAGGACCCGGGTTCAAATCCCAGCACCCACATGGCAGCTCACAGCTGTCTGTAATTGCTGGGTGTGGGGGTGCACACCTTTAATCCCAGCACTGGGGAGGCATAGGCAGGTGGATCTCTGTGAGTTGAGTTCAAGGCTAACCTGGTCTGCAAAGTGAGTCCAGGTCAGTCAGGGATACATAGAGAAACCCTGTCTCCAAAAAAAAAAAAAAAAAAAAGACCACTTGGCACCATTGTGAAATTCTTGGGGCTGGGGCTGGTATACAATAAGTGTTCGAGTAATATTTATGAACACCCAGCAAGCATATCATCAGTCCTGGTCCACAGAAGAGGTGAATGTAGAACCCCTAAATTGAACCAAAGTTTTGAGATTCTAAACCAGTGTCCCAAGGAATTCTTAGGCACTCCAAAGTGTCAAGTGGGACTGAATCAGTCACCCTCACCTTGCTATAACAAAATATCTGAGGCTTGTAACTTATAAACAGGAAAGATTTGTTTGGGACCATAGTTCTGGATATGCTCACTCTCCAAATTCCAGAAGCCCTCACTCTAGGCCCCATAAGAACCCAAGGTCTATGATCAGCATAAGCACCCCCACCCCCCAACTCCTCAAGGTGGGCCACCCAAACTTGACTCCAGGGTACCACTTCAGATCACCAAAGCATACAGCAAGTTTCTATCTTATTGTCTTGTTCACGTGGTGAAGCGACATTGCTAGGCAAGTGCTCTATACCCAGAACCTAGAGTTCTTTTTACTTATTTAATGTGTATGGGTGTTCTGCCTGTGTGATTGTCTGTATACCACGTGTGCCTGGGCCACAAAAGCTAGACAGCCATTTGAGGGAGGAATGGTGAGGCGTGTGTACATGCATGCTAGTGTTCACTCTTTTCTTTCACGCACCTGCTTTAAAAGCATTTTAACCACAGGGCCCTGGAAATCAGCTAGTGCAGGGACAAAAGTCAGTGGGGCTGTGCTGGGTAGGTTGTGCTAGGAACTCACTAGGCGGAAAGGGCCACACTTAGGACCATAGGGAGGGATCCATGGTTCCTAGATCCTGCCCTTACTTTGGCTAGCTGGTTTTAGCCGGGACAGGGCCCATGGCTGATGGGCGACCATGGTGACTTTGGGCACATAGGTGAGCAGTGAGAAGATAAGTTATGACATAGGAGGGGTATCCAGGCATGGAGTTCTGGAGACAGGGGAGGAAGAGGCTCTGATGTGACCCATCTTCCCCTCCAGACATGTTCACTGGCATGCCTTGGGTGACAACGTCCATGCCGATGCAGACCGTATGTCCCTACTGTGGGAACCACATCATCACGGTGACAACACCTGTTCCAGGCCTCCTCACCTGGCTGCTGTGTAGCGGCCTCTTTGTATTTGGGTAAGCAGTGGGTACCTGCTAGGGACAGGGTGGGACAGAGATGCAGTTGGAGAAAGGCAGAGTGTACTCTAGAGAGAACCAAGGACAGAGGGGGGGGTCCCACAGTGGGTTGGTTGCTTCTCTCAGGGGATTCTGTCCTCTGGCTGAGTGGCTGTGGCAATGGATGGGAGGGAGGATAGACAATGTCTGCCTCCTGGACAAGTGGCTCCAGACAGTTTGCCATCAACTAGTACTGCCAAGAAAGAGAGGGCTGAGTGTGGCTCTCAGCCCTGCTCTGTCGAACCGCCCCAAAAGACTGAGGCCCACCCAGAAGAGTGATGAGGGCGCAGGCTGGCACAGGGACCCTGTTCAGGTGAGCACACACTGCTTCTGTGGTTGCAGGTGCTTTCTGGGCTGCTGCCTCCTCCCCTTCTGCATGCAGAGCCTCATGGACGTGAGCCACTCCTGTCCTGTGTGCCATGAGGAGCTCTTCTATCACCACCGTCTATGACCTGCACTATAAACAGCAACGAAACAACATTCAGTGTGTACGTGTGCTCGGATGCATACCCACCCAGTGGGGGTTGGGGGGAAGCCAATGGAAACACCTTCCACCCTCCTCTGTTCTGGCCATAGGTGATGGATGGCACTCAGGCTACTAGACACCTGCCTAGAACTCATGGACAACACTCTTTCAACAGTTCACCTGAGACCATCTGCAAGTTACTTCCTGTCCCCCCCCCACCCCATCTGGGTGGTACCCTCCCTATGCACCCCAGGACAGCCCACTCTTCCACAGGCCTGCCTGTCCATCTGTCCTCATTCTCCATTCTGTCACTTTCCTAGGCACACCCCCAAAGCTATTCATGGTTCAACCTGACACCCCCGTGACCCAACAGAAATCTAGGCATGGGCTCAGTAACAGAATGTGGGAAGAGACGAGCCTCGCTGAGTCCTGTCTGGGGTGGGCTCCCCAGTGAGGCTTACAGTATACAGAAGCCAACAGGAGGGAAGTGGCTCTCGAAAGACCTCAAATTGGCTTGTGGATGAGACTTCTGGGTAAAATGAGAGCGTCAGGGACAAGATCAGGGAGGAGGTATAGGGAAATCTAGTTTTAGACTAGTTGGGTTTTTGTGTTTGTTTGCCACCCTGAGGATTGACAGCTACGTGTTCTACACTAAGCTACACCCCTAATCTTCCTTTTTATTTTGAGACAGGGACTCGCTAAATTGCCCAGGGTGGCCTTGAGCTTGCTAAGGATCTCAGGCAGGTCTGGAATTTGCCACCCTCCTTACTTGGCCTTTTGATTGCTGGTTGGACAGATGTGTACTATCACTGGAGCCCCCATTTAATTTTGAAAAAATATTAACTGTTGTCACAGCTATCATTTGAATAGAGAGGGGGAAGAGACTTAAGGAAAGCATCTGAAGTAGAAGAAAAGGGGAAACGAAACTACAAGCCACTGATCTGTGCTGGGGTCCCCTGTAGCACTCACTCTCACCACAGGACGGCAGTGTTGCACCAGAAGACAGGTAGAAACCCTGGTCCAGGTGGTCTGGATGGGCAGTCTCCCTTTAGCTATGGATCAGCAGGACATGAAAAGGTGCACACATGTGAGTAGGTGCACTGAGTGTCTGTGGGATGATAGCATCTCCTGGCATTCCAGGCTGACATTGCTGGGGGCCTGAAAGTCAAGAGAGGCCCACTGCTCCAAGCCAGGCAGCTCTCCAGATCCAAGGCTGGCCCTTGACAACTGGTCTACCTGCAATGGGACCCTGAAATGTTGGGAAACGGGACTTCAGAACTGCTGCTACAAATGCAAGCCATAACTGCTTGGAAGCAGGTCTGACACCAGATCACAGTACTGCAATGGCGTGTGACAGCTAGGCTTCTGGACCCTAAGATATAGGACACCAATATCTTAGGCAGGACAAAAAGCAAGCCATGTCTTGAGACCCAGATTAACCATCTTTATCTTGAACTGCTCAACTCCTACCTTCCTGTTCAGATCCCTCTCCATCCCCTTGCAACGTGTTTGCTTTGATTTGTATTCCTAGACTGGTCCAGACAGGAGTGTCTCAGTTCTGGGACAAAACCAATTGTCACTCCACAGTGTGCCATCACTGGACTGCAAGGTTCCGCCCAGACTGTGACCCCACAGATCAATCACAGGCTTGCTAGCTCCTTCATAGTGAAAGAACCCCCACTGAAAATCCAGACTATTCAGCTTTGTTTGAAGGGTATGCGGGTGTCTACGGACTCAGACTCAACAGTGAGGGTTCCAACAGTGGGTGCTGATGCTCAGTGCCAGCTGCTGAGTCAACAGTGAGGGCTGAAAAAGAGGGTGCGGACAGTATCCTAGGCTTTGTCCCTAGCCACCCAACCCTCTGGCTCAGAGCCAAGCCTTATCGCAGGAGCAGACGGTGGGCATGGTGTGGTACGGTATGGCTCTGGTATCAGCAGTCACCAAAGAAGGCTTCTGTGCCCACTCCCAACCTGCTGTCAGTCCTGCCCAGAACAGATCCACCCTGGAAATCTGCCCTCCATCTAGTCTAGGGACAGTAAGCAGACACCAGGACCAGGAAGAGAAGTCTGGCAGCTTTTGATGTGCCTTTAGCTCCTATCCAAGCTACCTGGCAGGAAGGCTGACACTTCCCCCCAACTTCAACCTCTCGCCCTACTCAAAGCCCAACTCTGAAGACCAGGGCTTAGAATGTCCAAGAGCTCAGTATTCCTCGATGGCAGGGAAGGACAGGGGAACTCACCTCCTAGAGACCGTGAGGCTCTTATGGAGAGTGTGCTCTCCAAACATGTATCCCAGGCCGGAGATACAAGTTGGCACCGGGCCATCTACCCGATATTCAGCCCGCAGCCCAAGTACTCAACCTAACATGGGCCAGTGACCCTTAGCAGGGGCAGAGACTATACCGCAGCCCAAGTACTCAACCTAACATGGGCCAGTGACCCTTAGCAGGGGCAGAGACTATCATACCCACAGCTTTGCCCTCAGAACGTTCTCAAACACGAGGGGCCCAGCTTGCAGGACTCACTCAGCAAACCTAAAGGACACACAGGAAGACTCAGTCCTGATGGAGCTTTCTGCTTACCCAGGAAATGAACTCCCTGGGTCTTCCCTCAAGCCAACAGGATAAGAACTGCAGCCCTTTTGACAGCTCCCAGGAGCAAACTGAAAGCCACAGGGTGTGGCTGTGACTGTCCACTCCCTTAGGAACTGAGCAGCCACAAACTGCAGTGGAGGGTGGACACAAGGGACAGCCACAGCGGCTGCTCCTGTGCAGCGGCATGCCAAAAGACAGGCTATTACAATGAGGGCCCCATAACTGGAGACAGCCCAAATTCCTACACAATTGTCTTTATCCCTTCATCACCTTCTTCCCCATGATGAGGCTGCCAGACCATTTATGGGAATGAATGATGCTAGAGACTTCCTTCAACCAGATACCAAGTATTTCCCAGGGTGTTGGCAAGCCCCAGAGGCCTGTGGTGATAAAATGCCCTTGGAATGAATAATATAGCCCCACCCACTCATGAGACAGTGTATCAGAGTGGGGTTGTGGCACCAAAGAGTACCACAAAGGTCTCAATTGGCCCAAAAGGCACCGCTATTAGCCACCAGGGCCTCAGTTGCCATAAGCCTAATCTACCAGAGAAATGTGTCCACACACCTCACTTTGACAATTCATACAGCTTGAAGGTGCTAAAGCTAACTGCACAGTGTGGGTGGGTGCAAACCCAACCCCGGGGGACAACTCCAGCCACATCACTGCAGACCAGGGCCTGCGTGACGCAGAGTTGGCTTTGTTGGGCAGCAAGGCTCTGGGGCTGAGCAGCCAGATCAGCCTGCACAGGCTCCTGTCCCAGCCAGGGCCACGCCTCATTCCCCTGTGGCACCACCAGATTCAGTGTTGTTTTACTGAGACAGAGCAACACATAGCCCGGACAAGTGACACCTGGGATCATATTCACCACCACTCCTGCCAAGGGGTGGATTTGTCTTGATCAATGGAACTGCGTATTTATCTTAACAATATAACATGCCACAAGCGCTGGTCACGGGGGCAGCTGGCTCAGTGCTCTTGAAGGCCTGAGTACTGTCAAAGGGGGTAGGTATCCAGGGAGCCACAGGGAGACCTGGGACCCTGCCTTAATGTCACTGCAAGGCTAAGAGCCAGCCAGCAAGCATCTGCTGCTGAAGACAACCCTAGTAGATAATATACCTTCAAGGTATGTTCCTGTTTTGTCTAGACTGGGTCTCCGTTAACTAGGCTGTCCCAGAATCTGTTATGTAGCCAAGAATGGCTTTGAACTCCTGGTCTTCCTGCCTCCACTTTCTCCAGGGCTACGATTACAAGTCTGCATACCAAAATGGCTTCACATCCTGAGCAGAACCACAGAGCCACCATGGCTGCAGGCCCTCACTGAGGTCACACTCTGGCCCCAAGACACCCACCACATCAACAGCCACATGCCACAGAGCAAAAGAACACGGCATCTTCAGGGGATTAAAGTGAACAGGTTGGAAGACACCAGTTTCTTAAATTTTAAAACATCGGCCTCTCAGTATTTTGGGAGCTAAGAGTGAATGGGAAAATGAATGCACCACACAAGAAACACTGCAAGAACTTCTTTGAAAAATAGTCATTTAATATTGAAGGGAGAATAGAAATTGTGGGTACCTAAGACTGACCATCCCCAACAAACCCTGAGACAGGAACACCTTGGGGTTCAAAGGCCAACATTGGGTGAGCAGTCCTCATTGACTTGCCTCTAACTGCCTGCAACTCCTCATTTGCAGGAGGCCAAAGGGCCCAGTAGGATCAAGGCCTACTCTGATCGCTACTTATCCCACTGATCTGCATACAACAAGTTATCAGAAGGCACACAATTCAAAGTGCAAATGGAGAAAGAAGTCAGGTTACAGACTGGCTCAGAACCAGGCGGCCAGAGGTAACCACAGCACAACAGTGGTCTCCCCTGGACAGCGCACCCAGAAACCTTGCACTTTCTCAGTCTGAGGACCCCTGCATTTTCCTTACATAAATTGGGATGAAGCCCAGGGCTTGCACATACTAGACAAATTCTCTACCATCCGCCACATTCCAAACCCTTGACAGATCTATGTAGCACAGGTTGATTTGATGCTCCCACCTCACCTTCCTGAGTGCTAGGATTGCAGGCCTGTGCCACCGTACCTTACAAAAACCTCTTCCTTCTCATCTCAGATGTCAGAGGCCAAAACCAACTGAATCCAGAGGTGGTGGTTCACACCTTTAAGCCCAGCACTTGGGAGCCAGAGGCAAGTGGATCTTTGTGAGCTCTAAGACCAGCCTGGTCTACATAGCAAGTTTCCAGCCTGCAGGGCAAAACCATGTCTCAAAAAGAAAGTAAAAACTGCCAACCAAAGGAAAAAATCTACAGCTGGGAAAAATACATGGCGGCTGAAACCCTGACTCAATGCAAGGCTCCCAGGCCTTTTCCAGGGAGAGGGTGCTTATCCTCAGCTTCCACAGCACTCACTGATTACAATTTTTATAGAAAATTTTATTCAACATACAACATTTTCCAGCAAAAAGGCAATATACAGGAGAGTTGGTGTACACTGCTGCTACAGAAACAAACAGAAGTACGGGCGGGTGGGGGGGGAGAAGTGTGGCTTGCTGATTCTATTTGCACTCAAAACTAGACACGCAGCTGGCATTAGCTCCAACGAAAAGGGAAAAGGAGAGGACTGAAATAAAGCTACGCACAGAGTGCCCAAGTCGGCCAAGTTCGCTTGCACTCACCCAACAGAAAATGACCTCCTCCCAGGGGCAAAGTGTACAGGTTTCATTCATTAAATATACAATTTCATTTTCCATTTTTTCCTTTTTTATTTTATCTTTTTTACAAAGTCAACAGCTTACTAACCACTAGCGAGCATGTGCTCTTGCTAAAAGGCTCTCTCCTCTGTCGCTTGTCCACTCCATCCTCACAGAAGCCTAGAGTGATTTTTCACCTGCTCAGATCATTACATTTGCCAAGAGGCAACAGAGTAAACCTTAATTGTGTCTGACAATGTTCTCAGTGTATAAAAAGACCCTTAACTGTCAGGACTGTGTTCAGGGCATCCATTTTGCAAATGGACTGCCCAACAGTACTGGCTGACGAAGTGAGACGTTTATTAGACAGACCCCAGGCAGCTGAGGAGAGGAACCCCAGGAAGGGCCAGCAATGCACACAGTGAAGGAGAGTGCTATTGATTAGGGCTGTTTCTCTGGTTTGCCTTTACAGATGCACACAGGTCACTGAAAGTCTAACTGAAGGAAGAAATCGGCCGAGCCTGACTAGCTGCACAGCTGGTGGCAAGCCCCAGGCAGGTGGCCAGGCTGCCTAAGCCAACCAGACACCTTCTGCCAGGGACTCACATCCTAGGAACCTCTTCTCCCCATGATGCTGATGGTTGCCTTGCATTGTGGTTACCATAAAATAACTCTCATTGGCATCCAAGCTTTATAAAAACACCTTCATTTTGCTCAAAAAGGGCAGTCAATAGATACAGAGAAGCCAAACTGAACAGCCTCAACAAAATAAAATAACATCAGCAGCAAATCCTCTTGCTGGAGACTTCGGGTAGAGTGCACGTGCACCAAAGTTCTACGGCTGTTAAAAAGGGCACACACCCACACGCTGTCCCTCGCCTTGGACACGGGAAGGAAGTCAGTTGTGGATTTTAATTGCCTTTTCAAGGTAAGTGTATCGACTCCTCTTTGGGGCTTTGTTGAAGTGGTCGAGCCCTAGCCAAGGCCGAGGATGAGACATGTTACCTGGCAGGGACAAAGAACAAACCATTAAGACCCCAAGATTCTCAGCAGGAACCAGATCCACAGCCCCCACCTTACATGGTTGCTCAGTCAAGCCAGAGACCATAAGCTATTCATTGATGCCAAGCCAACAGTAGGCTATGTTTACTTAGACGCCTCTTTTCATAAGCCAGATGCTGAAACACAGCCCCAGGGGGCCTGAGACAGAGTCACCACCACCTGGGCCCCATCAACACACCATCAACCCATAGGTAGAGCTTTAATCCTTGGAGACAGAGACCTGATCCCAGGGCTGCTCTCCCCCCACCCCAATGGCAGCACAGTTCCAAGACCTACAATCCAAATGAAGGCCCTCTGCTGAGAGCCTCTTACCAGGCTGGGGCTCAAAGTCCTTCAAATTCACTTCATACTCATCTTCATTGATGTACTGGTGCCGGCCCATCATGACAATTGCAAACTTAAACTGAAAAACAAAAGCAAAGCTCCCCCATTATCATCTGGGGCCCGCCAAAGCGGTTCATCTGCCTCGCTCAGGCTCGTAAGAGCACACACCTTTTCAAATTCCTTTTCCTGGATATCCAGCAGGCTCTGAATTCGCTTCATCACTTCTCTGAAATGTTCACCCTAGGGAGACAAAGAAAGGGTAGGTGTGCTCAGGAGACACACTCCCATCATCCCTGTACAGTGCTGTGTGCTAGATGCCAAAGCCAGGGTTGTCTGCCTAAGCTGAGATCAACACGTCATCTAAAGGAAAAGGACAGGGCTCTGACAAGAAATGCCCAGCCTTTCAACTCTTACCTGGTGTATCCTCAGTAAAAACGGAATTCCAAACGTCCCAAACACCTCTTTGTGGAAATGGGCCACTGTGATCAGCATCTCGTTTTCCTTATCTATGTCTACCTGGTCCAAAGGTATTTCCTGGAGACATTTTAAACAAGGACTTTTAAGTGTGCTCATCATTTAAACCCTAAGCCGACAACCAATGGGTAAACTCCTATTTAGAACCAGATGACCTTCACGGCTTGTGTCCATCAGATGGGTACCACAAGGAAGTGACAGAAGCTGACCAGGGTGGATGGGTATAGGAGCAGTGAGGTCACTGCGGCTGTGGCCTGGAGGACACTGCAGGAGCTGGGCTCCTTTTCCAGTACAGATGAGGGGCTTCTATTAGATGGTGTGCTGGCTCCACAGGCCCACAAATATGGGCCAGGACGGAAGCCTCCCAAACTGTAAGCACTGCAAACTGTTCTCCATAAGCCAACTGTCTCAGCTTGTTAAGACAATGACGCTGCTGGCTCACAGTCACGGTTCTATCAAAATGCCACATTCAGCTGACTCAGTTAAAGACAGTCCAGGTTTCTTGGAAGAAACCAAAAAACCTTATATGTCAGTTACTATAGAAATGTCGGCAGCTCTATTTCTATCATTGACCCAGAGTTTCTGCCTAGACTTGCTTAGTGGCCACATATCAAACTAAACATTTAAAAAACATTATTGCCAAAGGACGTGGTGGCGCACACCTTTAATCCCAGCACTCGGGAGGCAGAGACAGGCGGATGTCTGTGAGTTCGAGGCCAGCCTGGTCTACAAAGCGAGTACAAGACAGTCAGGGCTGTTACACAGAGAAACCTTGTTTTAAAAAAACAAAACAAAAAACCATTATTGATTGGTGTGTGTGTGTCTCTCTCTCTCTGTGTACACATACCTGCCACAGAGTGCATGTGTGGATCAGAGGATTACCTGCAGGAGCCAGTTCTCTCCACCCACTATGTGCAAAAAGGGGATCAAACACAGGCCATCAAACTTAGGGGTGGGGCACACCTGCTGAGCCTGCTCCCAAACTAATCTTCTCACTTTTATATTTGGCCTAACTATATATATGTAGCTCTGGCTGGCCTGGAACTTGCTGTGTACATCAGTCTGGCCTGACTTGCCTGATGAGTGATGGAATTAAAGTTCTGTGCAGCAGTGGGCTGGAGAGGTGGCTGAGAGGTTAAGAGAACTGATTGCTCTTCCAGTCTCAGAACCCACAGTGGCTCACAACCACCTGTAACTCCAGCTCCAGCACATGTGACACCCTTTTCTGGACTATGCATGCATGCAGTTCACAGAATATATACACTTTTTTTGGGCAGAGGACCCTCCAAAAAAGTGTCCCACCACACCTGGCCTAAATTTACTTAAAGACAAATCCCACATAATTTCCCTCAAGGGCTTAAAACTAGCAGGATGAACAAGCAGACTGCAGTGGTAGTTTGAGGTGAACAGGCTCGGGGTGCAGGGTGCCAAGGACTGTACAAGGCACCATGTGCACACTTGGCAGTGACACATTATTCTATGCTATGTGTATTTTTTTCATATTGCAGCATTTTTAAAGTCTGGAATGAAGTTGACCTCAATGGGAACTTTGAGAATGAGCCTTATGCAGCTCACGGTCCATCCACTCTAGCAGAAGCTGGGCCACTGCACTTGCAGGCCCATTGAGTCCCTGAGGCCAGCAAGGTGACAGTTACCTCTATTCGAAAAGTTCGACTCGTTGCAGGAGATAAACATTCTAACAGTTCATCTTCTTGATGCACACCAATAATTTTGTAGCTCACAATTTCTAGCAGCCTAAAAGAGGAAAAATGGGGCAATGAAGCATTTATACTCATGTTAAGACACAAGAGGTGGGCTTTGTGATAACACATGCTGTACACTCAGGAGAAGGAACTCAAGGTGGACCTGACCATACACTCAACTTAATTATGCTTTATATATCGTAATTTAGTTACTGGGTATAATACAGGAGGGCAGCAGGCTGAACAGTAGCCAGATAGAAGACTGCCTGCTGTGAATAACAATTACTAAGCATTTTGGGAACCAAATGGTCCCAAGGCCACCTGCCTGTGAGGCATTCATAAGGCAAAACCATGGAAACACGGCAACACTCGGAACAGCGAATCCATGGCTTCACTTTACCGTCTACATGGGGTAACAACAGAGTCTTTGCCCACCCCAGACGTACGCACATCCAAATCACCCTGGAACCCTACTGCTCCTTTCTGCAGGCATCTCAGCCATTCTCTATAGTTAACAGCTGAAGTGGGGAGAATGGCTTGGCCTCTGCAAAACAGCAACTGTATAAGGACGGGGATGTTTGATTTCCACTTGGTTCAGAGTGGACAGCAGTTCACTCTCCTGGAGCTCAGGAGATACTTGCCTAAGTCTCCCTGATGCTTTGTCGCCGAGCTCCACGGCCTTTTTACATTCTTCTAACAGGTCCCGGACACAGCCATGCTTGTCTGGGTATAGTGTTATTTCCTAGGTGATGACAGGATGTTACAAGGGCTTTAAAGAAAACAATTTGTGCTACAACAAACTCAAGAACTTCACCAGTTCAACTTGGGAGAAGCAGGATGAGATATGGCTCAAAGCCCCATCCTAATAGCCCCTGAATTGTGGATTCAGTCATTGTAGGAGGATCATCTCCTACAAACCAGGAGTGATTGTAGATGAGAAGTTTCACAGAGATTACTCCTGGATGAGCCTAAGAAAACCCCTGTTCTCATCAGCATCAGGACACAGAGGGCTGCTCCACAGAAAAGGTGCCAATAACCTGGTGGTTTAGAGCCTCATCGACACTACATAGATCACAATATTGAGCTGGAGTCAGAATGTAAAACATGGCCTGGTCACCAGGCAAGTGTGCTCTTTTTTGATATATGTGCTCAGCTTGGCTATGTGCACATTCCTGGCAGGGTGTTCTCGTCAGGCTAGGCCAAGACTGCAGCACTGTGAGGATCGCACGGTGCTAGGCCAAGGAGTCATGAAGCACTTCACACCCGTTTGGGCTCCCTCAGCTCAGCAGTGCTCACTTCTGGCCTCTACCACATGACCACCCCAACAGAGCACTCTTTTGTGTTTTAGTTCTAGAGGTATGAAGAAAGGGATAACAGGGCTTCACAGTGTGACTAGGTAAAAATGCTCACCTCTTCCCTAAATTGGCTGTTTAACCATATACACTTGAAACTTCTCCTGTTCTCAAAGTCTGTGATTTTCATCTTAAGCTATTGAGAAAAAGAGACACTTGTTTAAACACTCCTAAGGACACCCAAGCCTTCCCCCTTTCACCCAGTTACATTGACCTGGACTCATACCTGCTGATAGTAAAGTTTTTTAGGTTGTCTTGGTTTGAAGAATTGTAGAAGATCTCTTAAAGTACCTTCGTAATTATGTCTAAGAGGATTACCTGGGCCATCCCTATAACTACAAGAAAACAGCACACGAATAAACAAAGTGTTTACTGGTCTAAAATATACGCCAATAGAGAACAAAAAATCAAATAGCTAGCTGTGCACTGTCTGAACCTTGTGCATCTACCCAGCCCACTTCTGCTCCCCAGACCCTAGTCTCTCATTGTGACACTTAAAATATTTTCTGGGGCTGGAGAGATGGCTCAGTGGTTAAGAGCACTGAGTGCTCTTCCAGAAGTCCTGGGTTCAATTCTCAGCACCCACATGGCAGCTCACAACTGTCTGTAACTTCTGTTTCAGAGGATCAGACACCCTCACACAGACATACATGCAGTCAAAAAAACCAATGTAGCCGGGCAGTGGTGGCGCACGCCTTTAATCCCAGCACTTGGGAGGCAGAGGCAGCCGGATCTTTGCGAGTTCGAGGCCAGCCTGGTCTACAAATTGAGTCCAGGACAGCCAGGGCTACACAGAGAAACCCTGTCTCGGAAAAAAACAAAACAAAACAACAAAAAAAAAAAAAACAATGTATATAAAATGAAAATAAATAAATAAAATTTAAAAATACATATTTTTTTCTGTTGCCGGGTATGGTGGCACACGTCTTTAATCCCAGCACTCAGGAGGCAGAGACAGGTGGATCTCTGTGAGTTCAAAGCCAGCCTGGTCTACAAAGTGAGTCCAGGACAGTCAAGAATACATAGAGAAACCCCATCTCGAAAAACCTAAATATATAATCTGTGGGGCTAGAGAGATGGTTCAGTGCTGAAGAGCACTGGCTGCTCTTTCAGAGGTCCCGAGTTCAATTCCCAACAACCAGATGGTGGCTCATAACCATCCACAATGTGATCTGAGGCTCTCTTCTGGCTGCAGGTATACATGCAGATAGAGCATTAATACACATAAAAATAAATAAATACGCCATTAAAAAAAAAAAACTTTCTGTGGGGGCTGGAGAGATGGCTCAACAGTTAAGAGCACTGGCTGCTCTTCCAGAGGTCCTGAGTTCAATTCCCAGCAACCATATGGTGGCTCACAACCATCTATAATGTGATCTGTTGCCTTCTTGAAATGCAGGTGTACTTGCAGACAGAGCACTCATACATAAAATAAATCTTTAAACAAAACAAAACAAACAAGCCCCAACAAAATGGAACAACAAAAACATCTCTCTGAGGGGACAGAATACACAGAAGTCTCTGCAGCTGCATAGAACCCTGGAACCAAAGAAACATGAAGGGCCAACCAAAATCTAGTATGGCACCAGAGGAAGTGGACACTTATGATAACACCTCTGTATTTCAAACTAAGACATATGAACAGGTGATCTCGCTAACTATCTAGTCAACTGTCCACACAACGCCTGGAGGAACTCAGAGGCACACCAGATGGAGTAGCCAGTAAGCATCCAGAGTGAGCCTCACTTACCCTTGAGACTTGAAAAACTGCAGCAACATGGGGTCTGTGTTGAGTCTCTGTGCAACTGTCTTTGCAACCTAGCAAGTAGAGAAGGAGCAGAAGAAGGGAGGTTGGCATTCTGGGGGAAAGATCATAAAAATTGGGGTTCATTATTTAGTTAAGTTTCCAACAAATGTGATATGCATGGGCAGCATGAACTGAAATTCCCTATAAATTTACTATTAGCCAGAACAAAACAATATTCCTAAATCTGTCACCATGGAAGTGACCTATTTGCACAAGTATTTTCAGTTGAACTGTATGCATTTACATAGCCCAATATAATGTGATAGGTTACATCAGTAACTATGTAGCTACATTTACACAGTTATTATGCGATAACATAGTGAATATATTAATAGTATGGATCTCTTTAGATATATTCGTCATTTCTCTGTGTTGTCAACATTTGTCTACACTTGACAACTTTCACTTTTCCGCGCTTCCTGAGGCGCCTTCCTGTGCAGCCCAGGCTGGTCTTGTATCTGCTGTGCAGCACAAAGAAGCCTGAACCTCCATGTCTGTCTCAAGGCACGGCCTTCCTTCTTATGGAAGCCATCAGACACTTTTTTCCACAGACACGCAATGTGTCTTTGAGAAGGGCTGAAGTGGCACAGAGCACTGTTTAATATACCTGAAAATAATTCATCCTATTTGATAGTGTGACCACAAACCCAGGGTCATTGGGAATTGTTTTGTCACAGAAGACGACATCCACCCGGTGGTACAGATCTCGGAAATATTCTTTTGCAGTGGGTAATTCACTGTTATCGTTCTCAGGGTCATCCCTGGGGAGGAAAGAGATTTGTAGACTGAATCAAGTGTGTGGCACAAGGTATCAAATGTAAAACACGAGGATGGAGGACAGATTGCTCTCACTGGATGCTACAAGCAATCTGCCTCAGCTACATTTTTTTTTCCTTTTGTTTTTCGAGACAGGGTTTCCTTGGCTGGCCTAGAACTCACTATGTAGACCAGGATGGCCTCAAACCTGCCACTGCCTCCTGAGTGCTGGGAGGTTTTTTGGTTTTGTGCCTCACCTACCTTTGTAACAAGGCACAAGAAAGGCAAGTATGTGCCTCGAGAGGTGGCTCAGAGGTTAACAGCACTTTCAGAGGACCTGGGTTCCATCCCCAACACCCACATGGTAGCTGATAACACTCTAACTCCAGTCCCAAGGGATCCTGATACCCACTACTGGCTTCCACTGCTAGCAGGCATGTGCACTGTGCAGACACAGGCAAAACATTCTTACACATAAAAATAAAAGAGGCAAGCAAGTACTCATACAGGCTCTGCAGGAATGCACTCAGTGCCAGCTGCCTGCCAGTGCCTCTACAACTAAACTCCTCCTACAAACTGCTTCCTTGCAGAGCAGTGCACTCAGCCTAGTGTCTACTAGAAGCCCAAACCTGTAGCTTTTGTGCACTTTCAGGCTGTTAGACACTCATGTTCCAGGCACAGACCTACTGGTGTGGTTGCAGGCAATGATGTGAGTTGCCAGGAGAGATCTTCTGAAGAAGGCCAACCATAAATATTTTCAGAAGGAAATGGACTTGTACTCTATGAAGATGACCCACTGTGGCCCACAGACATTTGTAGGACATCAGAGAACTTGGGCTTGGGAGACAGGCTCTCACCTAGCTCCAGCTGATCTCAAACTTGCTATGTTAGCTCCTGGGTCCTCCTGTCTCTACCTCACAAGTTCCAGGATCACAGGTGCTCGCCACAATATCACTGAGAAAACTTTAAATAAGGTCAATACTTGCTGTCCCTAATACTAAAACCTGGCTGAGAGTATCTATGGTCCACGATGAGGACACTCCAATGCAGTTCACAGCACAGCACAAATGTTTGCTGGACTTAGCACTGACCAAAAAATATTTGATATGCACAGAGATGGAAACTGTCAAAGACACGTACTTCTGAAACACTATGATGTCGCCATCCATCAGCTCGTCAAGGGCTTTATCAAGAGACACGTCATAGTCCTGAATTCTTTCTGTTAAATTCGGCTTAACTTCCTACAGGAAGAGATAGCAAATGGTTACATTTAAGAACGTCTTTTATGACCAGATTCTTTTTTGTTACTTATGCCTTCTCTGCATCCAAGTCTTTTCACCTACGTGCTGTGTGTTTTAATTCTTGAGACAGGCTCTCCTTGTTGCTTCAGGTTGGCCTTGGACTCCTGTGCTCAAGCAACTCTCTAGCCTCAGCCTCTCAAGGAGTCAGGATTCCAATCTCACATGACCACACCCATCTTATGCACATTTTTATTCAGTTAAAATACAAGTGGGAAAGCCGGGCGGTGGTGGCACACGCCTTTAATCCCAGCACTTGGGAGGCAGAGGCAGGCGGATCTTTGTTAGTTCGAGACCAGCCTGGTCTACAAAGTGAGTCCAGGACAGCCAAGGATACACAGAGAAACCCTGTCTCGAAAAACCAAAAAAAAAAAAAAAAAATACAAGTGGGAAAAACAAATCTATAAATATCTAAACGATCACAAATCCTAAACTGGTAAAAACTCCATATTTTAAAAGGTGCAACAGGGTGTGGTGGGACATGCCTGTAATTCTAGCACTTTGGGAAGTAGAGGCATAAGATTAGGAGGCCAAAGTAGCTACATATAATTAAGTGTGAATCCAGCTGGGTTTACACGAGACCCTTTCTCAATAAACTACAAAAACAAAACTGTAATTCTCAACTAAAGCACAGAGGACCTGGTGGTGGCCCACGCCTTTAATCCCAACACTCTGGAAGCAGAGGCAGGTAGATCTCTGTGAGTTCGAGGCCAGCCTGGTCTACAAAGTGAGTCCAGGACAGCCAGGGCTACACCGAGAAACTCTGCCTCAATACCACCCTACCCCCCCCAATAGAAAACATACACAAACTACAGAGCAAGCAATAATGACTTTCAAGATGAACAGAACCACCTTCCTCCCAAGCAGAAATGATACAGTGACTACAGAGAAATAAAACAAGCAAACCTCATAGAGGATAAGGCTAGTATCCTGGACAAATCCTGCTCTGTCACACATAACCGGGAGCAAGTCATCTAGAATGAAGAAAACGGTTAAATACACAGCTCTAATGCACTAAGCAAAGCCTAGTCTGAAGGAAGTGCAGCCAGGACTTACGTATTTTACAGGATATGGGTGTGTAGATATGTCCACAGTAATTCAAACTCCGTGTTTTAGGATCATACATCTTCAAAAATAACATAACATCATCTACAAGTTGATGAACAGGCTGTTAGGATCCTAACCCTTAGTATGATGTTGGAAATGCTAACAAGTAAAAGCTTCGGTTAAGTGACAACCCATTGACAGTGACAAGTCCCCTAGAAGTTAGCAATGACACGAGGGTCCTTCAGGAGGCAAAGGCACAAATCACACCTGGGCGACCATGAGGCGGTGAAGAGGACACGCAGTGCAATAAATAAATTGAGTCCCGGCACCGACTGGCTGGACCAGAATTCCCAGAGGTCTATGTCTACCAGTTGTGTCCTCCACAAAAGTGACCCCCTTGTACCAATAAGCCTGTTCTTACAGAGCAAAAGTCAGCTAGTTTGTGGGGCAGCCACCTGTTTAGTAGCATAGCCACAATTGTTTCAGCATTTCTTCACAGGGCTGTGTGCTATCTGCCTGCATCCCCTGCCTAACCATCTGACCAGAGGGATGAACACAAGCCAGGAGCCAGGACCACAGCATCCCTACTGTCTGCTCCCACTTACAGGAGGCTCAACTTCAGCCAGGCTCCCGGGGCTTCCTTAGGAGCCCTCAACATGGAAAGGACTGAATAAGTAACATGGAGGCACCAGGAAACCTTTCTCCAAGCAAAGAAAGGCTAAGCCCCCTGATGAGTGAGATCACTGAGGACTCCAAGCCTACAGATTGCTCTAAAAGTAGCAGGCAGCTCGTGGGCACTTACGATCTTTATCAAACTTGGGCAATGTTGCTCCACTAGCAGCCAGCTCAGGATCAACTGTTTCCAGGAATATTGTCCAAGGATTTTCATTATCACTCAGTTCAATCATCTATTTCCAAAAAAGATGCCGATTTTAG
The DNA here is from genome assembly GCA_907164525.1 of Lophiomys imhausi. Classification (NCBI taxonomy): domain Eukaryota; kingdom Metazoa; phylum Chordata; class Mammalia; order Rodentia; family Muridae; genus Lophiomys; species Lophiomys imhausi. Next base: position 8,885,475 of record CAJQZJ010031764.1, read on the forward strand.
AAGGTTGCAATGGCTTAGGTGACAGGGCGACAACTATACTTGAGCAGTGCAGAACATGTCCAGCTCTACTGAATGCAACCCAAAGGGACACAGGGCTGCCAAGTGCAGGGCAAGAGCCTCCCGCAGTTCCACACGAGATACCCGAGGAGCTACCAACAATATTTACTGTTTTATTGCCGTCTGCTTCGTTATCTAACATTGCTGGCCGCTTTGTTCCATTACTCCTTGCTTGCATAGGCCATAATCGAATTTGATCTTGTGGAAACCCCTGAAAAAAATTCAAGACTTTATTAAACACGCAGCATATATTTCTTCAACAACTTAATGCTTTTGTGAGTAAAAGGGAAGGGGAAAGGGTCAAACTCTTGTCCCATGGCTTGGACAATCTGTGCCTCTGATTTCTATCTACAAAGTCAGGACCAGTACACTCCAGGGCTCAGCTCAAGAGCCTACTTTACAGGCAGCAGAGGAGCAAACAGTCTCACAGCTCATTGCCTGAGACCTGCTACAAGGCCAGCTCTGGGGACTGAAGGAAGCAGGCTCTGGCATTAGAGACCCTGACCACAGGTTAGGAGCTCAGCTCAACATCTCCTTTCAGGCGAGGTCCAGACACAGTGACCACTCAAGGTAACAGGTCTCTCACAGAATCAACAGCCTAGGTGTGAGGAGAGAAGCTATACCCACCATGGTCTGGGAGAGGCTCTGAACAAACTCGGCCAAGGAGGAGTTCTTCAGAACCTTGAACACGGTGTACTTTACTTTCTCCTCGTCGTACATATCATTTCCTTGGTGGCCACAAAACTGGTCCTCTGCGACTATCTGAAGGCACACAGAGCTGAGCTTACAACCCTGAGCACACTCAAATTGCAACCACTCGCCTCACCATCTCCAGTGAGTTCCTGCAGCTGCACCACATGCCCAGAATGTGCAAAGAACTCCTGAGAATGGATGGACATGCCAGATGCACTGAGGTACCAATACAGCAGGCTCGCTGGCCTGAGGCTGACCTGCACTTGCATGTAGAGATGGGCTTCCTGTCGCTCCTTCCGCTTCTGCGCCTCGACCCTTTTCTCTTCTTGCAAACGCTCCACCAACTGCTGAGGAATGTCATGGTCGGTGACAGCCTGCAGCACCTCACCTGCAGGACAAACGCACCTTCTCTCACCGGGGGCTGACTCTGCTTTCCCCTCCTTACAAGGGCCTCATGTTAGGTTTTCACTAATAAAATAACCGAGGAATGTGGAAGGACTTGGGATTGTATGTCCACTTCAAAGCCCACAAGCCCAATGCAGCTTGCTTTTAGATGATGGGGATAGACAAAATAAGAAAAAGGGGGAAAAGGTTTTTGAGCAGGCAACATGGCTGGGTCCACTATGCTTTATGGTACTGTATCATGCAGAAAGCAAGCCAAGGCAGTGAGGAAACTTTTGCAGAACTACATCAAGTTGCCACAGTATAGGCATAATACAAGCCACTGGTACTCACTTAGCTTCGATTCCCTGATGTACACTAACATATAGGCATTTGTGCAGTGTCGAACAGATAGGTCATCATCGTGACCCCCATAGTTGTGCTCAATAGCTTCTTCTTTAGTACACCTGGATACCACATCATCATCAAATTTACACCACTGGAAGGAAAACAGGCAGGTGTTGAGTAGAGACACATAACTGAAGACAGTGCTGAGCAGAGACACACCCAGAATGCTCTGTCTGTCTTTTTTCACAGTCCGCATGTGCCCACTGTTACTGTTTGTACTCAGCCTGTTTCCAGCTTTGGACCAGTCATTAGCATAGTGTCAACCCTTTGGAGAATTAACGGACTCAGAGTACAATGAGTTCATTAAGTAGGAACTTCATACTATACTCATACAATTCATTTTTATAGAAGAACCTCATAATGCTGTGGCAAGCTTCTGACTTAAAATTATATAATAATCATCTTCCAATTTGTCTTGGACAGAGTCGCTTTAAATGCTGAAATGCCTCAGCCAAATAAGTCATCTATTCTGAAAACCTTCTTTGCCACGTGCCATCACACTTGGGGATTGTTCCCACTGTTATGAAGATGGCAGGGTGCCACTCCACAGATCGTGGATGGAGGACACATCCACAGCCTGATGCAAGGAAAACTGCTGTCAGTATTTGTCAGCTGCATGAGAGCGACCCTGTGAGGCACAGTGTTAATTACTAGCACAGAGTACAGTCTCTAATGTACCACCCACCTTCACATTGTTGAAAATTAGACAAGAAAACAACATTTCAGTTTCAAAAACCACAAATGGTCAAGATCTGGGGAGGAATCCACCAAGTTCATGAAGCATGAACCAGAAGAGGCATGTGTTTAAAACATCAGCATCCAAGGCACTTACTTTGCCGTCCCCTTTGGGGTTCAGGTAAACCACATAATGTCCACCGTGATTATCTCCACTGTGAACCAGGACTGCATGGAGAATATAATTTGCAGGGTCCTTAGGATCTGTTTTTTGCAGAAATTCATCGAGTGGTAATTGTTCTGGAAACTCAAACCTATTCAAAATATTTTTTAAAAAGAAGCTCAATATTGATTAACATGCAAAATATGGTGTCCTTTAGAGCTTTGTTATAAACTCTTATAATTGACTGTTCATCATTAATCATGAATTATGGATGACTCTGAAGGCTCTTGAAGCTACTTCTGAAGGAGCACCTAATTACCAGAGAAATTATTTATGTCAATTTAAAGTTAGGGAAAATTCAGAGAGAACACTCAGATAGTATGAGGTTTAAGTTCAAAGGCTTTACTGTGGCGTCTTACAGAAATTTACACTGAATTCAATTCTAGTATATATATGAGCCTAAGACATTCAGGACACCTTGATATTAAGAGAGAACAAGCCATTTGGCTAGAGAAGGTGTGTGTAAAGATGTCCGCCCTTCAATTCTACGAGCACACTGCATCTGACACATTTTAAATTACTGGCTTCTTGTGACTTAGTTTACCAAATGTCATCAAGTCCTCAAGTGTGTGACAGCAGCTCAGTTCAGTGCCTGCTTAGTGTGCATGAGACTGTGGCTTCTATCACCAGTATGGTGTACATTAGGTGTGGGGGCTCAGCTCTCGGGTGGGGTGATTTGGCAGTCAGTGTGAGGTAAATGAACCGTCTCCAAGTTAAATAAATAGCCTTCAGTGACAGGAAGGAATGCCATGCACAGCAGAACAGAGTCCAAGTATCCAGTGACTGAGGGCTGTTTGGATACAGCCTTACTACCTTGGTAGTGTAAAACCTCACATTTCGGCCAGGTGGCGGCGGTGTATGCCTTTAATGCTAGCACTACGGAAGGCAGAAGCAGGAGGATCTCTGTAAGTTAGAGGCTACCCTGATCTAAGGAGTGAGTTCCAAGACTATTACACAGAGGAACTCTATCTTGAAAAAAAGATAAGGAAAAGGGGAAGACAAAACACCAAAAACAAACAACAAACTCAGAAAAAGAAAACTCAAGAGAAAGTGTGTACTTTACCACTCATACAAAGGCTCATTAACAGTTAGGCCAGGCTGACCTCAAACACACAATGTATCTGAGGATGACCATCAATTTCTTTTCTTTCTTTTTTAAGATGTATTTATTATGTATACAGCATTCTGCCTGCATGTACACCTGCAGGCCAGAAGAGGGCACCAGGTCTCATTATAGATGGTTGTGAGCCTCCACCATGTGGTTGCTGGGAATTGAACTCAGGACCTCTGGAAGAGCAGCTAGCAGAAGCGCTCTTAACCGCTGAGCCATCTTAATGTTGCTGTTTCCACCTGCCCCTATGGCAGACCATGCCTGGTTTATGCAGTGCTAGGGAAGAAGCCCAGGGCCTCATAGCCTGATACTACCAATGAAAGCACATCCCTAAGTCCTTGAATTTGTTGTCTTAGAAATATGAAAAGGAAACGAGAATGGGGTAGACATATTTCATCATTCTTGAAAGTTCTAGCACATATTAGAAGCTAAAAACAAAACAAAAACAGTAATCTGTTGTAAGATTCACATTTAGTCAAAAGCATCAGAAAAGCCAAATACAAACTCTGTAACCTAGTCAGAAAACCCTGCCCTTTGCCTCCAATGTGGCAAGCAGAGGGCTGGGGTAAGGGCAGACTCCCTGAGAGGGACAATCAACTGAAAACAACCACCCATTAAATGACATCTCTACTGTTGCAGAAGCAAGGACCATGTTGCATAACAGAAAAGGGAACAGAGAAAACAGACGCTGCACACCAAGCCCTTGAAATCCTCCCCATTACCTATCATTGATCTTGATGTTTTGGTCCGTCTGAGGGTCATACATAAACCTCATCAGTTGTAGGTGTAACACTGGTGGCAGCGTTAGAAATTTCACACCTTTCTCTGCTTCCTGCAAGTTAAGAAGAAATGGTGATTTTTAGCTCACTCCTGCCTTTTTTTTTGTTTTGTTTTGTTTTGTTTTTGGAGACAGGGTCTCACTTTATAAACTTTGAATTTGCAGTGACCACCCCCCTCCTACCTCTGCCTCTGAAGTTACCGTAGCAAGTTTTACCAGTCTTCTTGTTTTTTGAGACAGAGTTTCATTCTGTCACCTTGGCTGGCCTGGAACTCGCTCTGTAGATCAGGTTAGCATAGAACTCAGAGATCCACCTGCCTCTGCCTCCCAAGTGCTGGGATTAAAGACATGCGCCACCACGCCGGGCTCTTTACCTGTTTCTTAATTTTTGGTTCTGAGCCTAGCCTTTAATTGCTGAGCCATCTCTCCACCCCTTTACCTGTTTCTTTTTTCTTTTTCTTTTTTTTTTTTTTTTTGGTTTTTCGAGACAGGGTTTCTCTGTTTAACAGCTCTGGCTGTCCTGGACTCGCTTTGTAGACCAGGCTGGCCTCAAACTCGCAAAGATCCGCCTGCCTCTGCCTCCCAAGTGCTGGGATTAAAGGCGTGCGCCACCACCGCCCGGCTCCTTTACCTGTTTCTTAACACCAGAAAATAACTGTTTCTGACCAGGGAGACAGCTCAGAGCTGGAGACAATTGGCCCACAAGGGTGACAGATCTGTGATCCCTGGAACCCACCTCAAAACGGAAGGAAAGAACTGTGTCCAACATTGACTTCTAACCTCCAAACATGTTTCCACACATGAAATAAAAATAAATTTATTTTTATTTTAAAAAAGGAAATACTTAGCCGGGCGTAGTGGCGCACGCCTTTAATCCCAGCACTTGGGAGGCAGAGGCAGGCGATCTTTGTGAGTTTGAGGCCAGCCTGGTCTACAAAGCGAGTCCAGGACAGCCAGAGATATTCAGAGAAACCCTGTCTCGAAACCCCCCCCCCCCCAAAAAAAAAGGAAATACTTGTGGACTTTTGACGGTGAAGGTGAGGAGATCTTCAAGTTAAAGTATGCAATGTGTGGGAGATTACATCCTAACCTGGTTGACCAGCAGAGGAACAGGAGTTATTTAAAAGGCTACTTGCTACCTGCAATATTACAGTCATTAAACACTATGAAAAATAGAGAACTGCAAAAAAACCCAAAACAAAACAAAACAAAAAAAAAACCCAAAAACCCCTGTTAAGAAGAAAACTGTGTTTTGAGGCCAGTTTGGTCTACACGGTGAGTTCCAGGATAGCCAGTTCTACACAGAGAATCCTGTCTCAAAAACCAAAACAGGCCAGGCTTGGTGGCGCACGCCTTTAGTCCCGGCACTTGGGAGGCAGAGGCAGGTGGATCTCTGTGTGTAACAGCCTGGTCTACAAAGTGAGTCCAGAACATTCAAGGATACACAGAGAAATCCTGTCTAGAAAAACAAAACCCTACAAAACAAAACAAAAACAAACCGGTGATCAAAGTTCTATGAAGAGGCATGTTACAGAAGCCCCACAAGAGCAAGCACATGTGCAGGCAGGAGGATTCAGGAATGGCCTTTCCCCTGAACGCTGGAGCACAGGCTTGGTGCTCACAATGCTCAGCTGGCCCTGCTTCTCACCACCTCAACTCCTCCCTGAGCTTCACTTCCAGCCCCATTCTCAGTTAAGAGCTAGAGACCAAATAGGAAAACGTATTTGACAACATTCTCTGTAATGCAGGAGGATGCTAGAGATGGGGTTACCTCAAGAGAAACAAAAGTAGAGGCTCAGGCTGCGACTCCCCATCAAGAAACAGTGAAGACCGAATGCATCCCCACCCTCCCTACTGCAGTGAGCATCCCTGCTGCACACCCAGACTCTAGACCACCCAAGGTGGAAAGGGGCTTCTCAGGTACCTCACAGCGCTCATTCTTTTGGGTTCTGTTGGCTGGTTGGGCTTTTTTTGTTTTGGTTTTTTTTTGGGGGGAGGGGGGTTTCGAGACAAGGTTTCCTTGTGTAGTAGCCCGGACTGTCCTGGACTCACTTTGTAGACCAGGTTGGCCTTGAACTCACACATCCGCCTGCCTCTGCCACACCCACCCCAGTTCCTATGCATAGCAAAGTCTTTGATCCTCAGCTGGTCTAAACCAGCAAACTATACCAAGGCCTGGTAAGTGCTCCGATAATAAACTCACTGAGTCAGTGAGCCTAGTTATGACCCTGAAAATAAGACCCAAGATGATGGTATGCAGCTGGCCACCCTGACCAGCAGCCACAGTCCAGCTCTCCACTGCACCATGGACAGGTCCCTTGGGGCCAGATCCTAGGGGGTGCGCTCCTTATCATAAGAGCCTACTGCTCAGCAAAGTAAAGCTTTGGAAGAGTGAGGCAAACAAGACACCTAAAAACAAGAGCTGAGCATGGTAGCATGAGCCGTTAGTCCCAGCAGATCTGCCAGAGAAGCAGAGACAGGCAGATTTCTGAGTTTGAGATCAGCCTGGTCTACAAACCAGGTTCCAGGATGGTCATGGCTAGATAAACCTTGTATCAAAAATGAAACAAACAAAACAAAAAACAGTAACAACATGAAACCAAGAAAGTGTTTTTGCCTCTCAAACCACATCTCACCCCACTCTGTTGGTTTGCTCCTCTTCATCAAGCCAGCCCGCCCACCTCACCAGACCACTCAAAAGAGAACGCATGTAGGCTCAGTGTCAAAACCACAGCACACATTCATCAATGACTGAGTAACGGGGCTACCAACAGCACAGGAGGGAAGTTACCTGAAGGCCGTGTTCCCCAGCATCATATTTGTTGTCACCGTCTAGTTGTTCTACTGCCACATAATCCACAAATGATTCAAATACTTTAAAAAGAAGTAAAAAGGATAGATCAACTGGTATGATCAATAAAGCTCAAGTACACAGCACAGGCAGTCTGGGTGTAAACTGTGTGGAGAGCACGTGACTGCAACTAGGAAGAGCGCTTCACCATCTACTGAACACCGTGACACAGGCGGCAACTGCACATTCCCTAACAGTCCTGAAGAGGTGCTATGCTAATGACCTTCTCCAGTAAAATGGCAGAAGGGAAACTCAAGCACTTCATTTCAATTTGCTTAAACACTAATAAAGCTTAATCCATGAAGACAGTATGGGACTGGCAGCATAGACAACCGATGGGTCTATAAAAGGGGAATAAAACTGAAGAGCTGGGTGAGATGGCACCAAGCCAGAAGAACCAGAGCAAAAAAGGTGGGCCTGCAAGGGGCAGGGTGATGTCAGTCCTGGTGTCCTGGCCCACCCCGTTCTGGATCACACACAGTAAGAATAGCAACAAGAACAGACCAGCACAACTGATACGACTTCACTAAAATGAGTACAAACAGCACCATCGGGAATAGATAAGGCTAGTCACAGCCTGTGGGAAAGACTTCCTGCTCCAATGGGGATGGGCTAACACAATCGGGCAACAATGGGTCCACAGTTACACTGAGGGCAGTGGTGCTGTGGGCAGCGGTCTTAGAGAGAAAGGGACAGAGGAGAGCCAGGACCAACAACAACAGAATGCAGGGGAAGGCCCAGTGATGGGAGCTGCGCCACCAATGGAGACACAGGCAGCAGGAGGCTGGGGGGACACAGGATGTAAAGAGTGGTCAGATGTTTGGTGAACACCTATGCAGACCATGGGAAAAACAGAAACAAGTGTAATCCTGAACTCCAGATAATGATGGGGGTAGGGAGGACCCTCAACAAAGGAAAAAGGGTCCTAACAGGAAGACAGTGATCCAATACAAAAAACAAACAAGCAAGAAAATACAAAAACAAAAAATGACTTGTCAATCTTCAATCTATGCCCAGAAAAAATGTCATCTACAACAGTGAAAGCTTACTTTTTATACAGGTTTTTAAATGGAATACACAGGGGGCTGGAGAGATGGCTCAGAGGTTGAGAGCACTGGCTGCTCTTCCAAAGGTCCTGAGTTCAATTCCCACCAACCACATGGTGGCTCACAACCATCTATAATGAGATCTGGTGCCCTCTTCTGGCCTGCAGGCATATGTGCAGACAGAACACTGTACACAATTTAAAAATGGAATATACAGAATCATTTTTATATTGGTTTTAGTTCTGTGGAAAAGCATGTAAACTGATCACTAAACTTATTATCAGTCCACACCAAGAAATAAAGTTGAAGCTCAAAATGAAGTTGAGCCTTGTCATAATGCAAGCCAAAACAAAAACAAAAAACCCAAACCAATGTAATGGCCTGAACTGCAGATAAAAGCAGAGTATCTTTAAAAGAACGGTCCCTAAATGGGGCACTAGGTGATAATCAAACCACTGCTCCTGGGAAGAGGCAGGAGCATCCATGCAAGAACATGGCGCCGAACAAAAGCCAGATTACAGCAAGGCTGGCCTAAGGTACTGAGCTAGACTGGGTTCCTCTGAGGGGATGAGGGAGCCAGGGACTGCGTGCAGGCCACGGGAGGGCTCTGGGCAGCCAGACATGCTGCTCTGAGAGCTGAGGAAGATAGAAGCAGGTACTCACTCGGTGTGCAGTATACTTTAAGACGTCACCCCTGCACCCACCCTTTATTAGAATACAAGCACTGCATAAAATGAGACACTGAGCTAGGGCAGCAATGACTGAAAGCTTATGAAGTATGGAACAAGACTTACTGTTTTTCTTTCCTTTTATACTTAGCTGGATGTCGTAATAATCCTCTCTCCTGTCAGAACGGTAGTCTACTTCTTTGCACTGAATATAAGACTGTAAGAAAGTGAGAATGAACAGAAGGGCAGCTTCAGTGTTGGTCATCAAGTCTACGTTTATAATCTTTCAGAGGCATTCTTTAAAATTAATGCTCACATACCACCATTTTGCCTCTGAATAATTTTGGAATGGTGCCTTCTACACACGTGCCTTTCATCTTGTTTTCCACATTATCAAGCAACTGAAAGAGAAGATTTGGGCATTTAAAAAAACACCACCACCACCACAAACCCGTTAAGAGTGATTCATAGTAATTCAACACTTGGAAATGCCCACAGTCAGAGACTTTCTAGACTATTAAAATATTACCTTTGGCATGCAATTATTAAAAAACATACAAATCTTTCTTGGCTGGATTTTGTTGCTTTTACAAAAAATATCTACATGCAATAGTTGAGGTTAACCTTTTATACAGTCTTTTGGAATGAATTAGTAATCTGTAGTGTCTTTAGAAGCATTTTTTATATTTATTTTACCTCTGTGGAAAAGCATGTAAATTGATCACTAAACTTAACTCGTAATGGTCCACACCAAGAGATTAATGAGGTTGAGCCTGTCAACAGGATTGACTGGTTTGTCCATGGATATTTAATGAACTGATTCAATCCAGCTAGTGCTGCAAAAAAGAAAACACACCTTGCCCAGCTAATCACCTCGAACAGACATTCCACGTCTGCGCATCTATGTCTTTCTTCAATCAAGAATGAGAATGTACTAGGTGCTAATGACCTTGGGGACAGGCACCAGCAGAGAGGCAGCCCAGGGGACGTGGGTGCAGACGGGTTTCTGAGCAGCAGCACACAGCCCCACTGTCACAGTGAATGTGGCTGCCTGAGCCAACGTGCATCACCGTCACCCTTGCTTTGTGGCTCCTGTGCATATGCTCAGTCAACTGGCAAGAAACCCACTCCTTACAGCTAGCCACATCCGTCAATTGTCCCCAGAAGTCACCTTCTTCTGACTGACAGTCTTTCCCACTGTTTACAGCTAGATGAGTCCTAAACCAGGCATGGTGGTGCATGTCTGGAATCCCAGCACTCTGGTCTACACATCAGTTCTAAGCCAAGGTCTAATTACCTGTGACGTTTTACTTGGTGATGACTTCTAGCATTGCTTCTAACATTCACTCTAAGAACCAAACAGTTACTGCTTGAAACTTACCACTCGACAAAGCTCTTGAACATCGTGTTGCATGAAGCTATCTAAAGTTTCCCACCTTTCAAAGAGAAAACGAGTATCTACATTTCAATTTCCGCATGTCAAGGGAGTAAATTAAGAAGCAATCTAGATTGTAAACTAAATTGAACCAATCACTACCCTCAAAATCAGGGGTTGGTCTTTTTTTGTTTGGTTTGGATTTTTGTATATAAAGAGTACCTTGGGGATTGTCATAATTCAAAGATTAAATTGAATTTTATCAGCAGCCAGCAAAAAATTTAAACTTCTGTTTTCTAAGATCTTACTTAGAAGGTGGTACCTACAAGTTACATAAACATACAAAGCTACACACTCCCCTTTGTTAAAAAGCAAAGTAATGAAGTCTTTCAAGAAAAATTCTAAGACAAAGCCTAATTCCAAAGAGGGAAAGTATAAAAACTCGGGGACGACAGCAAGCCTGCCTCAACTTGATGCCGTGTCACTCCTGTCTCCACTCTTGTCCCTTACACAGAAAGAGGAATGGAGGTGGATTGCTGATACATACCCAAATGACTTTGTGAGCTTTTTTGTTCCTACGGGCTTATCGCTGTGCTGTAATTCATAGAACACTCTCTGTAATGCTAAAGGGACGCTTTTAGATGAATCATCGCCCTCTGTTGGCATCATGTACACAGCCTAAAAGAATTGATTTAGAAGTGTTTAATTTTAGGTAAAAGTATCATGTCCAATATCATAAGGAGTAAAGCAATTTGTTAGGGGCTCTTGACTATGCCCAAGTTTGAAAAACCATCAAATGTCTGTAGAGACAATTTAGAAAACACAAAACAGAATGCAAAAAATTAAGTCACCTACAGCTCACCACCTCGGCAAAAAGGTGGTTAAACTTGCCATTATTTATGAACAAAAAAGATGATGAAATGTAGATGGTCCTCAAGCTACCACTTCACACAATCCCATCGCAGAAGTCACCTGCCTGGCAAGAGCGTGCAAATGAGACACAGAAAGAGTCTAACTCAAAGTCCCTTCTCTTGGTACAGCTCCATATTGTCTGCAAAAACCCTCTGATCAGAAAAGCACCACCCTCTATCATTAGATTCAAACTGCTCTTATTAATCCATGTAAACATAAGGTCCTTCTAACCCCAGCTATTATGAAGCTGAGGCAGGAGGATCACAAACTAGTGAGTGAGTTTAAAGGCAGTCTACCCACTTATTAAGAGCCGCCTCCTCCTTAACTTTGTTTAACATAAGAGTGTGTGAGGCTGGGTGTGGAGTCACATATCTTTAATCCCAGCACTCTCTACAAAGACCAGGCGGATCTGTGGGTGCCAATTCGGATCCAGGACACTAGTGCTATACACAGCCCTTATCTTTAAACAAACAAACAAGGGTGAGGGAAGTCTGGGAATATAACTTAGAGGTAGAAACATTAGTTCTAGGATCTAATTGTTACCACTATCGTGTTGGTATTTTCCAAGTTGATCAGCTAAATTAGCTTCGAGAGCAGGTGCTTCCCATGTGCAAGACTAAAGGCAGCCTGGCAGGTCGCCTTGTGGAGAAAGGGCTGCAGTCCTCACAGGGGAAGGGAACAACTGCTGAATACTTATTGGGCCTGTGACATACCTCGCAGACCAGAAGGCAAAAAGGCAGGTGAGAGGAGTCCTGTTCGTTTACCTTTCGCAGCTGGTTGGTGAAAAACAAAGTCTGCAGCAGACTGTTCATGTAGCACGTCGCCCCCTGATTCTTCAAGCCAACGTAGCCAGTGTGCTTCTTTGAGTCCCACCTGAAAAACAGCCCAAGCTTGAAGGAACACGGCCCAGGACACCTTCTGGACTCTACAATGCTGACACTTGTGTGGCTGAGTGTCACTGTCTCGTGCCATCATCTCTTTTCTAGCATCCTGACAAAGGAACATGTTCCACACACCATTCCTCCAGGAACAACACTGTGGGAACTGAGGCCTGACTGTACATCACTCAGACCCTTTCATTGCCGTGACTATTCAAACTCCATTTCAGCATTCACCTGTGTGCTAACAGTTCACAGCACTGCTGTCATTCATGAAGTTCAGCACTCACAGACACTGGGGGTACCCTTCTATATCAAATGTGATTTCACAACAATCTTATCACACACACACATTAGCAATTCGCATATCTGATCAGTACGACATGGCAAAAGATGAATATCCCATCACCCCCACTGCCACTTCTACAGAAACACATATTCAGGAGGAAGACAAAAATGTGTATTTTATAAGTTTTAGAATGCACTTCTAAACCCCAAGGGCTTTTCCTTTGTTACATTATTTGGGTGGCTACTTAGGAAAATCGGTAGTCTGAGCTGTGTACACACTCAGATATCTTCAACCCATGTGGTAACACAGTCAGAGAAAAATCTACTGGGAAAACAGAAAACTACTACTACTTTGACCCAACCTCCCTGTACACACTAACTAGAGCATGGACTAATGCCATCAGTGAGAGTGACAGCTACTATGCAGTCCAAGGGTCTGGCCATGCCCAGATTAGAACCTCACATTTAAAAAGAAACTGGAGCTAACACTAGTGGCCAGCACGTTCCCTGTGACAAGATCTCACACCTGTGCAGTCTTCAAAACACAGCAAAGCCTCACTACACAGCCATGAATATGAAGGCCCTGGCTTCTCTACTAAGTAAGACTGTGCCTTCCAAAGACTGGGAAATCAGCTAGTTCTGCTGGTTACATTCAGAAAACCCACTGGTGAGTGAGCACCAAGGGGTTAAATGAGAGGATGTGAAGTAGGCAGCAATGATGTTAAGTGTTGGGGCAATCTCAAGAGGGCAGGCTTACAGGTAAGCACATCTCAACATATGCTAATGCTTCTCAATACAGTACACCAATTGAACAAAAACTTACGCAACTCCATGGGGAGCATCCGCCTGTACAAAAACTTCAAAGGTAACTTTGTCATCATCTATAAATCCCTTTTCAGGATCAGTTACTTCCTGTAAAATAAAAATATCCAACTCACATTAAGAACATCCCAGCACCTACTTTACTCCAAGGAGGCAACCGTCTGTACTGTGCACTCAGTAAAGCACTGCTTCAGAATTTAGTAGGGTACTACTTTAAAATGTTTGCACAACTTTACCCTACTTTGGAAGTGGTACATTTTGTTTTAAGCATGGCCTCCTGGGAGCTTTGAAAAGGTGTTCAGGGTTTAGTGCCACAACCTGGGTGAACTGGTGAGGTTCTGAAGTACTCTGACTGGAAGAGCCACATGCCAAAGACCACCCACTGGCCACAACCTCTGTGGAAAAGGGGGCCCCCAGAGTACTGTCTTCACAAAAAAAGGTCAGCCTACCTGAAAGGACTTCCAACGTGTGTGTCGGTGGGCTGGAGAAACAACTCTGCTTAACAGGCATGCTACTCCATCATGAAAATCAGAGTATGGTCCCAGCACCCAGTCTCACAGCTCACAAATGCCTAACTCCAACCCAAAGAATCTGACAACCCCTCCTGGTCCCCTCATACACAAACAAGGAGCTTTTGAAAGATATTTTTAAAATTCATACTTGATGCCAGGCAGTGCACACCTTTAATCCCAGCACTCAAGCACTCGGAAAGCAGAGGCAGGTAGATCTCTGAGTTGAGAGCAACATGGTCTACCTAGTGAGTTCTAGGACAGCCAGAGAAAACCCTGTCCCTAGAATGGGGAGTGGGGGTGGCGCGGGACCGACCATACCTGAGAGCCAATGAGATGACAGTGAGTGAAGGCACTTATCATCTAAGCCTGAACTCGGGGACCTGAGTTCAATCCACAGAACCCACATAAATGTGCCACAGCATGGCACATGTGTGCCCACACTCAAGTTATTTGCACACAAGCATATACAGGAAGATAATAAAGTTTGCATACCATGCACACACAGGATAGTAAATAAAATTTAAGAGGTTGCAATCTGAATCCTTCTGTGTACTGAACACCTAATGCCAGAAAGCCACACCAACCTCTAGATACCTGTTCAACTCACACAGCAAGATTTCTGAAGAATAGTAGAACAAGACTAGCAACCACAGTTGGGACATTAAGATTTGAACTCTGTCACTTACACTCCAGGCCATGAAGTTAGAGAATCCCCAGTCATTCTCCTTGTGGAAGAACAAGTGACTGATACGACGGCTGAATGACTTGTCATCATCCCTGTAGTTAGTTATCTTCAGCACCGCTTGTGCATGGCATGACCACGACCTATGGGGGGGGGGGGGGGCAAAAGAAAAAAAAAATCACCCACGCCTCAGTTGATACATTCAACTGAGTCACACATTTTTAAACCATCAAAACCATCATGTGAAAATCTACCTTGGATAGAGAAGAGGGATGTGAAGGTACATCTACAGTGCCTTAACTCATGATTTTTATTTTATTATTTGGAGACAGGGTCTCACCATGTTACTAGCTGGACTAGAACTCAGAAATCTACCTGCCTCTCTGCCTTCCTCAGACCTAGGATTAAAGGTGTATACCATGATAACTGGCTTGTGTTTATTTTTTAACCCCTAAAATGTTTAAATTTTTAACTATAAAACTCAAGTTCCTAAACTCAAGTGTCGGTCTTCGGTTTTGTACAATGGTGGTTAGATGAGGGATGGAGCTCAGCAGTATGGCTGCATGGCGAGTACGAATCCCAGGGTCGATGGACACAAGAATAAAACAGTGGATGAGCAAGGTATAGTAGCACACACGTAAAATCTCCAGCATTCAGGAAGCCGAGGCAAGGGGATCCTATGAATTCAAGGCTATCCTGGGTAGCAAAGGGAGACCTTTCTTCCTCTAACCCCCAAATGAAGGTGGATGCACCTCTGGGTTCTACCACAATGCAGCATTTCCCAGCAGAGCCTGCACCTGTGCCAAGGCTCCAGCACACACTTGCTCTGTGCATCAGCAGGAGACTCCCGTCAGAGGGTAGTTACATGGCTTCTATCCATGCAGTCCAGCCTGGGCACCACTTTACTATCAGAGACAAGCTAAGAAAACCTTATCTATAAATGGTCTCACTACACATAAAATTAACTTCACACCTTTTTGGGGAGGAAGGGGCAGTGCTGAGGCTTGAACCCAACCCACTGCTTGTACTAGGCAAACCCTTTATCACTGACCACTCACCAGCTTAGCTGGGCACTTATTTACTTATTATTTTTAGGTTTTTTGAGACAGGGTTTCTCTGTGTAACAGCTCTGGCTGTCCTGGATTCACTTTGTGGACCAGGCTGGCCTCGAACTCAGATATCCACCTGCCTCTGCCTCTCAAGTACTGAAATTAAAGGCATGCACCACCACACCTGGTTTAGCTTGGCACTTCTTAACATTAAAGGAGAAGGAAATCAACTGTGTTCTTCCCAGGAGCATTTACAGAAAAGCCAGAAGTGCTATTCTCTGGAGAGCACTCTCCGAAGGTTCCCAAGCACCAGAATCAGGGGTGACATATGCCCTAAATACAGTGTTAGGCTCCTTGGTGTAGACAAAGGGACAATGTACTCCATATTCCGCATCAACTCTCCTTCCAGCTGAGTTTAACACTGACAGTGAGAGGTGTAGATTAAAGGGAAATCCACAGACTTCTGAGATTAAATTAAAGGAGTAAAGTTTGAAAGACATACAGAACACAGAACCTCTTTCATATAATGGGAAGGACCTCCAAGATTTCTTTGTTTCTTGGTTAGTGAGACAGAATCTCATGTAATCCAGGCTGACCCTGAACTGAACCTCCTGCCTCCATTTCTCAAACATCAGTATTAAGACAACTTTACAATAAATCTACTTTTGAAAAGTTATAACCACCCCCCCCCATGGGCCAGATCCATACTGTTTTAAACACCCCACTAACTGCTGTGACTTGTACTTTCCAACGAACCCTAGGGTCCAGGTCATCAGAGGACAAAAGGGCTGCCAGACTCTGACAGTCACACCTATGGCATCTGCTTACGGTGAGAAGGAAGCTCAGTGGCTGGCAGAGCCCACATGGACCCAGTTAGAGCTGGGCTCTAACATACTGTGCCCAGTTTTTACGCTGCACTCTTATAATCAGGGCTGGGGCTGTAACTCAGCAGTACAGTGATTATGTAGCAAGTCCCTAGGTTCCATCCCCAGAGCTGAATGAAAAGGGACTGCATAGAGTTACGAAGAAACTGAAAATGAGGTTGAGTAAGGCTGATGGAATTTGGCTTCCAGAAATCTGTGCATTTGTAGTTGCATCATTTAAACTCTTACGTGGAGTCAGATTCAGCATTGCACTGGAGAAAGAATCCTACGCTTTTTTGGTGTGGTCTGTCTGGATAAAAGCGTGGCATCACCATAATCTTCCATGGCAGATTTCGCACAAAACACGGAGGGCTAAGGACCGACTCACTCAGTCTGCTGAAGCGCTCGACAGCGAACTGAAAGGTTGCCTCGGAGCGCCAACTGGTGTCTGCAAGAAAACATGCCATCAATCACAGAGCCAAGGCGGTAACCAAAAGCTGAACACTCAACACTGCAGAAAACTGCTCTACAGGGTCTCAGTCCAGTCCAACTGCTGCAGCCTCTGGGGGAAATGAGAGTCATTCCCAATTCACAGAAAGGCCAATAAGGACAGTTCCTGCACGGCTGCACTCCTAACAGAGGGGCTCAGTCACACACACCTGCCTTCCCTCAGAGAACCAAGAGTTCAAGGGAATGAACATCTACTTCAGTGTTCACCTCCAAACCTGGGCCACAAATGAGGGAAGGAAAAGGGCAGCTTTTATTTCTGTATATACGTGGGACTTACACAGGGAAGATGCACCTGGGACTGACTGGGGGAGAGGGAGAGAGAGCAGCCACTGTGCTAGGAGCACATGCCTGACAGCCAACTGTCCCTCAGCTTCAAACTCTGTGAAATCATAAGCTGGGTGGATCTCTATGGTAGCAATTTTTTTATAAAGAAATTAAAGTTCTTTCAATATGTATATTACGACAGGAATGAAGGTTTCTGCCCTACACTGCCTCTGCTCAGAGGTTGAATCAAAAATGCATCATCTAAAAAAGGGCATCATGTACCCATCATTGGCAAGTAGCCACAGGCCAGTAACTTGACGTAGTCCCAGCAATGTCTTAGTGTTTTGTCTCTCAGGCTACAGCCAGGTAGATGTCTCCTCCCACAGCCACTTTGCCACAGTTGCTACTGACAAGCACCAGGAAAGCATGACAAAAGCCACAGAGAACCAAGGGGTTGCAAAAGTGTCAGGGAAAAAAATCACTTTCTGGGCTTGGCTTGCTGCAGAGGAACAGCTCCCTGACTGGTAGGGACCGAGGGCCACCTCTCAGAGGCCTGAAGGCTCTCCCCTCCCCTACACAGAATCAGGTACTGACTCCCCTGACTGCTTGGTTCCAGATCGTAACCAGACTAGACTCATGAGGAGCATGTTAGTTAACAGAAACACTCTGCCCCTTATGTCCCCAGATTGCTGAAGGCCACCACAATAGCATCCCCATGACCCTTCCATCTCCAAACTGCATCAGTTTGTGGGATCACCTGCTTCTAGGTATACTGAAGTTGCTAGAAGTTTGCAATGACCTGGGTCTGTTCCTAAGAAGACATGTCCATCAGTCCTCACCAGAGGGTACTCTTTGCCAAAGCATCTGTCAAGAGTCGCCTGCCCCTTTTCTGTAACTACGCACACGCTGGCTCCCTCAGTAAAGGCAGGAGGACTACAGCACGGCTCCTGGGTAGCTGCCCAGCGTGCTGATGACTGGCCAAATCTACTGAATGGGGTATTCCTACACCTGCTTGAAGCGGGGAGATTCTGTCCATGAATTCGCGTAAAAGGACTTAGCAGAAAAGGTTTAGCCACATGCTCTAATGGACATACAAGTCCCACCTGAGCAGCACTAATTTCTACTTTATAGAAAAGGAAATGGAGGCATACTGGTATGAAACATGCTACAGAGTGACAGTGACTCTTCATTAATGCCCATCATCTGTGGAGACACCACGGACAGTGATACAAGTCGTCAATACAGCTTGCCTATCTCTGCAATTCAGATTTATTGGATTACATTTTACACCCACAAATAATGAAGCACACTGTAAATTAAATTTTTTTGTTCTTCTATCCCACATATTAGTCAAACCCCCAATTATTCTTTAAATATTAAGTAAAAAGAAACAGCAGTGAAACTTATTAAAAGGGGGCGTGGCACAGTGTCCATGGTTCCTACTTTACTAGTCTGCTTCTTTACATGTCACACTGGATTTCTGCGCTATACTGAATTTTTAGAACAGGCTAAGGAAGTTGGAACTTCTTTAACTTGGAGGCTGGGGTACAATTCAGTTGTAGAGCCTACAGCTGACATGAGCAACTTCACACCAGTAGAACAAATAACAATTTATAACTGTCAAACCTACCCATGGCATTAAAAGCCTGCTGATTACCGTGAAGAGACTGTATGACCTGACAATGGTCTTTGCCCAAGAATGGATGGGGTCTCCATTAAAAAAACACTGTGTGGGTTGAACTATTTCATTGGCTTTTCTGCCTTTTTGTTGTTTTTAAATACACAGGGGATCAACTTATAGGGAACTCTATATGATCACTGTCATTCAGATGGCGACAGCCCGAGGCCACTGTGATCACGCTGCTCACAGATACATACTTCTTTTACTTTTCTTAATCTTATGTGCATTGTTGTTTTACTTGCATGTATGCCTATGTGAGTGTCAGAGCTTGGAATTACAGACAAATTGTGAGCTGCCATGTGGGTGCTGGGATTTGAACCCTGGTCTTCTGGAATAGTCAGTGCCCTCAACCACTGAGCCATTTCTCCAGCCACCACCCCCCAAAACACACACACACACACATTTCTTTTTCTATAAGCACATTAGACTTCTATTCAGCCAGAGCCCTTGATAACCCACAGGCATCAGTCCTACTGCAGAGACTGTGGACAGCAGATGTACTGCCTGCCCCACAGCGCCACGCTCACTGCTATCTTATCTGCCCAGAACAAACACCAATGGATTGGCCTGGGCTTCAATTTTGTAGAGAAAGCAGATGAAGGTAGGGCACTGGAAGCTTTTGAAGGGACAAATATCTCCAAATGGTGGCTCCAGAGATGTTTTCTCAACCTTTATTATATATTAGTCATCCTAACACAAAGCTTGCAAATCACTTAATCTGAAGAAACGGGCTCTTTCCAGATACCTATAATTTAACACAGCTCTATCAACATCTTCAGAGCCCATGGATTTGCTCTAAAACTTCTTTTAGTCATGGAAGGAAAAACCATACTTGAGGAAGTATGATAAGGAAACAGCTCTGGCCACTAGGCATGGTGGCACACGCCTTTAATCCTAGCACTCAGGAGGCAGAGAGGAAGGCGGATCTCTGAGTTCAAAGCCAGCCTGATCTATGAAGGGAGATCCAGGACAGTCAAGGCTACACAGAGAAACCATGTCTCAAAACACACACACACACACACACACACACACACACAAAAACAAAACAAAACAAAAAAAGAAAATAGTTGAGACTTGCCCACCCCGTTAGTCTGTTAAAAGGATTTTTAAAATGTTCTCTTCCTCAACTAAACATGCCCTCCGTTAATGTCTGCATGCCAAGCTACCTAAATTCTTACACAAAAGATAGCTCTTGTTAAGAAGGACCATTGACACAGACAAGTCACTGATCTATTGGTCACAAATTGGCCTAGATGCAGTGGTTTTGATCGTGTGTGTCCTAGGTTGATTTAAGTAAAGGGGTTCAAAGCCAGAGTCTGGAACCACTGAGAAGCCCTTGAGGAAAGCAGTGTGGGCATGGATGGCTGAGGTGTGCATAAAGCTGAGAGCCTCTGCCTTTCCAAGGCCTGCCCTGCCCCCACGACACATACACATGACCTGTGGACCGGCACCCTAAGATCTGCTCCTGAAGCAGAGCCCCGCCCTCCTGCACCTTTGCCATGCTATGGACAGGCTTAGCCCCAAGTCCTCACTGAAGACAATTCCAGCTCCAAAACAAGAGGACCACTCTGGTTTTCCATCTGAGAACCCACGCTGCAGCACTTCTACTTTTAGGTCTTGCGATACTGCAGGAGTATTTAGTACTAAGAATTCAGTACTATTTGACTCAAATAGTGACAGAATGCTGACTCATAGACTCTTAGCCGTGGTTCTCAACCTAGGCCACCCAGGCCCCCAAGAGATATTCAGCAATGTCCAAGGACACCTGGCTGTCTGTTATGACTGCAGGTGGAAGCAGGTAGGGTTAAGATGGAAACATTGGCCTCTTGCAATACAAGAATAACCCACTGTCTGTCTCACAGCTGCTCGGAGGTCTCCCAGACACTCCTAGTAAGAGAGGGATTGCTTGAACAAAGTGCACTGGGAGAGCTGATCTGATGGGGTAGGGTGGGCTATACAGCTCAAACTGACCCCAAATGCATGCCTGGCACCTCTGCCTGGCCACCTTCCCACATGTACTCTCTGAAACACTGCTGATATCGCTGGTGTCCAAAGTGAAACCTCCAAACAAACGCCCAACAACCAATGAGAGCACACCCACACCGATGCCCTTGTCTAGAGTGGAAAGCGCACTGCACGGGGAACAAAGCAGCGGGGTGCAGCCCCGCCTCTTTACCTTCCTGAGAAATTGCCTCAGCCAGCTGCCAGGGTAAACCGCACTGTGAGAGAACTCTCAACTGCGGCTGCAGTTTCGCATGGAGGCTGAACTTTTGGCAGGAGGTCTGAACAGCAGTCCTTCTGGTGGTGCAGCCCGTGCCTGATGGTTTCTTTCAACTGCCCCGTTACTCCCCTGGGAAGGACACAACCCTCATGAGGATTGATGGACATGCTTGTACAGAACATGGTTTCAAATTACACTGCAAGACTCCAGGGGCTGCATGAAATTACTGGCTGCTCCCTTCTCAGGACTTTGACTTGCAAATGTTTCCATCTCTTAAGATGATATATTACAAAGAAGAATTCTCCAAAGAAAAAAGTGACTCCCTGACACAAAATGCACGTGCATATACATACACATATGCTTTGACACATGGAAGCTACAGAGAAAAGGGAGTGAAGAAGTATAGGGCCCAACGCTTGGCTCTCACTTCATACCTAACAGGAGCTGGGAGACGTTCTCAATTGTAGTGCACTGATAAGACACTAACGTGGGAATGGAGCGGAAAACCAAATTCCAATGCCTGGAAGTATCTTTCTGCCACAAATGGAAAAAGAAAATCTACCTGGCACCCTGGATGCTAACAGTGGCTGGAAACCTGTGGGTATGAGCAGACACCCACTCACTACAAACCTCTGGATTTGAACCCCCTTGCCTAGACTGAGGAGAAGCAACTTACCTTGAAATTTTACACAATCTTGAAATTCAAAACAAAAATAGGATCCTAAATTGCCCTCAGATACAACCTCCTGAAAACTAACTACTCTGAAGACTACAAAGTACTCAAGAAAAAATCCAGATGTGTGTCTCTGACAGCGCTCCACAGCTGTGAGTAAGTGAGCGGTACTTACCGTCCTCCATGTCCTCCTCCGCGTTGCTGTGCCCATCACTCAGGGCTACATTCCCATTGATGACAGGGTTCTGAGTAATTCTTGGTGGGTCATCTGTATCTCCAGCTTCAAGGAAAAATAAGAAACTCATGAGTTGATCTTCATAATTGGACTAGATGCACAAGAATATATTTATATTTTTGATAATTTGTAGTCAGTATATTCCACAGTAAAGTTTTTTTAAGATTTGTTTATTGTGGATACAGTATTCTGCCTGCATGTATGCCTACACTCCAAAAGAGGGCACCTTGTAGACAGCAGATCTCATTGTAGATGGTTGTGAGCCACCATGTGGTTGCTGGGAACTGAGCTCTTAACCTCTGAGCCTTCTCTCCAGCCTAGTCAGTACACTCTATTATAATGTAACTCTTTTCAAGACAGGGTTTCTCTGTGTAGCCCTGGCTGTCCTGGATTCACTCTGTAGACCTTGCTGGCCTGGAACTCACAGAGATCCACCTGCCTTGCCTCCCAAGTGCTGGGATTAAAGGCGTGCGCCACCATGCCCAGTAATATCATTAATTCTTATATTTACTAACACAAGTTTTCAAAGCTTGAAGGCAGATGAATACTGGCCACAATGAATGATAATCTTCATTTGTAGTTAATAAAAGGACAATTCTATATATATGTATATATACATACATATATATATGAGATGCTAATGTGTATTATTTCCAGTTTACTCTTACTCTAATTGCTTAGCTTTAAGAAACTTTACATAATTAATATGGAAAGTCATTTTTCAGTAAGCTTCCTAATAATTAAAACTTAATCCTCCAGGGTAGAGCTGTAGGTCTTTAGGAGAGCTCTTGCCTAACATGCACAAAGATTCCTGGGTGCCACACTTAACACCAAAAAAAAAAAAAACCCCAATAAACCTTAACCTAGAATGAAGAGACAGCTCAGAGGTCCAAAGATTAAGACCTGGTTCTGCAAAGGACCTGAGGTCAGTTCCCAAAACCAGCATGGCAGCTCACAATTGCCTGTAACTCTTAGTTCCCAGAATATAATGTCCTCATCTGAACTTTGAGGGCACCTGTACTCACATGTGCACATATCAACTCTTCTATACACACACACACACACACACACACACACACACACACACCCCTCTGAATAAAAACCATAACCCTACAGAGTATTGTTCTTAAGTTCACTAAACCCATGGAAACAAAATTAGGTAGGAAAACTATGGATTGCTTTTGGGTTTGTGATCATCCTGCCTCCTAAATATTCTGACTACAGCTGGAGCCACCACCTCTGGCTAATCCCAGGGTTAAATCAGCCCATGTATACCACACCAAAATACTGACTGACTGACTGACTGCAGAAAGCAGTTCAATTGCACAAACGCTGCCCAATCTTGTCCAGGAGCTTTTGATTTTCCCTGCCACTCCAAATACTCCAGCAAGAAATGGGTCTTATTATCTGCAGGGGGCATTCTTTTCTGAATAGGTAGGCAACTGTGTGCTGAACCTTCAATTCATAATCCCAAGTATTACTGTCACAGGGGTGGGAGGGTGTCAGACACACTCATTCAGGACCACGGACAGAGCTGAGGTGGTTCCCCTGTTTGGCTCTTAAACTGTGTAGTCCTCAACTGGAGCATGAAAACTCTCCAACAACTCATGCATTATATGATGCTTCCCCATCTCTGTTTCAAAACCCTCAAAAGAAACAGGCATTCCCATCCATATTTGGACAGACAAATTTAAGATCACTTCCAATCTCCACAAGCTACTAAGGCCTCTAATACACGTTTTATTAAAAAGTGGTTTCTAAAACCAAACACTTTAAAACTAGCCCTTTAATCTCTATCTAAAAACCACAATCCCCTTGGATAAAGGTTTGTCTGGGGGGTGTGGAATACCCCATGTAAGGAGGTCTTCCGGCTAGCCTGGAACTCACAATCACCCCTGCCTTGGCCCCCAAAGTGCCAGGTGACAAAGAAGTGAGAAGGTTTTGAATGATAAACGCTATGTTAAGAGACAGGAGATGTCAGGCGGGCGTGATGGCCCACACCTTTAATCCCAGCAGGCAGCACCCTGGAGGCAGAGGCAGGTGGATCTCTGTAAATTCGAGGCCAGCCTGTTCTCAGCCAGGCTGTTACACAGAGAAACCCTGTCTCGAAAAACCAAAAAAAAAAAAAAAAAAAAAAGAGAGAGACAGGAGATGTCGAGATTCTTTTTGGTGATTTAACTAGTTCAAACTTTCTAAATAAGGAACACAAGGGGCTAAACCAAAAAGAACTAGATACTTCAGATTTTTTTTTCCTTTTGGTTTTTCCAGGCAGGGTTTCTCTGTGTAACAGCATAACAGCTCTGGCTGTCCTGGACTCCCTTTGTAGACCAGTCTGGCCTAGAACTCAGTGATCCTCCTGCCTCTGCCTCCCGAGTCCTGGGATTAAAGGTATGCGCCACCACGCCTGGCCAGAATTTCATTTCATTTCTTTTTTTTTTTTTAAGATTTATTTATTATGTATACAGTGTTCTATCTGCAGGCCAGAAGAGGGCACCAGATTTCATTATGGATGGTTGTGAGCCACCATGTGGTTGCTGGGAATTGAACTCATGACCTCTGGAAGAGCAGCCAGTGCTCTCAACAGCTGAGCCATCTCTCCAGCCCGGCCAGAATTTCTTTAACCTACATCTATTCCCCTCAAATCACCTTCAAGTTTTATGGGGTAAACCCTGACCAATGCCTGGAAGTTCTGAGGCATTCCTGTGTTTCAAAGGGTCACAATGCAATTTCTCCACATATATTATTTTTTATTGCTTTACATGAAAACCTCTCTGTGCAACTACACAGGAGGGCTGTGGCCAACATAACAGTTCACCCGTGGTTAAAGTACCCCAAAAGCCTCAGAACCTGAGTTTCATCACTGAAATGCAAAGAAAGGACCAACTCTCCAAATTGTCCCCTGAGCGCCATGCATATACCATATATATATATACACCTGCTCTAGTTCTCTCACTTTCTCTCCCCTCATGCCAATGTGTGCGCGCATGCACACCCCAATTTAGCATGGTGGCACACGCCTTTAATCCCAGCACTCAGGAGGCAGGGGCATGTGGATCTCTGAGTTTGAGCTCAGCCTGGTCTACAGAGTGAGTTCTAGAGCAGTTAGAGTTGCATAGGAAACCGTGTCTTGAAAAGCAAGCAAACAAGCAAGCAAGCATCTGGGAAAGCTGTGTGCTGGAATACCCAGAGTGTATCATTCACTTCCTTGACAAATTCTCAAAAGTCTAAGGACCTATTCCTATTGAACCTGTTCATCTGGATCCTTACTGGAGGTTAAGTGACAGTAGCCAGTCTGTTGCACACAAGAATTTGGAGTTGACAGATCTTAAAGAAATTCTCATCAATTACACCAGGCAGTGTGTGTGGTCCTACCACAAATGCCTTTAAACATAATTTGTGTAAAAATACCAACCTGACATATCACTCTCAAAACATCCTTCTAAATACAAGCATATTGAAACATTTTATAACCCATTAGTAACTGTGAAGACAAAGGTCTGCTTTTATTAATTCCACTGAAATCCAAGTAAGATACAAGTAAATTCAGATTGAAGCTAAAAGAGGGGTTTTGGTTTTGGTTGTGTTTTGCTGGGATGAAAGGCTGTTAGTTTAAATATGCTGTGCTGGATAAGAGTGTTTTTCCAGCAAAAGTTATATTGATCATAAAAATTGAGTTCAAGAGAGTTATGGCTCCACACTCCACACACACATCTGATACACGTGAACAAATTCCACATGACTCTCAGCAGTAGTTAACTGCAGTATCATGACTGAAGAGAGTCTGCCGTTACAGCATTTGTTCCATCACTAATAAAGGCTGATCTGCAGCTGGCAGATCTAAGGAGAAAAACAAGTAGAACCCTGTAGTTGAAGTATTCTCCAAATCAACAGCCCAACTCACACCCAAATTAACCTACCACACAGGTACAGAAAGCTGTTAAGGCCAGTGACTATAAAATGTCACAAGGTCACTTGTTGGTCTCCCAGGTGTTGGAAACTCAACCACAAAACACTACTAAACAACTGCCTAGGCAGCTTTATCTGTTATCTCCCAGAGAACAGAATATCAAGTGTGTAAGTTCTTCAAGAGCATTTAAAACTTAAGATACAGTAATTCCTGGGCCAGAATAAGAACTATACTAGAAGACTGGTCCCTTTACTGCAGAAGACACACTGGAAGAACTGGCTTATAGTACATAAAAGTGGTTTCCCTCCTAGGGTTTGTTCTACTAATAGGGTAGAGGTATGTGAGCAGGTCATGGGTGCATAATGTAACGGCCAGAAGTAGACACTGGTCATCTTCTCACTCTCCACCTTCTCTTTTTGATTCAGGAATTCAAACCGAACATGAATCTCCCCTGTTCCACTTATAGCCTGGCTGATCAATGAGCCTACAGGGTCCACTTGTCTCAACCCTGCAACGACAATGTACAATGGCTAGAAAGGCTAGAGAAAACATGTCCCTGGGGCTGGGAGTGTAGCTCATCAATAAGAGTACTAGCTGAGCTTGTGTGAGATGCTGGTTCAATTCTGAGCACTGTCTCCCATCAACCTCCAAAAAAAAAAAAAAAAAACCCCAACCTTCATGTGCTCAGCATCTGCAAAAAACAAAGCAATCGCTATTCTAAAGTATGGGTCACTCAGAAAAGGACATATCAGTATTCATCATTATGAGGATCCGAGGTTTCCCTTTTTAGACCATCACAACTGCTTGGCTGGAGTCTAAACTTCCTCCTCCTTACTGAGGTGACCTAGACTTCCTCTTATCCACCTCCATTTGTGATGTCATAACAGGACTACCATCTCACCAAAGAACACTTGCCAACTGCTATGGAAACTGTTAGCACAAATTTAGCGTTTCAGTCTTAACCCTGGATAAGATATTAGAGCTTGGAGGAAGAACATCATGTTAGCCTTAAAAGGCTAGAGCAGAAAACATATTCAATATTCCAAATTATCAGAATCCACTAACCAAGAGTCTTGTGGAATAATTATCACCACCATGTGGTGGTGGCCTTGGCTCCAAGTTTCCAGCTCTCTCTTTGGAGCCTTAAACATCTCTCCACTCTGACCCCACTTCAAACTCTTCAACTTGTGGTAACAAAGTTACTAAGAACACCCAATATCACAAAGCAGACACACAGAATACAGGGGCCAATTCTTGGGTCCTGGGAAGGTCTTATAAAACAGAGCTATACACATCTTCATACCCAACATAGAGCTCTATGCATATTATTCACAGTTTTCCTCCTCCTCTGACCCACATTAAACCTAATTCAGAATATTACCTAATACAAAAGGCTGTCTGTAACAAGAGTTGGGACACAGCTGAGTGTTAAAAGCCCTTGCCTAGAGCATTCATGAGGCCTTATGTTCAATCTCCATTACCACAACAAGGGAGATAAGGAAGGTGGAAGGGAGAGATTTTGAAGGACAGGGAGACAAATAAAGAGGAAAGGGAGGAGCCAGGGAGGGAGGGGAGGAAGGAGGAAGGCAGGGAGAGGGAAGGAAGAAGAAGGAGGGTATAGATCTATTATTCTGCATATATATCTTAGACTGAAAATACTTAATCAACAACTCCAATCATCTGAGGGGCAACTGAGCTATGCGGATACTGAATCACCTTCTTGCCCAAGCCTGTAGTTCCCAGCCATGTCTCATGGCTCTGTAGCCCAGCGAGTCTAGGGGGCTAGAGAGGAAAGGTTCTGTTGTCCACAGCAGAATGAATGCATAGAACCCCCAGGAACTGTACACCTCAACATTCTTTTTTTTAAAGCATCCTGCATAATTCTTGTTTTTAGGACAAGAAATATGTTTCAACAACCTCATCAATTCAGATAAGGCAACGTGACCACATGACCAGTAAGAGGATGTTTATGGAACACTAGTGGAGCTACAAAAGCAGCCTTGAGTTTGCTAAGCAATAAAGTATTAAAGTCAATCCCACATCTGTACATTGTTGGAGGTTTCAACCTAGGGAGAACCGAGTGGGAGATAAAAGGGAAATCCTTGTAGCAACTCTGTAACTTCACTGTAAATCTAAATGACTCCAAAAATTTTAAGTTATTAAGTCCTCAAGTCTAAGAAGCAAGAAAAAGTACTGAGAAAATTTTACCACTATTTATCATACAGGTCTTGAACAACTGAAAAGAAAAAAATTAAGGGTTAATCCCACACCTTTAATCCCAGCACTCCGGAGGCAGAGGCAGGTAGATCTCTGAGTTCGAGGCTATCCAGGTCTACAAAGCAAGTCCAGGACAGCCAGAGCAATACATACAGAAACTGTCTCGAAAAAGAAAACAAGATTTTTTTGTTTTTGTTTTTCGAGACAGGGTTTCTCTGTGTAACAGTTTTGGCTGTCCTGGACTCACTTTGTAGACCAGGCTAGCCTCGAACTCACAGTGATCCGCCTGCCTCTGCCTCCCAAGTGCTGGGATTAAAGGCATGCGCCACCATGCTCGGCTAGATTTTTTTATATGCATATAATTTTTATTATTTTTTTGTGTGTGTGGGGGTAGTATACAGGCTATGTTAAGTACATGTACAGTTCAGAGAAAAACGAGTTTATTCTTTCCTTTCCACTGTGTAGGACTCCAGGGTCAGAGGCAAGTCAAGCTTGGTAGCAAATGCCTTCACTGATACGTCTCAATGGCCCCTGAGTCCTAACGTTTCCCACACCAAACAAGTACACTAGAAGGGAACAGGTGCTGGGTGGGGATATGGAACACGGGGGGGGGGGGGCTTTAAGTGTGTGAGATCCCAAGTGAATG
>CAJQZJ010031764.1:8914200-8931923 GCA_907164525.1 Lophiomys imhausi
GGGGGGGGGGGGGGGGGGGGGGGGGGGGGGGGGGGGGGGGGGGGGGTCTTTAAGTGTGTGAGATCCCAAGTGAATGTGTATGTTTTATTTTGGGAGCTGGCCAGGTCAAGGACCACAGCCTCGGGCTCATGGTGGAAAAATGGCAAAGCTCCCACCTCAACCCCCACCCCCATAAATAGTCAGGCTCAGAAGGATGGCAAAGCATTCCTCTGATCCATGTGCAGATGTTGACAGTGTGTGTAGAAATTGCCCAAAATACCTATCCCATTTACAGCCTGAAGTCTGCTCCCCTACCATGATCAGCTAAGCCAGCCTCCTTGACACATTCTGCTGTATACCATAACCTGCCTCCTTGATTCAGCTGTGTGCATGTAAGTACCCTGCCTCTCTGTATATAATGAACTGAATATAATATGCTGAGCTTCTGGGATGCTGCAATTTCTACAGAGAACCTGTCCACCTGATCTCAGATTTTCTGTGTGTGCATGATCATTTATCTTTTCCTCCTTCCCTCACCGATTCAGGAATGTTCCTGGCTGTGTTGGAGAAGACGGTGGAAGAGTTTCTATCTGGGCTGGAGCAGGGGCAGAAGAAACATTCACAAGCATTTCACTAATCAAGACCATGGCGATACACCATGGATGGCATTAGGGAGGATAAAGCAGGAGAATGGAAAGTTTAAAAACAAAACTCCAACTGAAGGACTTGGGGGTGTAACTCAGCAAGATAACATTAGCCTAGTGAGAGCAAGTCAAACTATTATGTACCAGGTATGTAAGTTCTCAGTAACAATCACAGGTCTTGTTTACTGACTAAAGTCACAGATTGGTGAAGGGTTATGTCACAAGATCCTTTTTTTTTTTTGGTTTTTCGAGACAGGCTGTCTTGGACTCACTTTGTAGACCAGGCTGGCCTTGAACTCAGAGATCCACCTGCCTCTGCCTCTGAAATGCTGGGATTAAAGCAGTGCACCACCACACCCAGCCATTACAGACAGCTGTGAACTGGCATAGGGTGCTGGGATTTGAACTCGGGTCCTTTGGAAGAACAGCCAGTGCTCTTAACCACTAAGCCATCTCTCCAGCCCTGTCACAAGATCCTGATCAACAGACATGATACTCTGAGAAGGCTAATAAAGTGCCTTAAATGTGTATATATGATATATACATGCTGGGGCTCAGTTGGAAGAGGGCTTGCCAAAAAGGCCAGGGTTCCATATTTGAGTCACAAAGCTCAGTGGTGGGTGGTGGCCAGCATTGGGGGGGGGGGGGAACGGAAAAAGGAAGGAAAGGGCCCCCGGGCCGCCCGAACCAATGGGATTTCCATCTCAAAAAAACAATCCAGAGAGACTGCACTCTTTTCCTGGTTTCCCCCTACTGCAAACAACAAAACTAGGTCCTGGTCCACCTGTTCCAGAAATTATCCACCAATCCTAAACAGAATTCTCAGCATTTACTTTATTCAATTGTTTGGTTGTATATGATTTTAGCACACCTGTAGATTTCTATCCACTACAAGAGAAAGCAGAAAAGATCAATGATTACAGAAGAGCCCTTTTAAAACAAATTATTTGTTTGTTTATTTTTTTGGTCTTTCGAAACAGGGTTTCTCTGTGTATCTCTGGCTGTCCTGGACTCGCTTTGTAGACCAGGCTGGCCTCGAACTCAGAGATCCACCTGCCTCTGCCTCCCGAGTGCTAGGATTAAAGGCGCGCACCACCACGCCTGGCTAATCATTTATGTTTTATTCACCTACCCCAGAGCCCAAAAGAAGGAATCAGACCCCTGGGGTTTAGAATCACAGGCAGCTGGTTGTGAGCTGGACAAAGTGAGAACTGAGAGACAAATTCAGATTCTCTGGAAAAGCAGCAAGCACTCTTAACTGCTGAGCAACTCCTCCATCCTATAGGTTGTCCTTTTCTAATCATAACCCAGCACAGTACCACTCTCCTTGGCAACCATTAATCTCTTTAATTTTAGGCTGGGTGTATGGCATACACCTTTAACCCCAGCACCTGGAAGGCAGAAACAGGCCAATTCTGAGAGTTTGAGGCCAGCCTAGTCTATCTACATCATGAGAATGCCTCCAGGGAACAGGAGTCGGGGTTGGGGGGAGGTCTCTGTGACATTTCAACAGTGTTGCATAAATGTTTTAGAGTATGCAACAATGCGTTTCTTTTCATTGCCAGAGGGGTGGGGAGAAGCTGTGTGAACATTCTGCTGATCTGTGGGAGTCTTACAACCAAAGCTCCCAAGAGCATTTCTGTTCAGATCTACTGTTTTTATGTTGGGTTTTGAAAGATGACATTTCTTAAAAACCAGTACTATGTTAGCAAGACAACCAATGCTCTATGGATAAAGGGGTGTTCAAGCCTGAGGCCAAAGAGACACCACTGGACCCCCCCCCTCCCCAACAGCAGCTGTCCTCCAAGCTTTGCAATGTCTTCACCCAGAAATGCAGTGAGCATTGTTCTCATGAAAGCAGCAGTGTTGTCACACCGCCTGGTCCATCAGCCATTGGGATGCAGACAGGCAGACGCTCATCATCAGGACGAGATCATCCAGCTGTGCGTGTGCGTGTGCGTGTGCGTGTGTGTTTCCCTGTGTGATAACCCTGACTGTCCTGGACGCTCATCATCAGGACGAGATCATCCAGCTCTGCTTGTGTGTGTGTGTGTGTGTGTGTGTGTGTGTGTGTGTGTGTGTGTGTTTCCCTGTGTGATAACCCTGACTGTCCTGGACTTGCTTTGTAGACCAGGTTGGCCTTGAACTCACAGAGAACCACCTGCCTCTGCCTCTCAAGTGCTGGGATTAAAGGCACACGACACCATTTCCAGCCAGCTATTCTGAGTTATAAGTTTATGGTATTTTATTTTATTTTTTTTTGCCACTTGGAATGATGCAACATAGCCTGGTCCTGTGCATTAGTCCTGCAGCACTGTCATGTTTCAACACCAGGGAGTCTTTCTGGACTCCAGAACCAGCTCGACTTTTTCCAGTGGCATGACTGGTCACAATGATATCCAAGACCAGAGCTACAACCAAATGACTTAGAACGCTAACCACAGAGTGCCCTCCAGCACTGATGCACTAAATGGCAAACGAGAGCTCTGCTTTTAAAGTCATAGGGCCCGTGGACTTAGCATATACCATAGCCACAGAGAAGACTCTGGAGGGAGATCACAAAACAGCAGTGAGTGAGCAAACCCTCATGGGAATAACCCACACCAGGTGGGTGGAGTAAGCCACAAAAGGAACAGCAGCAAGGGCTATGCAAAACAAAGGGCAGGGTGGGGTTAGAAGAGAAACAAGACCACAACTGTGGAGGACCTGGAGGACCAAGGTGAACTCCATCTTCTGAGAGCTCTCAGGTTCCCCAGTGGCCTACAGGAAGTCGCTCGCAGTATGAAAAGGTACTATGGCCCTGACAAAAGAGCCCATAGTCAAGAATTAAGTAGTCAGTACTGAGTGCTTGGAACTCTGTCCCTCTTGGCCATGTCAAGCAAGAGAGATCCCTTCCAAGATGCTAGTTCTGCAAAAATGTAGATGAAAACTGAGTAGCTTTCCTCCTCCCAGGTGAACCCCTATCTGATGTATGTCCCAGCCAGCTTATGGATTCCTTTCCTGACCTATCTCACTGGCAATAAGGCTGTCTGAGCTGACCTCACGAAGCTCCAGTGAGGTCTTGGGAAGTGTGCACTGGGCATGTAACTGCAGGTGCCCACCCGCCCACTTCAAGGGCCAGTACCCACACAGGTTAAAAGGCAGTAGAGCCTGAAGCTAGAAACAGACCCCATTTTACTGCACAACAGTTCTACGGTCTAAAAGAACCCTAATTTAAATTAGCTACATGAAAATGAAGCTCCAAGGAAAAACATGTGTAATTTGTATTCCTTAAATAAAACTGGGGCTTTCAGTTTATTATGTAAAAAGCTGTTCCCTGGAGATTCTTATTGTAATGTGTATTTTCCAACTCTGGTCTGAACATTCCAACAGGAACTGAGGAGGAGCTGGTAACTATGCCTAAACTGCTTTTTCACAAGCATTCCCTTCCACAGTACAAGAAAAAAAAAGTCTGCTAAACTGTGGTGTGCAACCAACTGCTACAAGGGAAAAAATTATAGCATGCATGGAAAACAGGTATGCAGGAGGACTAGACATCATCTGCAGCAAAGCGTGGCCAATGGAATAGTATGTAGGGTAGCACACAAGCTGTCCGTGCACAGACAGCACATGAATCCCTTGAAGGCCCAAAAGTTTCCCTTCTGACCCTGCTTTGGATGTTTTCAGCAGTTTACATCCTTATGCGCACACTGCAGTATTAGCTGAATCCAGGCCCTCCTTGGGGAGCCTTGGCTAGCTGTGTGAGGAAAGGGGGCACAGCAGACATCCAAAGCTATGTGTGGCCTAGGAGTGCCCTATACACCCGGGAATCAGCAATCTTTTTCCTTTCATACCTAGTTTCCCATCAAAGTTATTCAAAGATAGGCCAGTTTAAGAGTAATGGTAAGTCAAGTCAGAGTGAAAAGATGTACCTACCAATAAGACATTAAAAAAAAAAAGGACCTATGGTATTTTTAAAAAGAACCATGGGTATTCATGAGGTTGAGGCAGGATACTGAATGATTCCAGACCACCATCAACTACATATAAGACCTGTCTTCAAAAAAACTTGGTGGTACATTCCTTTAATCCCAGCACTTAGAAGAGGGTTCACAGACAGATCTCTGTGAACTCTAGGTTAGTCTGTTCTATATACCTAGTTCTAGGACAGCCAAGGCTACACAGTAAGACCTTCTCTCAAAAATAAATAAGGGCTGGAGAGATGACTAGTGGTTAAGAACACTAGCTGCTTTTTCAGAGGTCCTGAGTTCAATTCCCAGCACCCACATGGTGGCTCACAGCCATCCATAAGTGTAGTCCCATAGGATCCCATGCTCTCTTCTGCTGCATAGACATACATGCAGACAAAATACTTATGTACTATATATATATTTAAAAATACTTTATACTATATATATATATATAATATATATCCATGCATGCACTGGGCATGGTGGCACATGCCTTTAATCACAGCACTTGGGAGGCAGAGGCAGGAGGATCTCTAAGTTCAAAGCTAGCTTGGTCCACAGAATGAGTCCAGGAGAGCCAAGGCTACACAAAGAAACCCTGTCTCAAAATAAAACAAACAAAAAATAAGGAAGTAAAGTAAGTGAATAGCCAGGCATGCTGCCGCATGCCTTTTATCTCAGCACTCAGAAGGCAGAAGCAGATGGATGTCTGTGAGTACAAGGCCAGCCTGGTCTACAAACTGCAGCCAGGGCTGGTACATGGATAAATCCTCTCTCAAAAAACTTAAAATAAATGAGTAAAAAGAAAATAAATACGCAAAGGTTTTGAACAATCTCTAACAGGAAGTCTAAACACACATTTAAGCAGTGAGCAACAAGAGAGACTGCAAGTTTGTGACCAGTGAATGGTGATACAGTCCTGTGATCTCAGCACTAGGGAGATGGAGGCAAGATGGTCACACAGTTCAAAGTCGTCCTTGGGCACACAGGGAAGCTTTAGGCCACCTATGCTGCATGGGGGTGGGGTGGGATGGGGCACAACAAAAAGGGGCTGAGGAAAAGGCTCACAGGACAGCACTTGTGCAGCCATGGTGACCAGAGTTCGGATCCCCAGCACCCAGGCACGTAGGGCACACCAGCTGCCATGTAGACAAGGAGACAAATAGCTCACTGCAGCTTGGTGGCTTCCAGTCTCCATGAGAAAATGCAAAAGCAGGTTCAGAGATGACATCTCAAAGAATAGACAGAAAGTGGTAGAGAAAGACACCCAAGGTCTTCTTTTGGCCTGGCACTCAACACAGATGCACACATACACATGCTTATGCCCATACAATACCACATAAACATACAAATTAACTCTAGAGTACACTTTAAGAAAAAAAAAATCACACATTTCAACACAAATCCAGTCAAACTGATGACAATTTCTACAACTACAAGAAGCTGATTCTGGCCAGGCATGGTGGTGCACGCCTTTAATCCCAGCACTCAGAAGTAGAAGCAGGCAGATCTCTGTGAGGTCAAGGCCAGCCTGGTCTACAAAGTGAGTCCAGGACAGCCAGGGATACACAGAAAAACCCTGTCTCGAAAAACAAAAAACAAAAAAAAAAAAAAAACAAAAAAAAGTGATTTGGCCTTGAAACCCACACACTGTCAGACCAAATACTGACCTATACTCCTGGTGTTCCTGCAGAGAGATGGGAAGATTCAAATAATCCCCAAAGCTCCCAGGGTGGCTGGCCTGGAGTAAGCAAGACAGCTGAAATAAGAGAGGGCCACCTCTGGGCGTGGCACTGCACACCTCACCTCAGCACTAGGGAAGTGAAGGCCTCTGTGAGTTCAAAGCCAATCTAGTCTACACAGTGAGTTCTAGGAAGAGCCAAGGCCACAGTGAAACCCTGACTTTAAAAAATGGGGGTGGGGGAGACAACACAACATGTCACAACTCCCTAAAATTGTCACCGGTGCATCATACATGTGCTGTGAATACATTTATTCTTTGGACCACGAAATGACAATATTCTGAATTGAACTCATTTACTTTGGGGTAGGGGCACAGGTAAAGAGGGACAGAGAGTACAGGTCAGAGAAGAGCCTGTAGAAGCCATTGTCTCCTTCCACCATGTAGGTCCTGAGGATCGAACTCATGATCTTTCTTGGTGGCCAAGTCTTCAAGCCAGTCCATAATATCTTAGAGGCAGGGTCTACACAACTCTAGATAACCTAGCCAGGTACTTGCTTTATAGACCAAGTTAGAGTCAAATGCAGAGGTTTTGAAGATTTTTTATTTTATATGTATTGGTGTTTTTGCCTGCACACATGGCCAGGGAAGCCAGAAGAGACTGGGAAATCCGCTGGAACTGGAGTTACAGGTGTTTGTGAGTTGTGATGTAGGTGCTAGAAACCAGACCCAGGTCTTCTGGAATAGGAGCAAGTGTTTTTTTTTGTTTGTTTTTTTTTTTTTTTTGGTTTTTCGAGACAGGGTTTCTCTGAATATCTCTGGCTGTCCTGGACTCGCTTTGTAGACCAGGCTGGCCTCGAACTCACAAAGATCCGCCTGCCTCTGCCTCCCAAGTGCTGGGATTAAAGGCGTGCGCTACCACCGCCCGGCGAGGAGCAAGTGTTTTTAACCACTGAGCCATCTCTCCAGGTCCAGGCACAGATTTTAAAAAATAAAACTAAGAGTTCCTGAGCTGAAAAGATGGCTCAGCAGTTAGGAGCACTGACTGCTCTTCTAGAGGTCCTGAGTTCAATTCCCAGAACCCACATGGAATCTCACAACTCTCTATAACTCCAAGATCTGACGCCCTCATAGAGACATGCAGGCAAAACATCAATGTACATAAAATAAAATTAAAATTAAATAAAATAAAGTAAGAATTCCGACAATGGTGCCCACTTCCCCTGTACTGGGATTACAGGTGTGCACCGCTGCAGCTGGATTTTGTAACGTGGACCCTGGGGATATGAACACAGACCCTCACGCTTTCCGGACAGTGACTGAGCCATCTCCCCGGACCCTCAGCCCTAATTTTTCTGTGATACTCCACATTGAAAAAAAAAAAAAAAAAGCCAGGCGGTGGTGGCGCACGCCTTTAATCCCAGCACTTGGGAGACAGAGGCAGGCGGATCTTTGTGAGTTCGAGGCCAGCCTGGTCTACAAAGCGAGTCCAGGACAGCCAGAGATATTCAGAGAAACCCTGTCTCGAAAAAAAAAAAAAAAAGACAGCTTTAATCCCAGCAATTGAGAGGCAGGGGCAGGTGGATCTCTGTGAGTTCAAGGCCATCCTGGCCGGCCTCAAGGTGAGTTCCAGGACAGCCAGGGCTACACAGAGAAAACCTGTCTTGAAAAACAAAGTACCCAATTTTCAGAGCTGAATGAATGACTTCGCATCCCTGACCTACCCGCAGGTGTCCTGACTGTCCACCACACTGTGGTCAGGGTAGTACCTTGTGCAGTCTCCTGAGGCACTGCATCCATTCAACATCCACATACTGTTTCCAACTCATCTCAGATCTTGCCAATTTCCTGTCTGCTGGAACCAACTGCCCAAACTTCTAGAGGGCAGAAGTATA
Organism: Lophiomys imhausi; assembly: GCA_907164525.1. Taxonomy (NCBI): domain Eukaryota; kingdom Metazoa; phylum Chordata; class Mammalia; order Rodentia; family Muridae; genus Lophiomys; species Lophiomys imhausi. The sequence continues at coordinate 8,922,350 of CAJQZJ010031764.1, forward strand.
AAGTGGATCTTCCTGGCTATAGTCAAGATATGGTTAGCCTGTATTCTACATGTGTCCCTGCCTTTTCCAGCTTCCTGAAGCCACTCCCCTTTGGGAATCTCTAAAGCTAACAAGGCAACTCAAGTTTCACCCCTCCTTCCTTTTGCATGCCAAGGACCCTGGCAATTACACTAAGCCCACTGAACAATGTAATATGGTAGTCCCATTGGGGACTTTGAATTCAAATTAATCACATCTGCAGAAGGAGGTTTTGCCACATTGACAAGCTTACTAGCCCTGTGGATTAAAAAGGAACAAAAATCTTTGGACCTGGAGAGATAGCTCAGCAGTTCAGCAGTGGGACATCTTTAAGAGGATGAAGACATCGTTCTGCTTACTGTGATGCCATACTGTAAACTGTAAGCCCTAGTGAGAATGGGAAATGTCAAATGCCTCCCACCTACGGCCACACTAGCCCTTCTTTTAGACTCATCTGTGAAGCCTCCCCTGATCCATCCCTTCCCCAAAAAGGTCATCACTCTGTCTTTTACTACCCAAGCATCCCATCCACACACACTCCACAAGACACCAGAGTCCTCCCACCACACACACCTAGAGGGCTCTTTCCCTCTGAGGCTGTCATGGGGAAAGGGGGCACAATAACCCAACAGCCAGCACTGTGCCTACCACCTATAAACATTTCTTCTAAACACGTACTTTCTGTATTTATTTATTTTATTTGATGCAGTGTCTCTCTCTATGTAGTCCTTGTTGTCCTGAAACTCACTATGTAGACCAGGCTGTCCTTGAGTTCATAGAACTGTCTACCTCTGCCTCCAAGTGCTAGGATTAAAGGAATGCACCACCATGCCCAACCCTATTTCAGTATTTCTTTTTCCCAATTTTGTTCACATGGAATACAATAGCTAAAATGTAACCTTATGTTTGCTTAACTTGCTAATAAACTGGGACTTGTATTTTTATGACCACTTTATTTAGTTAATTTGACTGAATTATGTTTCTGGGTTTTTTGTTTTGTTTGGTTCGGTTTTTCCCCGAGACAGGCCTGTGTATTCCTGGCTGTCTTGGACTCACTCTGTAGATCAGGCTGGCCTTGAATTCACAGAGACCTCACATATTCTGCCTCCCGAGTGCTGGGATCAAAGGTGTGCGCCACCATGTCCAGCTGCATTGTGTTTCTGTACAGTATCCACAGCACTGGAAAACTAAAACAAACCTTGACCCTTCCCATTCTGACACAGCCTGTTCCACTGTACAGGAGAATCACTTATCCGTAAGTTTTCATCGCCTTTATTCATTCTACTTTTCTGGGATACAATGGATATTTCCCAGCATTCACTGAGACTTCAATGTCATTAGAAACATCTAACTAAGAATCTAATCCCGCCTCATTGATTAGGCTAACACTGGCAATAAAACTGTTGATATTGTGTTCTATATCTGCACTCCCCATTATTGTGACACACAGGCTAATCAACACTTGAAAATTCCTAACTTCGATCACCATGATGATGCTGCGCATAGCTGCCAGGTGTGCGGTTAGATTCTTAGGGATCTTTTTAACCTTTACACACCCCCTCTCTCCCTCCCTCCCTCTCTCTGTCACCATATAAAAATGGAAACTGGATGCTGTGGCGCATGCTTGTCCAAGATGAGTGCTAAAGGCTCAAGGCCTGCCTACTCTACATAGCAAGACCCTGTTTCAAAACTTAAAGTGTAGCTGGGCAGTGGTGGCGCATGCCTTTAATCCCAGCACTTGGGAGGCAGAGGCAGGCGGATCTCTGTGAGTTTGAGGTCAGCCTGGTCTACATAGCAAGTTCCAAGCCAGTCAGGACTACATAGAAACCCTGGCCAAATAAATAAAATAGTTAAGTAAATAAACAGCCAAAGGCAGTGACAAAAATTTAGGAATGCTCTACATGACTTCCACTGCCTTGATGAGATTGTCCTGTGAACTCATGAACCAAATCGGTAACGAGATCCACCCTATACTCTAAAGAGGCGCTTGCCTAAGCTGGCATATACTGTCAAGTGCTACATGTTTTTGTTTTAAAACAGAAATTGCTGGGTCAACTAAGAGTCTTCAAATGTAATTTATTCCCCAAAGTGATATTGATGAAACACACTTGCAAGCCAGGCAGTGGCCCTCGGCCAGTTTCTAGGGGGATGTAGGCAGCAGGTTTGCTCAGCCTACATGGTCAGAGCAATACCACGTGTCTTCCTTAGCGATGCCCCTTTAACTGTTGATTGGTGAGCTCACTACCCAAATACCTGCGGCTACATCTGGGGTGTAATTACTCCAGAGAAGCCACCCTATAGAATTCACTCAGCACTTTGCAAGCAACACACCAATTTATCAGGAACCAACCTTCCCAGGTAATATGCTCTGGTGCTGTTCTTCCAGCATAGGATATCAGGGAACCTTAGCCACTGGTATGGGATCAGAACCAAGGACCCAACAGGCAGCAGAATCACAGAACTATCCTTCATTTTTATATTCTCAGTCACTCAAAAGAATGAAGGTCCACCCCTTAGTTGAGACTAGGACACCACACTGGCTGGTTCCCTGGTCAGACTTGAAGCTCCTGTCAATCAGACAGCATGAGCTGTTTGACAAGACACCTGGGCATTGATCAAACAACTGATTCAGCAGTGATCACCCCTCCTAAGCTGAGCTAAGAATTCAGATTCACAAAACACAGGAAAGACACGGTTGAGTCCCCAGCTTAGCCTTTAATCCCAGCACTTGGAGTGTCGGGGCAGGGGTGGGGGGCAGCAGAGATCTCTGTGATCTCTTCAAGACCAGGCTGGTCTACAAAGTGAGTCCAGGACAGCCAGGGCTGTTACACAGACAAAATCTGTCTCAAAAAAAACCAAAGGAGGGGGGGGAAAAAGTATACGCAGCCCAGCTTGGACAACAGCCCACTCTGGCCTTGGCTATTCATTGTCCTTTTGCACACACACTCTGCTTCTCAGGACAGGGGCTCTCCTGAGCATCCCCCTTCTCTTCCTGTTTTCTCTGGGCATCCATCACCTTGTTCCAGCTCAGGGCACTATATTGCCCTAAGGAACTCTGGAAATGACTCTGCAAAGAAGGTCGATCCCCAACCCTCTGCCACAGGTCTGCTTCTCGTCAATAGTGTCAACTGGCTGGCTTTCCGTTGGCTATAGCATGTGTCAAGTTTCTAGAAAAAGCGGCGGGACTGCCTAGTCTGTGCATGATGCTTTACAGCAATCCCTCTTCCAACTCTCTGAAGTCCTAATTAGTTCACAACAGGTACTTTATGAAGCAGGTGACATTTAATACTTGCTACTGTAAAGAAATACCCTGTTACAACCTTGTTCTCCTGGGTTTACTCCTACTTGGAGAAAATCTAGGCAAAGTAAAACAACTGAAACGTAACAAAAGGAAACTTAGGAGACACTCAAGAGCCTTAGGTAGACCTTATGCAGGTCTTAAAAAGTCCTGGCAGATGCTGAGGGAGCAAAGGCTTGTTTCTCAATGTACCTTCCAATAAAAGGCAGGGAAACGGAGTCAGCAGCTATCACATCATTGCTTATGGCTCCGCACTCTCTCTCACAAGAGTGTCCTGCCAGCTGCTAGCTTTCTGCACTACTGTCCACAACTAAGTTTCTTGAAAATTGTAGTTCCAGTAGTTCAAAGGAACCCGAGATGGTCATTTTTCCAAGCACACAATCCAGAGGAACACAAATGGCTGGATGAAGGCAGGTAAAAGCAAAAGGTCTCTGCGGTTTCTTTCCAAGGGATGTGACTGAGATGGCCTGCAAAGCTTTTAGGAACAATGATATCCAGACAGCTTGAGATCTTGCTTGGTGTTATAAGGGAGACTAGTGGAAATTTCAACATGCAGCACATGATGGCCTGGAACCTGTGATTCTCTCGCCTCTGCTTCCCAAGGGCTAGGTAGGGTTACAAGCGCCACTTGCCGGTTCTGATCGGTGTTATGAGGCTCTTTCCTTCCTTTTCATAGGGCAGGAAACTGTCCCATAGGCGGCCAGTTTTTGCAGTAACAGACCATAAATAGAGCTACTGCAAAAGTCCCAACAAGGGCCTCATTTAAGATGGTGCCTGGAGCTGGGCAGTGGTGGCGCACGCCTTTAATCCCAGCACTTGGGAGGCAGAGGCAGGCGGATCTTTGTGAGTTCGAGGCCAGCCTGGTCTACAAAGTGAGTCCAGGACAGCCAGGGCTACACAGAGAAACCCTGTCTCGAAAAACCAAAAAAAAAAAAAAAAAAAAAAAAAGATGGTGCCTGGAAAACCTGATAACGGTATGGGGGGACCCAGAAAAGTGTTCAGCTTTCTCCTATGTCTGGAGGCCTGATGACCTGCCTTCCCTGCTGCCACCACCCAAGACTCAATCACTAGGAATAACACTACAAAAACAAATCAATTGTGTATTGGTGGTACCTGCAATCCCAGCACTCGGAAGATAGCCACAACAAGATCAGCATATTCTAGCCCAACCTGTGCTACACTTGGACCCTGTCTCAAGGCAATGAAAATGATTAAATCAGAAAACGCCATCAAGATGCTGGACCTTCAGACCTCTAGAACAAGTGTCCCTAGGCACATCTCCTCAGCTCCTGTCCTCCATTTAGTTTTCTCCAAACTTTGTACCTTTAGCCCTACAGCCCTGTTATGGGCCATCAAAACCAGGACTAACTGGTCACAGTGTCACACACCTATAGTCTCCTCACTTGTGAGGTAAAGGCAGAAGCAGAAGCTCAAGACCAGCATGAAACCATCTCAAAATAGGTATGAGGGCCAGGCGTAGTGGCACACACCTCCTCCCAGCACTTGGGAGGCAGAGGCAGACAAATCTCTGTGAGTTCAAGGCCAGCCTGGTCTACAAAGTGAGTCCAGGACAGCCAGGGTTACACAGAGAAGTCCTATCTTGAAAAACCAAAAGACATAGGTATGAGGAAAGTTGAGAGTGTAACTCGGTCACACTGTCTATGGAGCGTGCAGGAAACCCTGGGGTTGATCCCCAGCACTAAAGAGTGACATTGGTCCTCCCAAGGCTTTAGGAACAACACAGCCTCAACTGACAGTCACCCCTCCCCACTCCATTCTGCCAAGACATAATTACTTACAAGCATTTCTGCATGCCTCGCCTATGGTGTTCCCTCACCTCAGCTACAAAAGTCTGCCCACACAGCCACAACACTCAGTGCACATCTGTGGCTCTCTTGTGCCTGGTGACACTGGTTTCAGCACACATATGCATGCATGACCTCTTTTTCCTAGGATGGAGAAACCGAGACATCAATAGCTTAAGCAACAGGCAGGAGGTCACATAACAACAAAGCACAAATTCTCAGTAAAGCCCTAGCCAATTCTGCCATAGTACTGCCTAACTGTGAACTAACTCAATGACCTCCCTGTCCAAAGAAATAATTCAGAAGGAAAAACATGAAAAAGTGGCCGGGCGGTGGTGGCGCATGCCTTTAATCCCAGCACTTGGGAGGCAGAGGCAGGCGGATCTTTGCGAGTTCGAGGCCAGCCTGGTCTACAAAGCGAGTCCAGGACAGCCAGAGCTGTTAACCAGAGAAACCCTGTCTCGGAAAAAAAAAAAAAAAAACATGAAAAAGTATGTATGGGTAAGGTCCACTTTCTTCCCTATCTGTTGTTATCGCTGGGTTGTGGAGAAGACACAAACCATCAGGCAGGAAAGCTGAGTAGACTGGGAACCCATAGGCTGAAAGGAACAACTAACTCTGCAACAACGAACCCTGACTGGATGGCATCAGAGGGACAGTTCTGGGCCTGGCCTAATTTGTCCTCTGCTGGGTTCTCCGAGCTGATGTTCTCTCCAAGCTGAATCAAGAATTCTTCCACTGGGCTGGGGAGATGGTTCAACAGATAAGAACTGGCTGCTCTACCATGGGATCTGGGTTCAAGTCTCAGCATCCACATTACAGCTCACAACTGTCTCTAACTCCAGTTCCAGGGGACCAGGCACCCTCACCCAGACATACATGCAGGCAACACTAATGCATAGAAAATAAAAATACATAAAATTTCAAAAGAAAAAAAAAAAGAATTCTTAGCCGGGCGGTGGTGGCGCACGCCTTTAATCCCAGCACTTGGGAGGCAGAGGCAGGCGGATCTTTGCGAGTTCAAGGCCAGCCTGGTCTACAAAGTGAGTCCAGGATAGCCAGGGCTACACAGAGAAACCTTGTCTCAAAAAAAAAAAAAAAAAAAAAGAATTCTTCCAACAACCAAAGTCTACATAAGGAAGGTGATTAGCTCACAAGGTCCATCCCCCGGAGTACCACCTGCAAGGAACCTTATTTTAGTTATAAAGTTGTACAAGCAGTCTATGGTGGTAGACATATGCAAGAACTCAACTTTCCTTCATAAACAAGCAAAAATAGATGTCTCCACTTCCATCTATCCACATAGATGTGAAAGGAACCCATCATTACTAAACCCTCCAGAGTCAGCGACCAAGCCTACCGAAGCTGTAGTGGTCTCATAACTTGCTCTTGACAGCAAGAGTCAACTGACCACTTACTTGTCTCAGATACTACACTGTGAAGAAAACAATGCTCATGTGGCAGAAGCACCACCCCAGAAACAGCACAATCTCCTGTTGGCTACCGTGAGGCCAAGCAAGGCCCCAGAGAAGCTTGTGTGTCCTCAAAGGGACAAACAGACCAGATTGTCACCAGGTATCCTCAAAGGGACACACAAACAGACCAGACTGTCACCGGGTGTCCTCAAAGGGACACACAAACAGACCAGATTGTCACCGGGTGTCCTCAAAGGGACACACAAACAGACCTGTCACCGGTCCTATTTGTAAACCATCTCTTCAGATTACGGGTCACTGAGACTAGACAGTAAATACACTTGCCAAATAAATTCATCCCCAATCACATCTACTAGACAGGGGCCCTGCTTCCACCTCCCAAAAGGAAGCAGGACACACTGCTTTTCAGGCCTAACAGACAGCAGGCCTGTGGTTACCACATAAGTCCCTCATTTCCTCTCTCCCTATACTTTTCCCTTTCTAACTTTCCTCACTGCTCATAATAGAACATCTTAAAAATAACCAATTCTCTAGTGGATGTGCAAGTACTTTGCAGAGGTCAACCAAAACACAAATGTAACTCCAACAGAGTGAGGCAGGAGGACAGCAAACTTGCCCTGACCTATTGATGGGAGGGGAAAAATAACAAACAGAACCAGTTTCCCAGCCTCCCTCTCCATTGAAACCACCCTGCCACAGAGGGCAGGCAGACAGGACGCTCCTTGAAAAGTCTTCCTTCCCAAGCTGGTCAGAACTCTGACACCCTCCGGCTGCTGGCTCTACAGAATCCAGGCCAAGGCGGGTGCAAGCCATTAGCTCCCATCCACTGTCTGACTTGTGAGGCCTACAAGAATTCATAACTCTCAATTCTGCTATTCTGGATTTTGAAAGAAGTATTTTTCTACTCTTCCTGATCCTAACTGACAACAGCACAGCAACCTATTTGAAGAGTGGGAAAGCCAAAATAGACTGACACACACACACACACACACACACACACACACACACACACCCTACCTGTGGCCACCCGTCCACACCAAAGCTCTCATGGTCACAGCCCTGTAAGACTCCATTTTCTAGGGAATCAGAGGCAGAACAGTAAAACTGAAATCCACAGCATCCGTGAACAACTAAAACTGTGTTAATTCACAAATGCAAACTTTGATAGGAAAATAAAGTTTCATGAGAAAAATCTTGGAAGCACACATGAAGCCTGGGGTATTATAGGGTGAAAACCTGCAAGATCTTCCACCCCCTCATCTTTTAGCAAAGCTTTTAAAACTACATACACACATTTTTCCAGATACAGTCTGTATCAGATATATGCTGTCCAGCGACGTCCAATTTTATTCTTACCAGTCTACAAAAGCCTTGAAAAGCAGTTCTGACAACGTGCGTGGGAAATACGCTCACATTGAGATTTTTATCCCACCTGATGCTATTTGAATCAGAAGCAAGTGCAAATACAATTCTCCACTTCAGATGTGCATCTAGAATAGCATGAAAGGAATACACTAGTCTCTCAGCAATGAGTTCCATCAGCTATTCGGTTTAATCACACATGCCAGGCGCTCTGTGAAATTCCTGACCTGCTGAGGCCAAGAGAAGCAGCCTAGTGGTTGGCATGAACTCAACTCTCTTCCCCATTACTGATTGATAAGACCCACTGGGAACAGCCTTTTCCATCTGCAGCGTGCCGAGGCAATTTTTAAATAGACACCCACTGATCAGCATCGAGTTATTCACAGGGGAGTCACGGGTCAGTGTTCCCATCCTGAAGGTGCAGCACCCCCCACAGAACGACTATGTTCCTACTTCCTCAGGCCTTCCATTCATTTATGAAAGCCACTATCAGAACAAGGAGTCCATTTGAACAACCCCCCCCCCCAACCTCTCTGGGATCCTGCCTCCCTGCAGGAGGGAGCATACTGTTTTGACTTTGCCCTAAGTACCAACTCGGAAAAGAAAAAAAAAAAGCCCTGGCCACTGACCAGCCAACCCAGCATGGGATCCCCAAAGCCAGAGAGACCTTTCCCTTGACTGCGCTTTTACACCAAACCGAGAGCCGAGGCTCCTCTTACCTACAATAGTGCAGAACTCAGCACCAAGGTAAACTCCGGCCACACGGGCAGAGAAAAGACGTAGCCACCGCTAGAGTCTAGTCTGATTCCGCGGCAGGCAGCCATGTGCGGCGGAACTTTCACAGTGTCAGGCTCACGCTTAGCCGGATGCGGACGGCACCACCTAGAGCCAAACTCCTCTACTACCCCAAACTCCCCCACAGGCACGGGCAACTAGTTCATCAGCTGGGCAAACCTGAGTGCGCGCTGCCAGGCGGTCCAAAGGCTGAAGACGGCTGCGCGCCTCGCAGGTGTCTCGGCAATTGAGCGCGACGCCCGGCGGCGGGCGCTCCTACCAATCATTTCTGGGGAGTCCCTCCGGGGGCGCGCCCAGAGGCAGGTGCAGGTAGAGCCGGCGCCCCCACCCCCCGCCCGGAGCTCGGCGGCCGGGGAGCAGGCCCGACCGCCCGGCCAGGGCCACGCACCGCGGAAAGGGGACGGTCCCCGGGGCCCGCCTCCGGACCCGGGTGCCCGGAGCCGGCCCACCTCGGTCCTAATTTACGGCTCCGCCGCCGGCGCTTTGTGCCCAGCGCGGGCCGTGCGCCGCACAATGCGCGCGCGGACCCTCGGGGTCCCGGCCGCCCCCCGAGCCGCGCCGAATGACTTTGCAGCCCCGGGCCGGCAGGAGCGGCGGCCCCCGGGCACGGGCCCGGCCTGGTTAAAGATGGCGAGCCCCTCGCGTGGCTCCCGCGGCCGCCCGGGCCACAATGAAAAGCCCGGGGCCTCACCTTCCATCTCCATGTCCTCGGGCTCGCTCAGCTGCTGCTCGCCCGCTTTCTGCTGCTGCTGCTGCTGCTGCTGCTGCTGCTGGTGGTTCATGTCGGCCGCGGCCTGGGCCTCGCCTGCGGCCGGAGGCCCGGGCTGCGGGCCCGGCGGGCGGGCGGCGGCTAGCCGAGG
>CAJQZJ010031764.1:8969043-8981689 GCA_907164525.1 Lophiomys imhausi
CAAGCATGCATGAGCCACACATTTTCCTTTTTTTTTTTTTTTTTGGTTTTTCGAGACAGGGTTTCTCTATGTATCCTTGGCTGTCCTGGACTCACTTTGTAGACCAGGCTGGCCTCGAACTCACAAAGATCCGCCTGCCTCTGCCTCCCAAGTGCTAGGATTAAAGGCGTGCGCCACCACCGCCCGGCTCCTTTTTTTTTTTTTTTTAAGACTTATTTATTTATTATGTATACAGTGTTCTGTCTGCAGGTATATCTGCAGCCAGAAGAGGGCGCCAGATCTCATTGTGGATGGTTGTGAGCCATCATGTGGTTGCTGGGAGTTGAACTCATGACCTCTGCAAGCGCAGCCAGTCAGTGCTCTTAACCGCTGAGCCATCTCTCCAGCCCGATTTTCCTTTTTTTAATACAATGTTTATTTTATTTTATTTTTTTTGGTTTTTCGAGACAGGGTTTCTCTGTTTAACAGCTCTGGCTGTCCTGGACTCGCTTTGTAGACCAGGCTGGCCTCGAACTCACAAAGATCCGCCTGCCTCTGCCTCACAAGTGCTGGGATTAAAGGCGTGCGCCACCACCGCCCGGCTCAATGTTTATTTTTTAACTTTTCATTTTTTTTCCAGGACAGAGTTTCTCTATGTAGCCCTGACTATCTGAACTCTCGGATCTGTAGACCAGGCTGTCCTCAACTCAGATCCACCTGGCTCTGCCTCCCAAATTCTGGGATTAAAGGCGTGTACCAGCACCATCCAGCCCCACATTTGATTTTTGAAACAGGATCACACTGTGTGTAACTCAGTCTGGCTTCAAGCACACAACACTCATGCTTCAGTCACATGAGTATTGTCAGATTAAAGGGTAAATAAAAGGTCTAGTAAATTATGGTAGTTTGTGCCTTTAATTCCAGTATGAGGATGGAGAAGGTAGGAGGATTGGTGTGAGTTAGTGGCCTTCCTGAGTGAATGTGATTCCAGGCCAACCTGACCTACAGTGTGGAGATAGTGTTTCTGTTTTTGTCTGTTTATTTGGTTTGTTCTGTTCTGCGTAGCCCTGGCTGTCCTGGAACTCACATTGTAGACCAGGCTGGCCTCAAACTCAGAGAGATCCGCCTGCCCCTGCCTCCCGAGTGCTGGAATTAAAGGCGTGTGTGCGCCACCACTGACCAGCTGGAGACTCATTTCTTTTCTTTCTTTTTTTTTTTTTTTTTTGGTTTTTCGAGACAGGGTTTCTCTGTATAACAGCTCTGGCTGTCCTGGTCTCACTTTTGTAGACCAGGCTGGCCTCGAACTCACAGAGATCCGCCTGCCTCTGCCTCCCAAGTGCTGGATTTAAAGGCGTGCGCCACCACTGCCCGGCGAGACTCTTATTTCTAAATAAAGGAATAAATTTGGATGTACCTCAACCTGACATATACAAGTCCTTAGGCTTGAGTTCTAGGACTATGCACAGTGTTGATTCCTGAGAATGTCTCCCCAACCAGAACATAGCCCCACAGTTAGAAACTGTCCCATCTGTACCTGCAGGAGAGACACACCATTGCCTGAAGGGACACAGCAGTTTCCATTTAAAAGAAAAAGCCTGCCGAGCGTGGTAGCACACACCTTTAATCCCAGCACTCAGGAGACAGAGGCAGGCGGATCTCTCTGACTTCAAGGCCAGCCTGGTCTACAAAGAGAGTCCAGAACAGCCAAGGATATACAGAGAAACCCTGTCTCAAAAAAAGAAGAAAAAAAGGAAGAAAGACAAAAGGAAAGAAAAGAAAAAGCCAATAAAAATATCTGCAGGGCTGGAGAGATGGCTCAGCGGTTAAGGGCACTGGCTGTTCTGACAGACTGAGGTTCAAATGCCTGTACCCATATGGCAGTTCATAGCTGTCTCAAGGCCAGCCTGGTCTACAAAGTGAATCCAGGGCAGCCAGGGCTATACAGAGGAACCCTGTCTTGAAAAAGCAAGACAAAATCTCTAACCTGAGGAACTTTAGGGACAAAGGTAGTAGGGCAGGAAGCAAAAAGATGTCTACATCTGCCACCCACCAGTTTTTAACCTCGAAAAGGGTTGGAAGGAAGCCCAAGGGGAGGAAATGTATCTAGAAATCTTATGAAGCAGTACACACAACTTTGTTGTTGGGTTTACTCTTTGTTTTAGGACAGTATCAGCACAAACCCCAGGACGACCTTGAACTTACAATGGAGAACAGGTGGGCCTCAATTGGACCTCTGCCTGCCTCTGCTGGGATTAAAGGTATGTGTTCCCTCACCTGCCTTTGTTTCTGCTTTTCTGAGACAGGCAAAAGCATAGCCCAGGCTGGCCTTGAACTCAGATCTTCCTGTCTCTGCCTCTCAGTGTGGAAGTTAAAGGGGCATGCCACTGTGCCTGGCCCACAAGCCCAGTTTTTTTGTTTTTTTGAGACAGGGTTTCTCTGTAACAGGTCTGGCTGTCCTGGACTCACTTTGTAGGACTGTCCTGGACTCACTTTGTAGACCAGGCTGGCCTCGAACTCACAGAGATCTGCCTGTTTCTGCCTCCCAAGTGCTGGGATTAAAGGCGTGCGCCACCATGCCCTGCTCAAGCCCTGTTTTTTTTTTTTTTTTTTGGTTTTTCGAGACAGGGTTTCTCTGTGTAGCCCTGGCTGTCCTGGACTCACTTTGTAGACAAGGCTGGCCTCGAACTCGCAAAGATCCGCCTGCCTCTGCCTCCCAAGTGCTGGGATTAAAGGCGTGCGCCACCACTGCCCGGCTAAAGCCCTGTTTTTAATGTTAACTTAAGTAATTTCATTTGGTGCTACCCTTGGACATAAAAGACACTTATCTGGGCCTATCTATGAGCACATTGCTAAAAGCAACAGCTACTTCAGTACTCCACAAAGCCATTTGTTCCTACCTGGGAAAGATTTAGGTTACAAAGATTACAAGGCAAATCAGTGTGAGGCTTGAGGCCAGTTTGAGATGCAGGGAGTTCTAAACCAGCCAGAACTGCATAACAATGAAACCCTATCTCAAACGAACAAAAAACAAAACAAAAACAACTCAAAGTGATTAAGGGACATGTCAAGATTGAACATGACCAGTCTGCCTTGGATGCATCAACCCTGAAGTCTCCAACTGCTCTTACTAAAATTGACCACCACACACACTGCATTGCTGCCTGCCCTGCCTGTACCCTCTGCTCACGGTATGCGCAAAATTCCAACCCCATTCTTGGCAGCTGAAATGACTGCCTGCCAACACTGTCCAGCTCAGGGAAAGGTACAGAGTACAGGTTCAATTCAAGTGATGATTTGCAAATGACATACTTGGAAACAACTAAAACCCTTAAGGGGAAAAAAAAAATCCAGAGAGCTAAGTGGTGGTATCACGTCTTTAATCCCAGCACTCAGGAGACAGAGGCAGGCAGATCTCTGTGAGTTCAAGGTCAGCCTGGTCTACAAAGAGAGTCCAGGACAGCCAGGGCTACACAGAGAAACTCTGTCTCAAAAAACAAAACAAAGAAAAGAAAAAGAAAAAACAAAAACAAAAAAGCATTCATTAGGCCTAGGGTGGTCACACACACCTTTGATTGCTGGAGCTACATACTGAGACACTGTCTCTAAAAACACATGTCTCATGTTAATCCTGGCACTGTCCTCTCAGCAATCCTGGACTGAGGCAAGTGAATTGCTTAGACGCAGGAGTCCAAGACCAATCTTGGCAACATTAGGAGAGCTCCACCACAATACATACGTTGTTTTTCAACTCTGAGGTCTCCAACTCTTCTTACTAAAATTGACCACAGTGGATCCCGCATTGCTGCCTACCCTACCTCTACATAAAAACAACAAAAGCCCAACACATACCTTGGTTTTTGATGTCTTCATTCCAGGGATATGTAGTCAGTAGAAATGTAGATATAAAGCTAGTGCTGGGGACACCTGGGGGGATATACCTCAGGCACCTGGGAAGAATCACTGAGGGGATATGGATTATGTCCTGAGTAGATTTCCTCCTCGAAGATGAACTCGATGGTGGCGTGGAGGATGCCATAAGTTTTGTTATCCGGGACTTCCTCACGCCCCTTTGAGTCAGTACTAGAAAACAAGAGGAAGGCAGTCTCAGACCTGTGACTGGTCTCCATAGAATCTTTTCCACCCTGCCCCCAGCCACCGATCCTACCCAGCAGGTTAAAAACCTGGATCTGGAATCTAACACTCATTTGCATAACCTCAAAACTTACTCCAAGCAAAGGCAAAAGAAAAGCCTGGACTAAATTAATTTTCAAGCCTCCACCTTTCCCAGACAAGTACAAGAATCCCTCACTGGGCACTCAACTGGGCATGGTGGCTGCTATGCACTCAGAGACTGAGGTCGGTGGTGAGTTTGAGGCCAGCTTTGGCTACGAGGTAAGATATTGTTTCAGGCACAAGCCTTTAATCCCAGCACTTGGGAGGCAGAGGCAGGCGGATCTCTGTGAGTTCGAGGCCAGCCTGGTCTATAAAGTGAGTCCAGGACAGTCATGGATACACAGAGAAACCCTGTCTTGAAAAACAAAACAAAACAACAACAAAAGATATTGTTTCAAAAAGACAAAAAGAGGGCTGGAAAGATAGATAGCCCAGCAGGTGAGAGCAGTTGCTGCCAAGCCTCTCAGCTTGAGTTCAATACCCACAAAGAACTGACTCCCACAAATTCCTCCTACCTCCACTTCTGTGTTATAGCAGGCATGTGCACACACATGTATACACACATACAATAAAAATAAATGTCAAAAATTAAAACAAAACAAAAAGATGGTGGAAGACGGTGGCCCATGCCTAGCATCCGGGAGGAAAAACAGGAACAGAGGGCTTGAGAGATGGCTCAGCGGTTAAGAGCACTGTCTGCTCTTCCAGAGGTCCAGAGTTCAATTCCCAGCAACCACATGGTGGCTCACAACCATCTATAATGAAATGTGATGCCCTCTTCTGGCATGCAGAGGTACATGCAGATAGAGCTCTCATATATGTAAAATAAATAAATCTTAAAAAAAAAAAAAACAGGAGCAGAATGTCAGTACAAGTATCGGCTACACAGGAAGGTGGAGGGAATGTACAAAACATAAAAAACCCAGTCCAAACAAACAAGCTCTCCAAATACTACCTACCTTATTTTAATGATTGTCTAAACATCATTTAAACCTTGTGGAATATGAAAGGCATGATGGTGTCACATGCCTTTAATCCCAGCACTTAGGAGGCAGAAGCAGGTGGATCTCTGTGTCTGGATTCTGCCAGGAATCAAAAGTGCGGTTTCTATTAAATGTCTATTGCTTTTGCATGATAATAAGTTAAAAAATAGGTCAAGGATATAGCACCATAGAAGAACATATGTCCATTGTGCACAAGACCCTGAGCTCAGTCCCCAGAATTGCAAAATAATTTTTTTTTTTTTGGTTTTCTAGACAGGGTTTATCAGTGTATCTTTGCTGTCCTGGACTCACTCTGTAGACCAGGCTGGCCTTGAACTCACAGAGATCCGCCTTCCTCTGCCTCCCGAGTGCTGGGATTAAAGGGGTGTACCACCATGCCCGGCAATTACAGACAGCTGTGAATTGCCATTTGGGTGCCGGGATTTGAACTCGGGTCCTTTCGAAGAGCAGTCAGTGCTCTTAACCACTGAGCCATCTCTCCAGCTCCTCAATTTTTTTTAAAAACATTGATCCTGGTGGGCGGTGGTGGCGCACGCCTTTAGTCCCAGCACTCGGGAGGCAGAGGCAGGCGGATCTCTGTGAGTTCGAGGCCAGCCTGGTCTACAAAGCGAGTCCAGGACAGCCAGGGCTATTACACAGAGAAACCCTGTCTCGAAAAAAAAAAAAACATTGATCCTATTTTTAATTGTGTATGTGAGTGAGGGCCCTTGGAGGCCAAAGAGGCACTGGATCTCCCTGGAGCTGGGGTCACAGGCAGTGGTGAGATTCCCATTGTGGTTGCTAGGAACTGAACTTGGTCCCTCTGAAAGAGCAGTAGTCATTCTTAAGTGCTGAGCATGCTCTTTCCAGTCCCACAAGTTGGCTCTTACTATCAAGGTTGCTGTAAAATAGGGGACAGAGCTAAGAATGTGACTCGGTTGATGGAGAGCTTGCCTGGCAGGCACTAAGCCCTACATTCAGGCCCTACAGCCACATAAACTGGGTGTGGTGGTGCATACTTGTAATCTCCAGCACTCAGGAGTTGGAGACAGAAGAATCAGAATGGCGGATCTTCTCAGCAAGTTTGAAGCCATTACAGCCTGGGCTATCTGAAACCCTGTTTCTAAATAAACAAATAAAAGTACACCATCACCAAGCCCATTGCATTAGCAAATGATAAACTCTTATTCCTGAGGAAATTTAAAAAAAAAAGGATCAAAAGCTGGGTGAGGCGGGGCGTGGTGGCGTATGCCTTTAATACCAGCACTTGACAGGCAGAGGCAGGCAGATCTCTATGAGTTCAAGGTCAGCCTGGTCTACAAAGCAAGTCCAGGACAGCCAGGACTACACAGAGAAACCCTGTCTCGAAAAAACAAAGAAACAAACAAACAAAGGATAAAAGTGGGACTTGGCTCAGCAGTTCAGAGAGTATACTTCAAAAGCTGGGCGTGGTGGCACACAACTTTAATCCCAGCACTTGGGAGGCAGAGGCAGGCAGATCACTGTGAGTTCAAGGCCAGCCTGGTCTACAAAGTGAGTCCAGGACAGCCAGAGCTGTTACACAGAGAGACTGTCTCAAAACAAACAAACAAAAAGAGTACATTTCTTTTACAGAGCACCCATGTTGGGAGGCATACAACTTCCTGGGACCCCAGCTCCAGAGTATCTGATGCCTCTGGCCTGCTCAGGCACCTCTCCTCCCCCCAAAATAAAAGACAAAAAAAAAAAAAAACCCAAACAAAACAGTGAGCTGGCACTCAGGAGGTAGAGGCAGGCAGATCTCTGCAAGTTCAAGGCCAGCCTGGTCTACAAAGCAAGTCCAGGACAGCCAGGGCTACACACAGAGAAACCCTGTCTCCAAAAAAATTGAAAAAAAAAGTGAGCTGATCTCAATTCATACCCTGTTTCAAGATCTAAGCAAAGCCTCCCCTGGTTCTCTCAGGTCCTCCCTCCCTCTCCTTGAATACCTTTCTCCTACACGTCTTTGAGTACAAGACATATTTAAGCTGAGCCTTGAAGCTAGACAAAAGAGGGAAGAATCTGAGCCTAGAATCAAGGGGAGGGCAGAGGCCAGCAGGGCAGCTAGGGTTCACCACTGTGACGAGCATGCACAAGGCCCTGGTTCCATTCCTAGACCCCAAAAAACAAACAAAAAGAAATACAGACAAATGGCACTGGAGGATGGTGCTGGCTACACCTCTGACAACCGGAATGGGGCCCCTAAACTACCTCACTTCAAGGGTACTATCTGTCGTGGTGTGGAGGCCATCGCAGGTCGAGTGAAAGGGAGCCTGGTAACACTGCATTCAGTCATAAAGCAGATATGAGCTGTGGACCGGGGTGCTCAGATCTATTTCTGTGCTGAGACCATATTTTCTGTACCCAGCCAAGCCTCCATCTCACTGTGTAGCTGACAACGGCCTTGAACTCCTGATCCTTCCCCCAGCTCCCAAGTACTGGGATTAGAGGTATGACACTATGATGGGCCACTTTATTCTTCTTAGTCTGAGAATTCAGCCCGAGGGATGGTGCTGTGTTCCCTCTTCAGTCAACTTAACACACTCACAACTCACACATACCCAGAGGTCTGTTTGCATAGTGTTTTGAAATCCCTGAAAGTTGATAAGATTAACCATCTGTGTGTGTGTGTGTGTATCACTTTTTTTTTTTTTTTTTTTTTGGTTTTTCGAGACAGGGTTTCTCTGTGTAACCCTGGCTGTCCTGGACTCACTTTGTAGACCAGGCTGGCCTTGAACTCACACAGATCCGCCTGCCTCTGCCTCCCCAGTGCTGGGATTAAAGGCGGGCACCACCACCACCTGGTGAGGACTTCAACTCTTGATCCTCCTGCCTCAGTCTTTCAAGGGGTAGGCTTTCAGGCATGCTGGGCTTGCTCCTGGATTAGGGTGGCCTTCACATACACTTTGCTATTTGGAAGTGCATAGGCACATAGTCCCAGCACTCTGGAAGTTGAGGCAGGAGGATCAAGAGTTCGAGGCCAGCCAGGTGGTGGTGGCTCCAAGCTTTAATCTCAATACTCAGGAGACAGATGCAGGCAGATCTCTGAGCTCAGGGCCAGCCTCAGATGCACAGTTTAGAGACCTAGTTCCAGGCCAGCCAGGACTACAGAGAAACCCTGTGTCCTCCTGTTCCTCTCCCCCCACCCCCAAAAAAAGGTTGAGGCCAGGCTGCATAGTGAGACTCTGTATGACAAGAAGAAAAGGAAAACAAATGTAATTCCAGCACTTGGGGAAGGCGAGACATTGGATCAGGAGTTCCAGGCCACCCTAGGCTAAGTATCAAATTCAGGACTATCCTGGGCTGTTTCAAGACGAAAAAAAAAAGTGGGTGGATGGAGGGTTGGGGGAGGTATCAGCAAGACAAAAATGATCCCTGGGAAGTTTTTCACATACAAGTTTCTCAGTCCAACCCTGGCAGGTTCCATCAGACCCTCCCCTTTCCTGCCACTGTCTGGGGCTGATCGTAGAACACCCTTTGAGAAATCCTAGGAACATAGCATGGCTTTATTTATTTATAGATATGATCTCATGTAGCCCAAGCTGGCCTCCAACTCACTATGGAGCTGAGAAAGACTACAAAATTTTGACGCTTTTGTACCACTCGGCCCTGCTTATTTAGTGCCGGGGATAGAAGGCTTTGCATGTGCTAGGCAAGCATCCTTTTCTAACTGGCCACCCCCCTCCCCCGCTTTATTCTTATACAGCGTCTTGCTATATATGTAGACCAGGCTAGCTGTGTACCTACCACCTTCCTGCTCCAAGACTCCTGGATGCTGTGAGTGCTGTGGGGGACACAGGACCTGTGCGTACGTACCCTACCCCTTTGCTTAAGTGAGCAGATGCCTGAAATCAAAGGTGGCCTGGGCTAACAGGGAGGCTCTCTTGCCCAGCACCTGGGGATTCTGCCCAGTCCATTCAGAGGCTCCTGCTGGTGGCTCTGGGTGTTTCTGGTGGAGGAGCTGAGCCATGGATTTGGCTCCCTGTAGATGGATGAGGATATGAGAAAGAATGTACCACCCCCACCCCCCTCCGCAGCTATTCTAGGAAAGTGGTTCTGGCAAGCAGGGAGTTGCTAACACAGGAAGATGGCTCTGAGGGTGTATTTAAAAAAAAAAAAATCCTTCAATGAGCCATAAAGCACCCAGTGACCAGTCTGACCCCATGTGAATCAGTGTTTGGTGTCATAGTCAGTGTGAAGGTCTCCCTGACTCTGTGGCTTTCCTTGGAAGAGGAGGGGGTATTATCTGGTTTCACGATACTGACCCACCAGCTTGTTGTGCAGCACCACACCTATAATCCCAGCACTCAGGAAGCTGAGGTGGGATCTTGGAAAGTTTAAAGATAGCCTGTTCTACACAGCAAATGCCAGGCCGGCAAAGATAACCTAACAAGATCCTGTCTCAGGAAAAAAAAAAAGAAGAAAAAAGAAGAAAAAGTAAGAAAAGAAAAGAAAAAGGAAGAGGGGTGTGAACGGTTGGTAGTTCTTGTCTAACAAGTGAGAAGCTTCGGCTTCGATGGGGCACCACATAAACAGGTTCTAGACCAGCTTGGGCTACTGTCTGAAAGGAAAGACCAAGAGAAAATCTCCAAGCTCCCTCACCTCCGGCGGCAGATCCCTCCGTGTGTTGCCTTACGAACGTGCTGTTACCTGTTTTTGTGACAGGCTTGTTTCTGGATGTAACTTCAGATCAAGGTCAACTCTGACACCTGAGTGTACTGGACCCTCTCTGTCAAGGATCTGTCCCCTGCAGATGCCTAACGATGTCCTTGCTGTAGCCCTGTTACTTGCACTGATGAGAAAAACCAGTCCCCTGGGCATTCAAGTTCTCTCTTTGGAAACCAATTTAGCTGTAATAGGATTGGTTCAGCCTCTCAGCGTCAGGGCAGCTTGATAACAGATGCAAAAGGCATCATGATACCACGCTCAGGCCTTGCTAGTTGAAACATCTTGATAACTCACCAACAACTCAGTGCCCGTACAGGCACCTGGGATCCCCTGCCTGCCGTCAGCTCCACAAAGTCTCACTATTTAGACCCCACTGCTTTGTCTGGAACTTGTTATATAGACCAGGCTAGCCTTGAACTTGTGTCTATTCTTCTGCCTCAGTTTCCCCAGTGCTGGGATTACAGGTGTACACTACCACACAATCCCTCCAGTTCCTATTTTCTTCTTTCTCACTTTTTATTTCACGTGCATTGGTATTTTGCCTGTATGTATGTCTGCGTGAGGGTGTCAGATCCTCCGGAACTGGAGTTACAGACAGTTGTGAGCTGCCTTGTGGGTGCTGGGAATTGCACTAAGGTCCTCAGAAAGAACAGCTAGTGCTTGTAACCACTGAGCCATCTCTCCAGCCCCCTATTTTCTTTTCTTACGATTTTATTTCTAGGCCAGGAGTGGTGGTGCACGCCTTTAATCCCAGCACTCAGGAGGCAGAGGCAGGTGGATCTCTGTGAGTTTGAGGCCAGCCTGGTCTACAAAGTGAGCCAGGACAGTCAGGGCTCTTATACAAGAAACACTGCCTCCCTGTCTCAAAATAAATACGAATAAATAAAAATGAAAATATTTACTTTTTTTTTGAGATAGGGTTTCTCTGTGTAATAGTCCTGGCTGTCCTGGAACTCACTCTGTAGACCAAGCTTGAACTCACAGAGATCTGCCTACCTCTGGCTCCAAAGTGCTGGAATTAAAGGCATACATACGCCACCACACCCAGCTACTTTTTTTTTAATTAATTAATTTTTTGTTTTTGTTTTTGAGACAGGGCTACTCTGTATAGCCCTGGCTGTCCTGGACTCACTTTGTAGACCAGGCTGGCCTTGAACTCCCAGAGATCCACCTGCCTCTGCCTCCCAAGTGCTGGGATTGAAGGCGTGCACCACCATGCCCAGCCTTCCATGCCCAGCCTTCCTTTCTTTTTTTTTTTTTTTTAAAGATTTATTTATTATGTATACAGTGTTCTGTCTGCAGGTATATCTGCAGGCCAGAAGAGGGCACCAGATTTCATTATGGATGGTTGTGAGCCACCATGTGGTTGCTGGGAATTGAACTCATGACCTCTGGAAAAGCAGCCAGTGCTCTTAACCGCTGAGCCATCTCTCCAGCCAGCCTTCCTTTCTTTTGAGATGGGTTCTTACTCTGTAGATTAGGCTAACCTGTAACTCCTAGAATTCACTATGTAGATTAGGCAGCTAGCTTCCAATACTCAGTGATTCCCTCTGCCTCAGCCTCCTGAGTGCTGGGATGTCCAGTGTGCACGACTGTACCCAGTACACCCAGCTTGAGATAACTTTTGTTTTGATTTTTTTTTTGGGGGGGGGTTTTCGAGACAGGGTTTCTCTGTATAACAGCTCGGGCTGTCCTGGACTCACTTTTGTAGACCGGGCTGGCCTCGAACTCACAGAGATCCGCCTGCCTCTGCCTCCCAAGTGCTGGGATTAAAGGCGTGCGCCACCACCGCCCGGCTTTGATTTTTTTTTTTGTTTTTTTTTTTTTTTGGTTTTTCAAGACAAGGTTTCTCTGTGTAGCCCTGGCTGTCCTGTACTCACTTTGTAGACCAGGCTGGCCTCGAACTCACAAAGATCCGCCTGCCTCTGCCTCCCAAGTGCTGGGATTAAAGGCATATGCCACCACCGCCCGGCTGATTTTTTTTTTTGGTTTTTCGATATAGGGTTCCTCTGTGTATCCCTGGCTGTCCTGGACTCTGTAGACCAGGCTAGGTTTGAACTCACAGAGATCTACCTATCTCTGAGTCCCAAGTACTGGGATTAAAGGGGTGTGCCACCATGCCCAGTGTAATATATATATTTAAATATATATATATATATATATATATATATATAAATAAAGGTCAGAGTCCAGTTCTGTTTCCTATAACTCCAAAATTCAGATGACATGTGTGTGTCCCCTCAACACACACTTGAGAAGACTGACTTCAAGCACTTATGTAAGATTAGTGACTCACCCAGCCCATAAGTGGCAGAGCTGAGTCTGTGTGGCTTCTATGCTAAAGCTCTTAATTGCAGCAGCTGGAGGATCCATGCCCCGCCCCCACCATTTCTGCAAAGTGAATAATCAACTAATAATAACAATGACTGTAGTAGTAGTAGTAGTAGTAGTAGTAGTAATAATAATGGCCGAAACCAGGTCTGCCGTATCAGTCAGGTACCTCTGACTGGACAGTGTTTGTTTCTTTTAAAAAATATTTTAGCTGGGTGGTGGTGGTGCATGCCTTTAATACCAGCATTCGGGAGGCAGAGGCAGGTGGATCACTGTGAGTTTAAGAAACCGTCTCTTGAAAAAAGAAAAATTGGCCGGGCGGTGGTGGCGCATGCCTTTAATCCCAGCACTTGGGAGGCAGAGGCAGTTGGATCACTGTGAGTTCGAGGCCAGCCTGGTCTACAAAGCGAGTCCAGGACAGCCAGACCTGTTACACAGAGAAACCCTGTCTCGGAAAAACAAAACAAAAAAAAAAAAAAAAAAAAAAAAAAACC
>CAJQZJ010031764.1:8999350-9009765 GCA_907164525.1 Lophiomys imhausi
ATTTATTTATTTATTTATTTATTTATTTATTTATTTATTTATTTATTATGTGTACAGTATTTGCTCTACATATATGCCGGGGCAGATCTCAATGTAGATGGCTGTGAGCCACCATGTGGTTGCTGGGAATTGAACTCAGGACCTTGGGAAGAACAGCCAGTGCTCTTAACCTCTGAGCCACCTCTCCAGCCCCTGTGTTCCCCTTCTTAAGAAAGGACCATGCGGGCTGGAGAGATGGCTCAGTGGTTAAGAGCACTGGCTGCTCTTCCAGAGGACCCAGGTTTGATTCCCAGCACCAACATGGCAGTTCACAACTGTTTATATAACTCCTGTTCCAGAGGATCTGACACCCTCACACAGACATATAAGCAGTCAAAACGACAATGTATATAAAATAAAAATAAAACACACATACACACACAAAGAAAAGATCATGCTGCTGCATGTAAATGAAGTACCCTGGCACTCCTAGCCCCAGTAAATCAAATACATTCACCGCAAAACCTCTCCAACTGCCCAAGGTTTATAATTTCCCTGTTCATGAAATAAACTCTCTTTCTATTCCTCCACTATGATCATCTGAGACTCATCATTTATTTTGGGCTTAGGAAGGAAGTTCCTTCTCCCTCCCAGAAGAATTCATTGCGGATCTGCCTGCCTAAGCCAGGCTCCTGCTGCCCAGAACCCGTGTCTTCACGCATGGTGGACAGTGTAACTCCTGCAACCACTGTTGCCACCACAGTATCCACCTCAGAATTCATTTCTCCTGCACCCAAACCACTCACTGAAGTGCTCACCTGCAGCGGCCTCCAGATTCGCCTAAGCCAAGTCAGATTCCTGAAGTCCCTTGGCACGGTCCAGGAGCTCTGAGCTCCTTGAAGCTACCCAGCCCAGCACCAGCAGCTTAGCTAAAAGAGCTGTGACATTTTGTTATGCTGCAGAGAGGGTTTCTCTCTCTTCATAAGAGCTGTAGCACTTTATAGTGGAGATAATCCTTTCTCCTGTCTCTATGGGATATCCTGTGTCACAGATCCCGTCTTGTGTTCCATCCTTTTCTTCCCAGAAACCAACTTTAACCTGGACCTTCCAGTGGAGAAGCATACACTTCCATCTTGGTGCCTCACAAGGCCCAAACTTCCAGAGAGAGTACCAGACACGGCCCAATCTCCCCGGAAGCAGCAGAATGACAGGTTTCTCTGTGTAGCCCTGGCTGTCCTGGAACTTGGTCTGTAGACCAGGATGGCCTTGAACTCAAAGGTCCACCTGCCTCTGCCTCTGTACTTTACAAAAGAATTTTGATGTAGTTGCACTGTAAGTATTACTGTCATAATTGCCACCAGGAAACCTTTTTTCCAAAGTTGTACTGTGTTTAAATAAGTCAAAAATAAACTGCCTGGGGTCAGACTCCAACACCAGCTACTGAGTCATGATGAACCAGATTTCCTTGCCTCATTCAGATGGTTACTCTGTAATCTGTGGAGTTTTCAGGGACCCCCATAGGTGGACTTTCCCTGGTAGTCACTGTTTGCTAAAAATCCATACCTGTGGGGCAAGACAAGACTTCAAGGCCGGACCTCTTCCATAGGCTGTCTTGATTTATTCAGACAGTGTGGCCACGGGGCTCATTCTGAGCACTGCCGCTTCATTTTTGAGAGTGAGAAAGAAAATAAAAGTGGGTGGGGAGGGAGGTGGGAAGGATCTAGGAGGAGGTGGAGAAGGGAAAAACACGATCAAAATCTATTGTCAGAAAGTAAAAACAAAAACAAACCACCTCCAACAAAATCTGTTTGTGTGCATTTGTGTGTGCGTGCGCACGTGCGTGCGTGCGTGCGTGCGCGCATGCGTGTGTAGGCGGGGGAAGCTGGAGAGATGGCTCAGCAGTTAAGATCACTGGATGCTCTTCCAGAGGACCCAGGTTTGATTTTCATTATCCACACGGTAGCTAACAACTATCTCTAATTCCAGTTTCAGGGGATCCAACTTCCTCTTCTGGCCTCCAAAAGCACTTCAGATGTCAAACACAGATATACATGCTGGCAAAACACCCATAAACATAAAATTAAAATAATCATGAGGACCTGAGTTCTGAGAATCCCCAGAACCCAAGTGAAAAACAGTCTGATGTGGTAGCTTTAACCTCAGTGTGTCTGTCCCCATAGCATTAAGGGCCAGAGGCAGATGCCTAGCTGGAGTTTGTTCGCCAGCCAATGGAGCTGAAATGGTGAGCTTCAGGTTCCATGAGAGACTGTTTTAAAAAATTAGGCAGAGGGGGCTGGAGAGATGGCTCAGCGGTTAAGAGCACTGACTGCTCTTCCAAAGGACCTGGGTTCAAATCCCAGCACCCACATGGCAGTTCACAGGTGTCTGTAATTGCCAGGCGTGGTGGAGCACCCCTTTAATCCCAGCACTCAGGAGGCAGAGGCAGGTGGATCTCTGTGAGTTCAAGGCCAGCCTGATCTACAGAGTGAGTTCCAGTATAGCAAGGGATATACAGAGAAACCCTGTCTTGAAAAAACAAACAACAATAAGCCACATTGTATGAAAATCTGAATTAATAAAAATATTTAAAATTATTTTTTAAAAATTAGGCAGAGAACAACAGAATAAGACACTTGGAGCAAAACTCCAGTTTCAACAAGTGAAGGAAGGGTGGGGGCGCTCATTCACCCCCACTCTCACCACATGGACATTATTTATGGCAGCTCTGGTGGTACACATACCTATAATCCCAGTATTTGGGAGTCCCTGGCAGGAGGATTATTCTATTTTTTTTTTTTTGGTTTTTCGAGACAGGGTTTCTCTGAATATCTCTGGCTGTCCTGGACTCGCTTTGTAGACCAGGCTGGCCTCGAACTCACAAAGATCCGCCTGCCTCTGCCTCCCAAGTGCTGGGATTAAAGGCGTGCGCCACCACCGCCCGGCTTGGAGGATTATTCTAAATCCAAAGCAAACCTGGGCTACTAAGTAAACTCTGTTTCAAAAGGAAAGAAAAAGAGTCCAGGTGGTGGTTCACGCCTTTAATCTCAGCACTCAGGAGGCCGAGGTAGGCGGGTCTCTGTGAATTCAAGGCCAGCCTGGTCTACAAAATGAGTTCTAGGACACTCAAGGCTACAGAGAGAAACCCTGTCTCAAGAAAAAGAAAGTTCAGGTCTTTTTCTTCCATTCTCTCTCTCTCTTTGACAGGTTCTCTCACTCTATCTCTGGCTGAGGCTGTCTTGGAACTCTCTATGTAGACCAGGATGACCTGAAACTCACAGAGATCCACCTGCCTCTGCCTCCCAGGTGCTGGAATTAAAGACCTGTGTGCCACCACACCCAGCTCATCAGGCATCTGTGAATGATGGGTGTGAGAGCTTTCTCAGGAACTGTCTGGATAGGATGTGGCTTCACAGGCCATCTGGGCTTCTGCAATGTGAAGCAGTCACACATTAGACATCCATGAACAAACGTGGCTGTATTCCAGTGTAAGTTTAAATTGGAATTTCTGATCATTCTCCATGCCTTTTGATTTTCCAACCATCTCATAAATGTCAAACCATTCTTGGCCCCCAGGCTGGACAGGCGCAGGCCTTTATTTTGTCTGCAGGCTGCATTTTCCCAGCCTGACCCTACATGCAATGCTTTTCCTGGCTGACTTGAGCTGCATTGGATGGATGTGTCACTGCTGACTCAAATGGTATCCCTTTTGTAAGTAATTGGATTGGATTCAATATTTTGGATTTCTGGAAGGCTAGGACCAGCACCATGGTGGTTCAGCCTTTAGGGATGTATCTTTGAGTATTTCCTTAGAGAGAAATTCCTGCATGGAGAATTGCTAGTTCAAAGAGTAAACACAACTTAGCATTTTGTGTGTGTGTGTGTGTGTACACATGCAATCTACACACACACACACGCATGCACTTAAATGTGCTCCCATATGCACCTGTGCTACATGCTGCAGCAACGTAGGTACAGAGGCCAAAGGATAACTTTCTGGAGTTGGTTCTCTCCTTCCGCCATGTTGATCCTGGAGAACAAATTCAGTTTGTCAGACTTGGCAGCAAACACCTTTAACTACTGAGCAATCTCACTGGACCAATTTACAGTATTTTGATACCATGTACTATCTCATGTCTAGAACAGGCATCAGGAGGATGATCTGAATGAAATCGGGTCTGGTGGCACAGATTGGTACTCTATCTACTAGAGAGGCTGAGGCAGGAGGATCAAAAGTTCAAAGCATGCATGTGCATGCAATTCCATGAGACCTTCTTTCAATACAAAAACTAAAAAGAAAGGTAAGAATGGAGCCCAGTGTTTGCTTAGCACCCCAAAGCCCTGCATCTGTCATAGACATATAGACCTATCATTGTGGTGCCCATATAGTCCCAGCACTCAGGGGATGGAGGCAGGAGGAGGATCAGAAATTCAAGGCCTTTCTTAGCTGTATAGCAAGTTTGAAGTTAGGAGTGGTGGCATTAGACCCTGTCCCACAAAACAACAAAATGAGACTTTTTTTTGTTTTTGTTTTTCCAGACAGGGTTTCTCTGTATATCTCTGGCTGTCCTGGACTCACTTTTTAGACCAGGCTGGCCTCGAACTCACAGAGATCCGCCTGCCTCTGCCTCCCAAGTGCTGGGATTAAAGGCGTGCGCCACCACCGCCCGGCCAAAATGAGACTTTTTAAGGGCTGGGATGTAGCTCAGCGATAGAGCACTTACCTAGCATGAACATAGGACCCTAGGTTCAATTCTCAGCACCTCCAAGAAAAAAAAAATTGACATCTAAGAGTAAAGGGTTAGCCATCCCAGAGCACTGAAGACGCACAGCAGGAACTGCTTATTTAAAACAAACTTCTTGTGGTTTTGAGGCACCTGCCTCCAGCGCCCTCTAGAGCCCACTAGCGAATTACCACTGTCCTTCAGATTCCAGGTGAATTGTCACCTATGAGGATGGGATAAGGGCAGTGGCCACATCCTTGTTGCCCATCTCTGGAGCTCTTCTGTGAACTAAGGACAAGCAGTCCATCAAAGCTGCACCTCCCAAACCCCATCCCCGAGATACATCAGAAACCAAAAGCAGATTCCTCTCCAGTTTAGAGCTCAGTGCACACCTCCTATACGTGTCTTTGCAGTCCTATAAAGCTGCAGAGAGCAGATGGGTTTGTACTCTTGGATGGAGCTCATCATTGGCTCTCTCCAAGTGGGGTGGATGAGGGGTGTTGGCCTCCTGGTCAGATGGGAAGGTGTCCAGGAAACTCACAACTCCAAAACCCAGGAACCACACAGCTGGGAGGAGGGACTCCAGAGCTCATGGAGGGATGAACCCAGCAGAGGAGGGAAGCACTCAGGAGTGTCTGCCTCTGCCCTCAGGAGAGAAGAGCAGAGAGCTGGGCAAACACAGCCTTTAGATAGGATTTTTGAGGGGGTGGAGCTTTCTAGGGCAGAGATTTCCAGAGTGAGGATTGGTGGGATTTCAAGTCCTGAGCTTGGGGGAGTTTAGGGATTAGTGAGTTTGTTCAGACTTTTCACTGAAAATTAGCATAAATCTGGGAGGCGTCCCACTGGGGGGCTGGAAAGGACTTTTGTGACAGAGGCTGAAACTGCCATTCTGACTGTTAGTGAGGTATGGGGGAAGGGCCTATTAACTCATGCCTTAGGAGGTTACACAGACTTGAACTCTAAAATAAACAAAACAACTTTCCTTAACTAAACTATAAACCTATATTAAGGGGTCAGGTTCCTAGTCCTGGACCCTGGCTGGCAGTACCAGACCATGTAAGGCTCCCTGCTTGGGAGACTGGCTACATTATTGCTACAGAGATGGTCCAGGAGGTCATAAACTAGTCCAGTTGGACATGCTTCCCTCCCTCTGAGATCCTTGTCAGCATCAGCCTTAACTGAAGACTCAGGGGCTTTTTGGCTCCAGCTTCTTTTTTTTTTTTTTTTGGTTTTTCGAGACAGGGTTTCTCTGTGTATCCTTGGCTGTCCTGGACTCACTTTGTAGACCAGGCTGGCCTCGAACTCACAAAGATCCGCCTGCCTCTGCCTCCCAAGTGCTGGGATTAAAGGCGTGCGCCACCACCGCCCGGCTTAGGCTCCAGCTTCTTAGTGGGGTTTTTTTCCCCCCCTCAGGCATCTGATCTCAGGTCCCAGAGGTCTGGTGATTTAGCCTGAGCTGCTCTGGAATACTGAGGTGTTGCTGTCTGGAGGTATAAAGAGGACAGCAGCACAGCCTGAAGATCTGAGCACCCTTTTTAGGGATCACCAGGGATGGCACCCAGGGGAGCTACAGAGCTGGAGAGGGGGCACCCAGGGAAAGATGTAGTGGGAGCCCAGAAGCAAAACTTGAAGCAGCCAGGCCTGGCTAGTAGATCTCCTGGGGGGAGGGGTGGACACTTTCTTGCAAAATACACAAAGTTAATAAAGGGAATCTATGGCAGGGAAGGCTTTCCCTGCTGCTTGAGTTTTGTGAATAGCCTACAAGGAGGGTGGGGGAAACTAATGTTTCAGAATGTTTGGCTGAGGAAATGTCTGTTCTTGGAGGAGGATTTTTACAACTGTATCAGCTCTTACTAGGTCTTGCTTTCCTCTGATACCCTTTCATATCTACTGTGACCCAGGAAATATTCAGAGGAGGAAGTTATCCCCTACAAGGTCCTTCCCTGGGAGGCAGTGTGAAGCATTCTGAATAAGCAAGTGGGTGGTGATGAGCTAAGGAGGGATGGGGTAAGGGTATAGAGTGACAGAAGAACAGCATTTAAACACCCACCCTGTGCCTAGCACACCATTATCAACGAATGCTTGGGGTGGGGTAGGGCTAGGGACGTAGTTTTAGAGTGATTACCTAGAATACATGAGGCCCTGAGTTTAATTCTCACATCACATAAAACTTGTGGTGGCACGTGCCTGTCATCTAGGCAAGGTCTTATATAGCCCAGGCTGGCCTGAAACTGACAACAATCCCCTTATGTGCTGAGATAACAGGCATGCATTACAATGCCTGGCTGGCACTTTACTAATGTCTAAGAACTCAACCCACAAGAGGAGCAGGGTGGGTACCATTGTCACCACTGTCATTCCTTGTCATCTCTGTCTCTCTCTCTCCTTCTCCCTACCTTTTTCTTTCTGTTTGTGTGCATGAAATGCATGTATTACATAGTGTGCCTATAGAGGTCATAAGACAATTTTCAGGACTTGGTTTTCTCTTCTTACCTTGTGGGTCCTGGGGATTGAATTTAGGTCATCAGGCTTAGTTGCAAGTGTCTTTACCTGCTGAGCTACCTTGCAGGCCCTCCTGCTTATCAAATGTATGAGATACTTGACTCAGAGAAGTTATATGTCTAGATTGAAGTCACATGTATACCAAGAACTGGGGATTAAGCTAACTCTCACAGCAAAGCTCCTTTGATATGTCTATGGGGGAGAATCTGCCCCAATCTTCTAGTTATTTGTAGTCTTGCACTCTGGTGGTTACCCCAATATTAAAGCAGGAGGATCATCAGTACAAAGCTAGCCTTAGCTACATAGAAAACATCCTGTATGAATGAATAACAATAAACAAAGTAATAGTGAAACAACAGTAGAGTCGGGTATGCTTCTGTGAGCCTACAACCTCAACATGTAAAAGACAGAGGAAGGAAGGAGGATCAACAATTCAAGGTTGTCTTTGTCTATATGTTGAGGTCAGCCTGGGCCACAAGAGACCCTAGCTCATAAAAGGAAACATCAACAGACCAAACAAAAACAGCAATTAACAAGACACACAAAAACAAAAACAAAACTCACCTAAGAACACTGCCCTTTGGCACACACAGTGGCCTGGTTCCAGACCCCACCATGGATGCTAAAGCTTATAGTATCCTGTAGATCCACAAGTCCCTTATATGAACTGCACAGTACGTATATGTAATCTATGTACATCTTCCTACACATTCTATACTATCTCTAGAATGGGCAAGTAGTGTACACCCATAACTCCAGCGATAGGGAGGACAAGACAGACGCCTCATGAGTTTGAGGCCACCTAGCACTGTATAGTGAGACCCCATCCCAACAAAACCAACCAGTCTGCCAAAAGGCAGCCAAACAACCAGCTCATGTCTATTCACGCCTTTTGTGTCTGATCTTTGTAACTGATGTTTGCTACTTTGTGGGTTCCTTACTGTCTGTCTTCCAACCTTCTCCATCCTCATTCCATCCGTCCAAACCCCTAACACTAGGTAGAAGAGAAAGAAGGACAGATGGGAGAGAGGGCATCGTTATCGTTAGACTACTTCCTGCTGATCCGGGGCCCTGCAAACGATCTTTGCAGTCAGGATATTCAATTTCTTCTTTTCGTCTCCTTTATATATGACCACTTGACAGACTGCAACAACAGCAACAGGAAACCAGAAACCAGCAACCAGCAGCAGCAGCAGCAGCAGGAGGAGGAAGAGAAGACACTTCAGTCCACCACTGTGCAGAGTCTGAAGCAGTCCCATACCCCACACCTGGGACCAAAACAAAAGCATATTCCCATAACATCCCTGTGGTGTTTTTGTTTTTGTTTGTTTTGTTTTTGGAGACAAGGTTTCTCTGTGTAGCCCTGGCTATCCTGGAACTCACTCTGTAGACCAGGTTGGCCTCAAACTCACAGAGATCCACCTGCCTCTACCTCCTGAGTGCTGGGATTAAAGGCATGTGCCACCACGCCCGGCCACTTCTGTGTTTTCTAAAGAAACCAAAAATTCTCACTATAGATCTTGTTCCTAAGGGTCAATGGAAAAGAGTCCTCAGATACCCTCCTTCTCCAAAAACCAACTCCTTCATCTTCCCCCCAATACCTTGTTTAGATAATACCATTACATGTGTAACTGACATCCATTGACACCGTGCTCTCTGCTCTCATACTTTCTACCTTGTGCAAGCCACTGCCCCTCATCTGTCACCAAGATACGTGAGCTGAATGAAGCAAATAGTAACAATAGATACATAGCATGTGGGGTGTGGTGATGCACGCTTAACTCCCAGGACTTGGGAGGTGGAGGAAGAAGGATCAAGAGTTCAAAGACAGCCTGAGCTATATAGTGAATGGAGGCCAGTCTGGACCACACTAGACTCTATGGTGTTTGAATGAAAATGGCCCCATAGACTCACTGAATATTTGAATGCAGTGAATACTTGTTTGGTTTTCTTTTTTGTCTTTGGAGACAGGGTTTCTCTCTGTAACCCTGGCTGTCCTGGAATTCACTCTGTAGCCCTTGAACTTAACAGATACCTTCCTGGCTCTGCCTCCTGGGTGCTGGGATTAAAGGCATGTGCCACCACATCTGGCCATTATAGACAGTTATGAAGTGCCATGTGGGTGCTGAGATTTGAACCCAGGCCCTTTGAAAGAACAGTCAGTGCTCTTAACCGCTGGGCCATCTCTCTAACCCTCGAATACTTGTTTGAATACTTGGTCCCCAGTTGGTGGAACTGTGTGGGAAGGATTTGGTGTGGCTTGATAGGTGTGTCACTGGGACAGGTTTTGAGGTTTCAAAAGTCCATGCCATTCCGAGTTAGTTTTCTTTGCCTGGATCAGACTGTAAGATCTCAGTTACTGCTCTAGCACCAAGCCTGTCTGCCTTTCCTTATGCCAGAGTCCCCACCATGATGGATGGGCACTCTGTCTGCAACTATAAGCCCCAAATAAATGCGTTCTTTTATAAGTTCCCTTGGTGATGGTGTTTTTGTCACAGCTATTGAAAAGTAACTAAGACAGATTCTGTCTCAAAAAATTAGAAGAGCAACAAGTGCTTTTAAGAGCTGATCCATCTCTCTGGCCATGAGATACTATCTTCAAACAGGGGTGTGGGGGTAGCTCACTGGTCAAGTGTTAGTCCAGTGTGAGGGAAGGCCTAGGTTTTGTTTTGTAAAGTGTGGGTTTTTTTTTTTTAGATTTATTTATCTTATTTTATGTGTGTGAGTGCTTTGTCTGTGAACAATGTGTATGCCCTGTATCATTGGAGGCCAGAAGAGGGCACTGCAAGCCCTGGAACTGGAGTTACAGGTGCTTGTAAGCTAGTGTAGATACTGAGAATCAAACCCAGGTTCTGTGCAAGAACAAGTGATCTTAGCCACTGAGCCATCTCTCTAAC
Source organism: Lophiomys imhausi (assembly GCA_907164525.1). Lineage (NCBI taxonomy): Eukaryota > Metazoa > Chordata > Mammalia > Rodentia > Muridae > Lophiomys > Lophiomys imhausi. The sequence continues at coordinate 9,009,450 of CAJQZJ010031764.1, forward strand.
CTGGAACTCTCAGGCGTGATACTTTGTAGTGAAAAAAAAAAACAAAACAAAAGCAAAGTCTTGCTGAAGAATATCTCTATATATCTAGCGTAGTGTCCAAAACGTAATAGTGCCTTAGTTAAAACAATGCAGCTTAAAGGTAAGAGCAAAGAGCGCCTTTGTTTTCAGTCAGAAAACCATCTGAGGAGACACAGGCAGCCAGCTCCCAAACAGGGTTACAAGCTGGACCAGACGCACTCAGGATAGTGACATAGAAAGACACGTGCACACACACACACACACACACACACACACACACACACACACACACACACAC
>CAJQZJ010031764.1:9009775-9026315 GCA_907164525.1 Lophiomys imhausi
CACACACACACACACACACACACACACACACACACACACACACACACCCTTGACACAGCACCACTTTATAACTCATTTTAGACTCCAACTCACTTTCTATCCCACGCTGATAGGGAGCTTACAATCTTCCTGCCTCAACCTCCTAACTTCTGGGATTCCATGCACACCACCACAGCTGGCTTCATATATATTTTTTCAAATGTTTGTTTCATTTTGATTTTTTTAGGGACAGGGTCTCATATAGCTCAGGCTGGTCTCCAGCTCACTATATAACTGAGGATGGGCTGGAGAGATGGCTCAGAGTTAAGAGTACTGTCTGTTCTTCCAAAAATCCTGAGTTCAATTCCCAGCAACCACATGGTGGCTCACAACCATCTACATTGAGATTTGGTGCCCTCTTCTGGCCTGTAGGCAGAACACTGCATAATAAATAAATAAATAAAATTTATAACTGAGGATGAGTTTGAACTGCTAGTCTTCCTGTGCATACCTCCCAAGGGCTGGGGTCACTATAGGTGTGAGCCTCTATGCCTGGCCTCTCCTTCACTTCCTCCCCCTGCTCCTTCTTACAGCCTTCCCCACCCACAGTAGGGATTGGATCTAAGGACTCACCCAATGCTAGGTAAATGCTCACCACTAAGCTACACCCCCAGGTTTTTGTTTTCATTTGAGACAGGGTCTCCATAAGTTACCAAGGCCAGCTCTGAGCTTGAGATCCTTCTCCGTCAGCCTCTGCAGTGGTTGAGATTATAGACCTGCACCACCATGTCTGCCTTCCATTCCTTTTTTTATGACTCGGTGTTAATCTACCACATGGCTACATATTGCCTTTGTCTAGCCCTTCATCAGTTAAGAGCCTTGCTGAATTTGTATACTTTTTTCTTGATCTTCTGTGTTTTGTTGCCATTGAGATAACCAACCTAAACTGGTACTGCTGATGGGCAAGTGACTCCCCTAACACTTCTGGTTTACAGACTCAGCAATCTGCCAGCTGGTGGCTCTATCCTCCTCATCAGACTAAGTGGAAGGAGTGAAGATGACTGTCCAGGAAGCCACTGTTTGCTGGGTCTAATAGAGATGCCCTTTGGGGCTGGAGAGAGAGTAGACAGATGGTCCTCTTGCAGAGGAGCTGGGTTTGGTTCCTAGCACTCACATGGTGGCTAATAACCATCTGTAACTTCAGTTTCAGTAGATCTGATGCCCTCTTCTGACCTTCAAAGCATGTATGTGGTATGTATACACTCATGCAGGCAAAACTATCATACATATTGTGGTGAAAGTTGGGTCTCTTTGGTGAAATTGGTGGGTAGTTTGTGTTAGCTTCTGGTGGCACCCAGAGCATTGGAAAAGGGAGCGAGGCAAGCAGAGTTCAGAAGTCGCTTGGAGAGGCTTTCGACTTTGAGACTTGCCTGGACCAAAGAGACTGTGGAGGCAAGTCTTAGCTGATGGAATAAGTCAGCCTCGGTTGGCAGTTGAAAATGACTGATTTTATAAACCGACCACCATTTGATGGTGGAAATACACTGGCCTTACGAACTGTCAAAGTAAGGTACAACGAACACTAATCTTTGAACAGGACTGCCTTCTGGGACTGCTGTACACCAAGCTATCCTGCAAGGACCTATGCAAAGAATACTAATAGCCTTTTAAGAAAGTTAAAATAGTGGTAAGTGCTTTTAGATAGGTATTAGAGTGTTTTTAGATATTAAGGGTTTTTTTTTTTTTTTTTGTTTTTGAGACAGGGTTTCTCTGTGTAACAGCCCTGGCTGTCCTGGACTCACTTTGTAGACCAGGTTGGCCTTGAACTCACGGTGATCCACCTGCCTCTGCCTCCCAAGTGCTGGGATTAAAGGTATGCGCAACCATGCCCGGCGTATTAAGGTATTTTTAGATAGATTATAGATTTTAGATTATAGGTTTTAGGTTAGAAGGTTTAGGTGTTTTATAGATGTTTGTTAAATATTAATAAATGTAAGTGTTGCCGGGCGGTGGTGGCGCACGCCTTTAATCCCAGCACTTGGGAGGCAGAGGCAGGCGGATCTTTGTGAGTTCGAGGCCAGCCTGGTCTACAAAGCGAGTCCAGGACAGCCAGAGATATTCAGGGAAACCCTGTCTCGAAAAACCAAAAAAAAAAAGACCAAAAAAAAAACCAAAAATAAATGTAAGTGTTTATAAATAAAAATATTGTTACATACATATACAAATATAATGTTTAAAAAATTTATATCCTGGCTGTGGTGGTGCACGCCTTTAATCCCAGCACTCGGGAGGCAGAGGCAGGTGGATCTCTGTGAGTTCAAGGCCAGCCTGGTCTACAAAGCGAGTCCAGGACAGCCAGAGATACACAGAGAAACCCTGTCTCAAAAAACCTAAACCAAATACAATTTTTTTTTTTTGTTTTTGATGAGGGTTTTTTTTCTTTCTTTTTTAAAATAAATTTGTATTCTTTGAAAGTTTCATACATTTATACAATGTTTTTTAAAAATTCTATTTTATGTATATGAGTGCTTTATCTGCATGCACACCTGCAGACCAGAGAGGGCATCAGATCACATTATAGATGGTTGTGAGCCACCATGTGGTTGCTGGGAACTGAACTCAGGACCTCTGGAAGAGCAAACAGTACTCTTAACCGATGAGCCATCTCTCCAGCCCACCCCCACCCCCCCAAAAAAATTTTTTTTTTTTTTTGGTTTTTCGAGACAGGGTTTCTCTGTGTAGACCTGGCTGTCCTGGACTCGCTTTGTAGACCAGGCTGGCCTCGAACTCACAAAGATCCGCCTGCCTCTGCCTCCCAAGTGCTGGGATTAAAGGCGTGCGCCACTACGCGCGGCCAAAAAAATTTTAAAGACAGAAAAGTCTTTGCATTCCCTTGATCAGAATCTGGTCACATGACCATGGAGTTCTAGTCTAGTTCCCCTCCTCCCCCCCCCCAGCTTTTTTGGTTTTTCGAGTCAGGGGGTTAAAGCAGGAATCTGAGAGATCACATGTCAACTACACAAAGAAAGCAGAGACAGTGAACCAGAAGAGCGACAAGGCTATAAACTCTCAGAGTCCACCCCTCGTGACCTCTCCAAGCAAGGCTCCACATCCTAAAAATTATCCTTCCCAAACAGCGCCACCAGCGGGGAACAAATGTTCAAACGGGAGAGCTCACCCGGCAAGGCTGTCATTCAAAGCATCACAGCAGGGATAGGCAAGGTCTTTCTCTCTACCTTTGAGCTACATCCGGGGGCAGGGGATTATGTCTTTTCAGAGGCTTTCTCTGACTGTTGCGTTGCTCAAAAGTAGACGCCTCCAGCTAGTAGGTACCACAGACTTCTCTGGAAAGAAAGCTTTTATTGAGTTTATTAGTCACCATCCTCCCTCCAAGTACAAGGTTCACTGAGGTGGGACCCTCTGTCTGGTGTACCCTCCAGCTCCTGCCTGAGAACATAGCTCACGGCAGGAGCCTAATAAATATTAGGTATGCCTGGCGTTGTAGTTGAATAATTTCATTAATGAACTCTGCATCCCAAACATACTGTCGTCATGTTTCGGAATGCTAGATAAACACAAATTACACTGTTTTCCAACTATTAATTCATGGATTTCCCTGAGGGGTTGGGTGAGGGTGCACTCGCATTTAGGTTTCAAGACACAAATAGAGCAAAATGATTTATGCTGGGTCACTGGTGACTCAGCGTCTGGGAATAGAAGCCCTCCATAACCTTTGTCCTAATTAGTCCAGACACGGGAACAAGGCAGCCATGACCTTGGCTATTTGGGAACTCAGGAACTGAAAACCTCGACTAAATTTTGCTTTAATGACAGTATTTGCTATGGCTTGGCCCAACTCATACAAAGCTTTTTACTTTTTCCATGTGTATGTGCGTTTTCATGTGGAGGCACATTTGTGAGCGTGAGTGCAAATGTGTGTAGGTGTATGCATTTGTAAGTCTACAGGCGTTTGGTTTGCACTTGCCTGACCTCCGACCTGAGGGGTCCTTCAGAGTCCTTAAAAGTTTACATCGTCACCTCCCAGACAGGTGCGACACAGCTGGGGGGGGGGATTAAAAACTCCCCGCCCACTTCTTCCTGTCTCTCTAACCCCACTTCTCTGTGCTCTAACTTTCCTCTAATGTCCCCCGTGTCCTTCTTTCTCTTTGTTCCAGCTTCTCCCATGGCTCTGCCTCTGTTTCCTGCCCTAAACTCCCTTCCCCTTTATCTTAACAAACCTTGTATCAGACCTGTTTCGTGGCGCGGCGTGTTTTCCTTGGGGAATATATCTCGGCAAGGGCCCGCCACCATGTACCACCCCGCCCAGTGCTGCGACATTTTGGTGGCGGGACTCATAGGCTCCCTGTGCAGCGCTCTAACCCACACAGGACTCTATTCCACCAGCTTCATTTAAATCACCTGACTGCAAAGGTTTCCTCTGCTTCCCTGATCGCTGAGCTTCTGCATCCAACACCAACAAAACTGGTGAGTACTCTCTCTGACTTGGCTTCTGAGTCTGACCATTTCCCTGGACGAGAACTCGTTCTACCAGCGTGGTCCCCTCGTGGCCTCTTGAAACCCTGGCACCAGGTAACCATGTTTGCTCGTGCTTTCAGCACCAGCCCCTGTCTGATTGAATGACGACTCACCAGAACAGCTTGCGCCTTATCATTTTGGTCTCTGCTGGATTTCTTAGGATGCCAGGTTTCTAGGCCTGTGCTCTTAACCACTGAACCATCTCTCCAGCCCCTTGCATTTAACTCTATGTGTATATGTAACTTGGATGCAACTTTAATTTAAGGATATATATCCATAGAAATATGAATGTTAGCCGGGCGGTGGTGGCGCACGCCTTTAATCCCAGCACTTGGGAGGCAGAGGCAGGCGGATCTTTGTGAGTTCGAGGCCAGTCTGGTCTACAAAGTGAGTCCAGGACAGCCAGAGATATTCAGAGAAACCCTGTCTCGAAAAACCAAAAAAAAAAAAAAAAAAAAGAAATATGAATGTTTTTAAATAGCAAACATGTTGACCACATGGCTCACAACCTGCCATATGATTTCACCATCTTAAGATGACCACGTGATATAAAGCAACAATTATGAAACTCCTTAGTCCTAATGAACTCTTTGATTATTGTTACCTCTTTTTAGCCTAAGAAATCAACAAATCTCATATTTTAGATTGCTATGGATTTTTTTTTTTTTTTTTTTTTGGTTTTTTGTATCAGGGGGTTTCTTGACTTCTCTGGCTGTCCTGGACTCACTTTGTAGACCAGGCTGGCCTCGAACTCACAAAGATCCGCCTGCCTCTGCCTCCCAAGTGCTGGGATTAAAGGCGTGCGCCACCACCGCCCGGCTGGATTTTTTTATATGATAGAAATTGAAATTCTTTGCAACATACTGTATGATTATTCAACCCTAGTTTATATGTCTAACTAATATCTTTGCTAGTTATTGGATATGATTAAAACACATGACTCAGGGTTATTAATTAAAAGTTTGTGCTTAGTCTTAAGCCAAATGACATAATTCCAAAGATACTTTTTTTTTTTTTTTTGGTTTTTCGAGACAGGGTTTCTCTGTATAACAGCTCTGGCTGTCCTAGACTCACTTTGTAGACCAGGCTGGCCTCGAACTCACAGAGATCCGCCAACCTCTGCCTCTCAAGTGCTGGGATTAAAGGCGTGCGCCACCAACGCCCGGCCCAAAGATACTTTTAAGTTGGGATATTTGGATATATTATTTCTAGAGACATTGAACTGAATTGTTTACACTGCTGATAGAACCTGGTTTTACCTTTTAAAATTATGGCTATGCTCTGTCTTCACACTCAAAAAGGTTAAAAATCACTGCCTTAAAATATGGTTAGTCAGACAGGTGTGGTGGCGCAGACCTTTAATCCCGGCACTCAGGAGGCAGAGACAGGCAGATCTCTTTGAGTTCGGGGCCAGCCTTGTCTACAAAGCAAGTTCCAGGATAGGCAGGGATACACAGAGAAACCCTGTCTCGAAAAACCAAAAAACCCCAAAAAAGGTTAATCTAGTTTTCACTAATGTTTTTAAGATCTAACATAGCTATAGACTTTTATAAAACTAAATCATACAGAAAACTGCTGTGCTGTATAGTGATATGCCATAGAAAGGTCAGAAAGTTCCCAGTTTCTATATGAACTATGTTTATAGATTAGAAAGTTTTATTTTGATTTATTTAGAATTGTGATTTTTAAGACTCTAAACCTAACAGGGATAAAACCTAAAATCCTAGTTGTTAGTGGTAATTAAGAAATGCAAGCCGGGCGTTGGTGACGCACGCCTTTAATCCCAGCACTTGGGAGGCAGAGGTAGGCGGATCTCTGTGAGTTCGAGGCCAGCCTGGTCCACAAAGTGAGTCTAGGACAGCCAGAGCTGTTATACAGAGAAACCCTGTCTCGAAAAACCAAAAAAAAAAAAAAAAAAAGAGAAAGAAATGCAAGCTAGGGGCTGGAGAGATGGCTCAATGGTATTGTTTTGTTTTGTTTGGGGAGGGTTCGAGACAGGGTTTCTCTGTGTAGTCCTGGCTGTCCTGGACTCACTTTGTAGACCAGGCTGGCCTCGAACTCACAGAGATCCACCTGCCTCTGCCTCCCAAGTGTTGGGACTAAAGGCGTGCGCCACCATGCCCGGCTAGCTCAATGGTTAAGAGCACTGGCTAGTGCTCTTCCAAAGGTCCTGAGTTCAATTCCCAGTAACCACATGGTGGCTCAAAACCATCCACAATGTGATCTGATGCCCTCTTCTGGCTGCAGGTGTACATGTAGATAGAGCACTCATGCGTAAAAGAAATAAATCTTAAAAAAAAAAAAAGAAATGCAAGCTAATAGTCACTTTATTTGTAGTTGTGCCAAGAATTAACTTTATCTAGCTTCCTATACAGGTTTTCACAGACAAGCAGAAAGTAACTGACTAGAAATAAGTAAAGTTTGTCTATCCAGATCCACCTTAGAGAGATATGCTGGTCCTCAGACACTTCAGAGATCTGCAGAACATGACATTTAAAACAAAAAGCTTTTTGTGGTAGACATGCCAACTCCTGACAGTATTCCTAGTCTCCTCCAAAGAAGATAATGGGCACAGAAGAATCTCCACCTGAAACTTGCGTTAAGTGTGGCAAAGCTGGCCAGTGGGCTACAGACTGCCCTTTGCCTGGACTTCAGACAGAATGCTCTCCAAGCTAGATGAGGTGGAAACAGAGAAGTCAACTGCACTTCCTGCTTACTCAGGAAACATTTATTGATCTCATATCCCTGATGAATTTGAAGACTAGGCTAGGGAAAGATTTAACAGTTTTACAACAGAAACCAAGACTTCAGATGCCTTCTCAGTCCTCTTCATGTGTAAAAATCAGGCCTCAAGCTTCATTCCCCTATTGCTGCTACTGCTAGGCTCAGACACAGTCCACCTTGTAACCAGACTCAGAAAACAGACAGCTCCTTGCCCCAAGGTAATCCACCACCATGTTAGTTCACTAGTCAATTCATTAGCTAGTTAAAACTACTAGGTACTAGGTCTCTTATTAAAAAGGGCAAACAGGCCAGGCATGGTGGCACTCGCCTTTAATCCCAGCACTTGGAGGGCAGAGGCAGGTAGATCTCTGTGAGTTCAAGGCCAAACTGGTCTATAAAGTGAGTCCAGGACAGCCAGGGCTACACACAGATACCCTATCTCAAAACAACAACAAAAAGCCGGGTGGTGGTGGCGCACGCCTTTAATCCCAGCACTTGGGAGGCAGAGGCAGGCGGATCTTTGTGAGTTCGAGGCCAGCCTGGTCTACAAAGGGAGTCCAGGACAGCCAGAGATATTCAGAGAAACTCTGTCTCGAAAAACCAAAAAAAAAAAAACCAACAACAAAAAAAATCCAAAACAAAACAAAATTTAAAATAAATAAATAAATAATGTAACTTCACTACAAAGACAGATCCCAGCAATCTCATCTGTGTCTCATGGCAAATAATTAGATAAAAGAACATATAAAGTTTTTTTTTTTTTTTTTTAGTTTTTCGAGACAGGGTTTCTCTGTATATCTCTGGTTGTCCTGGACTCGCTTTGTAGGCCAGGCTGGCCTCGAACTCACAGAGATCGGCCTGCCTCTGCCTCCCAAGTGCTGGGATTAAAGGTGTGCGCCACCAACGCCTGGCCCATATAAAGTTTATGTAAGGCCTGAAGATACAAAAGGCTTAAGTTGTGAGGACCAAAAAAGTATTTTAGGGTCTAAAAGTATCTTAATGTTGGTAGATACAAACAAAGATGCTTCAGATTTCTTCTCCTTGCTATGCTACTGTTGAAATTCCAAAGGTCTAACTCTGGTAAAACATTCCACTATACATATAATAATAATCCATCATTAGCCTGGTATAGTGGCGCACACCTTTAATCCCAGCACTCGGGAGGCCGAGGCATGTGGATCTCTGTGAGTTAGAGGCCATCCTGGCCTACAAAGTGAGTCCAGGGCAGCCAGAGATACACAGAGAAACCTTGTCTCAAAAACACAAAAACAACCACTCCCCCCAAAAAAACCCAAACCCCCAATCCATTATTATGTCAAAAGTTCAAGATTTTAATTTTCCTTTGGTTTGTCTTTTAAATATAGACTTCAAAATGTTCCTCGTTAGCCGGGCGGTGGTGGCGCACGCCTTTAATCCCAGCACTTGGGAGGCAGAGGCAGGCGGATCTTTGCGAGATTGAGGCCAGCCTGGTCTACAAAGCGATTCCAGGACAGCCAGAGCTGCTGTTACACAGAGAAACCCTGTCTCGAAAAACCAAAAAAAAAAAAAAAAATGTTCCTCGTTGTTCTAAATTTATATACATCCAGTCTCCTGGATTGAGGAAAAAGCCTCTGTTTCATGATGTGTATGTAGTCATTCTAAAAATCAGGAGTTAATGAGCTTTTGCCACTTCTGTTCCATGAAACGTTCCTGTCTTCTAGGAGTTTGTCTTAAAAGACTGTTCATGCTGGTAACCCAAGATTGTTTTCCAAGCTTCTGCTACGATATGGCACAAAGATGTGTGTCTACTGTCCTTTTCTGCAATGTGGATTTCACTTCAGATGTTACAAACAGTGGTGATGCTAACATGTTTAAAAACTTGTCTCCTGTTGTAAACATAGATTACTTGTAAGCTTCAGGAAATCCACTCAAATCCACCTCAAATGAAGTCCAGAGAAGTACTGCCAACCAACACCCAAAACCCAACAGCCTAAATTTCCTGCCTAATGCTATTTCAGAGAGTGGGATCCCTCCCCGCCCCGTTTCCCCTTACCCCCTCCCCGGTTCTGGGACCCCCCCCCCCCGCAACTACCAAGACCATGAGCTGAAAAAAATATTTTCTTCCTAACCCACTTAACTTTATCTTCTATACCCTAATATATATGTACCTGTTCCAGTATCCTGCTAAGTCCAGGGGTTTCCTGAATCCAGGACACCTCCAAAGCGGTCACCCACAATTCTCCAGCTCAGCCCACAGACTGTTCCAGCAAGGCCTGCGCTTTCCTAGCCGCAGATACTGGACAGCAGTGAAACAGCCAGCTCCCCTAGGACTTCACCAGCACCCATATTTTCCTTTTATCTTTTTGGTTCTTTTTTGAGACAGGGTTTCTCTGTGTATCCTTGGCTGTCCTGGACTCACTTTGTAGACCAGGCTGGCCTTGAACTCACAGAGATCCACCTGCATCTGCCTCCCTAGTGCTGGGATTAAAGGTGTGGGCCACCACAACTGGCCCAAATTTTCTTTTTAGGGCCCCCAGAGATGTCTATGCCCCAAGTCAGCAGGAAGTCTAAAAAGAATGCAATGACCCCACTCATGCCCCACCACCTTCCCTGGTTCCTCATTTTTCTTTTTAATTAAATAACAAGGCAGGAATGGAATCTACAGGTGCTCCTTTTAGCCTGACTTCGAGGGTCCTTCTGGGTCCTAATTGCTTACATCATCACCTGCGGACAGATCCACCACACCTCTTTTTGCTCTCTTTTTTTCAGTTTCTCTTTCCCGGTTTCTCTCTCTGTCCCTCTTTCCCCATGACTCTGCCTCTGTTCCCTGCCCTTCCTCTTCCCTTACCCTAATAAACCTTATACCAGACCTGTTGCGTGACATGGCGTGATTTGCCCGCCGCAATATTGTAACATTTGGTGGCGTGACCTGAAGCAATACCACAACAGCACCCATGCGTAGAGACCAGAGGTCAGCCTCAGACCTCGGTCTTTGGGTGCGGTCCACCTTGCTTGTTTGAGACACGGTCTCTCATGGACCTGCAACCTGCCAACTTGGCTATACTGGCTGGCCTGCAAGCCTCAGGGAACCGCCTGCCTCCACTTCTTCAGCACTGGGTTACAGATGTGCCGCCACACCCAGAGGCTCTGGAGATGTAACTTGGCTTCTCATGATTGCCTTGGCAAGCAATATACCAACTGAGCCCTCTCTCCCCAGTCAAATTTAGCAAGAAGCCAAGCATGACCTTGAACTTTGCCTCTTCTGAGTGATCAGACCTTGGTTCCCAAATACAATCTTTGTCTGTGTCACAGTGCCCTATTCTGGAGCTGTCCCTCCAATTGTTTTCCTCTAAAGTACGTTTTGGGTGGGAGTGGATAGGTTTGAGACAGGGTATCTCTCACAACCCAGGCTGGCTTCCAACCGGTTGCATAGCTAAGAGTTACTTTGAACTCCTGGTCTTGCTGCCTCCACACCTGCCTCTCAATAATACAACTTTTTTTCCCCCTTTTTTGTTTATATTCAGAGGCCAATTCTGTTTTCTCTAGAAGCTCCTCTGCTGACTGACTGGCTCGTTTGTTTATTAGGTGTGTATTTATTTACATTTAGTACTGGGGATCTAACCCCCCCGGCTTTCCTGCATGCTACGCAATCCCTTTATTTTTAAGCTATATTCCTCAGTCCCAGAAGGCCTTTTTTTTTTTTTTTTTGGTTTTTCGAGACAGGGTTTCTCTGTATAACAGCTCTGGCTGTCCTAGACTCACTTTGTAGACCAGGCTGGCCTCGAACTCACAGAGATCCGCTTACCTCTGTCTCCCAAGTGCTGGGATTAAAGGCGTGCGCCACCAACGCCCCGCCCCAGAAGGCCTTTTAAAGATTGGTTAATTTGAGGTGAGAGAAGGGACCTGCTTTCTCTGCCACCCCTTGGCCGAGGACGGGCGCGGTGGAGCCTAGGGACGCATGCAGGCACAAAGCATGCAGGCACGAAGCATGTGAGGCCCTAACCCTGAGAAGCACTGGGGACCCTGTGCTGTGGTGAAGTGATGGCAGTGATGAAGACAACCACCTCCCTCCCCAGGCCAAAAGGAGCAGTAGGAACCCCATCTTCCAGGACTCCTGGGACACAGTGGTGGGAACAGCAGCAACTGTAACAGCTCAGAGAGGGCCAGTGGGCCAGAGAACAGCGTGAGCCAGATCATCCCAGGATCCTGCCCCAGTACCCCACAGCCTGTACCTGAGCCGGTACTGTGCCAAGGCCCTTACTTCCACAACAATCAGACGCTGAAGGAGGCCCACTGTCACAGCCTGTAGCACTGAGTCCCGCCTCCCACACGATGCCCAGGCATTTTCTTGCCTTCTGTGAAGGGACAGCACTGTGCTTAAATCTATTGGGCCTTACTTTGCCAGTTCGCAAGGCTGGTTTATTTAAACCGCCAAATTGTGGCCCGTTCATAAAGTTGGTCTATTCCAACAGCTAAACTAAGGCCGGCTTGTTTCCATAGATTTCGTGGCCTAAAGCTTGTCCCAGTAGCTTCTGAACTCTGCCTGCCTTGCTGCCAGCCTTAACAGGCTGAATTATGGCAGAGGGTCTTTTCTGGGCTAACTTGCAGTGAAAAGTCTTTCTGTCTTAGACTCCGCCTTTCAGTTTATGACCATTGCGGCCTAATGGCTTGAGGATGCCATACCTTGCTGTGCACTTCTCCAGCATTACTTCTCAGTTGGAGAGGGTAGGAGGAAGAGAGCTCTGTGTGGAGCTCTCTGGTCTATATATTGCATCATCTCGCAATCCTTGGCTGTCTTGAGGGTCCACAATATTTTTTTTTTTTTCGAGACAGGGTTTCTCTGTGTAACAGCTCTGGCTGTCCTGGACTCACTTTGTAGACCAGGCTGGCCTCGAACTCACAAAGATCCGCCTGCCTCTGCCTCCCAAGTGCTGGGATTAAAGGCGTGCGCCACCACCACCCGGCCACAATATTTCTTGTGACATCCAGGAGTCCCGTTGCTTCTCTCGGCAACCAACGTCATCTGCATGGCTCGCATGGTTTCTTCAACAGGGCAGTTCATGTTTCCATCTTGGCAACCTCAAAGGACATCAGGCCAATCCCCTATGTGCTACCAGATGCTAAGCTGAATTGCATACTAATTTCACTAAGGAGGCCTAACTTCCACCACACCTGGGCTTTCGGGCAATGCCAGACTTAGACCTTAGCAGCAGGATTTCCTGACAACACAACCTCTCAAATAACTCATTGTTAGCTATCCCTCCCCATATTCCCCCCCTTACCAGCCTCTTCTCTCTCCCTCTCCTGTTAACTCTCCCATTGAGGGACATCTAGGCTGTTTCCAATTTCTGGTTATTGTGAATAGAGCAGCAATGAACATGTATGAACAAGTGTCTGTGTAGTAGGATGTAGAGTCATTTGGGAATATGCTCAAGGGTGGTATAGCTGGATCTTGAGGTAGATCTATTGCCAGCTTCCTAAGGAACAGCCACACTGATTTCCATAATGGCTGTTCAAGTTTGCACTCCAACCAGCAATGGATGGGTGTTCACATCCCCACGCCCCATTCTAACCAACATGAGCTGTTATTTTATTTTATTTATTTTTTGTTTTTGTTTTTGTTTTTTTTTAAGAGACAAGGTTTCTCTGTGTACCAAGCCCTGACTGTCCTGGACTCACTCTGTAGACCACGTTGGGCTCAAACTCACAGAGATCTGCCTGCTTCTGCTTCCCAAGTACTGGGATTAAAGGCGTGTGCTACCACTCCCGGCGAGATGTTATTTTGTTTTATTGATCTTGACCACTCTGTTATAAAGGTGAGATCTCAAATTAATTGTGATTTGCATTTCTCTGATGGCTAAGGATGTTGAACATTCTTTGTTGCTCAGATATTTGTGTTCCATATTTTGAGAACTCTCTGTTTAGTTTTGTGCCATATTTTTAATTGTTCTATGTATTTTCTTGTTTTCCAGTTTGTGTAGTTCTATATATATTTTAGATATATAAAGCATTCTATTAGATGTATAATTAGTAAGTATCTTTTCCCATGTTGTAGGCTGCTGCTTTGTCCACATTATGCTTGCCATACAGAAGATTTTCCAATTCATGCGGTTACATTTATTAATAGTTTGCCTTAGTGCCTTGCTATCATCAATGTCCTGTTTAAAAAGTTTTTGCCTGTGCTAATGAGTTCAAGGCTATTCCTCCCTTTCTCCTCTATCAGATTCAGAGTATCTGATCTCGGGTTGAGGTCCTTGATCAGTTGGTGTTGATATTTGTGCAGGGTGATAAATATGAACCTATTTTCATTCTTCAACATTTAGATATTCAGTTTGACCGGCACCATTTGTTGAAGATGTTGCCTTTTCTCCAGTGTGTGTTTTTTGGCTTCATGGTCAAAAGTCAGATGTGTAAGGTGTGTGGATTTATGTCTGGGTCTTCAATTCAATTCCACTGATCAATATATCTCTTCTCATGCCATGCCATGCTCTTTTTATTACTATAGCTCTAATAGCTCTTGTACAATTCTTTGAGATTGGGGACGGTGATACTTCCCGAAGTTCTTCTATTACTCCAGATTGTTTTAGCTATCCTAGTTTTTTGTTTTGTTTTCTTTTTACATATGAAACTGACAATTTAAAAAAAATTTTCTGTGAAGAATTGTGTTGGAATCTTGATGGGGATTGCATTGAATCTATAGATTGCTTTTGGTAGGATAGCTATTTTTACTATATTAATCCTAGTGATCTATGAGCAAACTGGGGCTGGCTTTTTCCATCACCTGAGACTCCCCTCTACAGTGTCCTTGGCTTGGGAAAAACTCATGGCCGAAAGCCGCTCCAAGCGGTTTCTGAACTCTGCTTACCTCACTCACTTTTCCAGCGCTCTGGGGCCCCAAGACAGACGCCTTCAAGGAACTCTCTCTCAACAGGTTTCGTGCCATGCCTTTGCCTTGGGCTATCTAAGCCTAAATTCCGTATATGGCATACCTTGCTGTGCACTTCTCCAGCGTGACTTCTCAGTAGGTGAGGGTAGGAGGAAGAGGGAGACCGAGTGGAGTTCTCTGGAATATATATCGCCTGATCTCCAGATCCGTAGTGGTCTAGAGGGTCTACGAGATTTCTCACGATGTCCAGCAGTCCTGTTGCTTCTCACAGCATCTGACATCATCTGCGTGGCTTTCATGGTTTCTTAGCCACGCCCCTTCAACAGGGCACATCACCCTGCCACAACTTGGCTTTGACCAAGTCAGCAGGTTAAAGGGACGTCAAGCTCCTCCTTATGTGCACCAGATGCTAATCTGAACTGCGTACTAATTTCACTGAAGAAACCTAACTTCTACCACAGGTAAATCCTTTGTATCTGTAGTCTTTCCAGGACTTTTATCATGAAGGGATATTGGATTTTGTGAAAGACCTTTTCTACATTTAGTGAGATGACTACATGGCTTTTGTTTTTTCAGTCTATTTATGTGATGGATTACACTTATTGATTTATGTATTTGAACCATCCCTGTATCTCTGGGATGAAGCCTACTTGATAATGGTGGATGATCTTTTTGATGTGTTCTTGGATTTGGTTTGCAAGTATTTTATTGAGAATTTTTGCATCTATGTCCATAAGGAAATTGGTATGTAATTCTCTTCTTTCTTGGGTATTTATGTGGTTTAGGTTTCAGAGTATTTATGGCCTTGTAAAAAGAATTATACTATGTTGCTTCTTTTTCTATTTTGCACAATAAGTTGAGGAATATTGATGCTAAAATTCTTTGAAGGTCTGATAGAATTCTGCACTGAATCTATCTGACTTTGGGCTTTTTTGGCTGGGAGACATTTTTTTTTCTTCTTCAAAATGGTCTCTCTATGTAGAGTAGGCTAACCTCACAGAGATCCATTTGCTTCTGCTTTCCAAGTGCTGGGATTAAAAGAATGCAGCACTACACCTGGTGTTTGGAAGACTCTTTATTACTGCTTTTATTTCACTAGGGGTTATGACTGTTTGAATTGCTTATCTGATCTTGATTTGATATGATCAGATCAAGATAGGTCATATATATCAAGAAATTCATCTTTTGGGGGGAGGGTTCAGTTTGATGTCCTTCAGATTTTTTTGTTTTGTTTTGTTTTTTTGAGACAGGTTTCTCTGTGTAACCCTGGCTGACCTGGAACTCCCTCTTTTTTTTTTTTAGATTTATTTTATTTATTTTATGCATATGAGTGCTCTATCTGCATGTACACCTGCATTCCAGAAGAGGGCACCAGATCACATTGTGGATGGTTGTGAGCCACCATGTGGTTGCTGGGAATTGAACTCAGGACCTTTGGAAGAGCACTAGGCAGTGCTCTTAACCACTGAGCCATCTCTCCAGCCCTGGAACTCCCTCTTTAGACTGACTTCGAACTCAGAGACCTGACTACCTCTGTCTCCCAAGTGCATAGATTAAAGGGGTGCCTCACAGAACTGCCTTCATTTTGTCTTGTAAGTTTGTTATGCTGTGTTCTCATTTTCATTCAATTATATAAACTTTTTAATTTCCTTCTTAATTCCTGACCCATTTTCCATTCAGTAGTAAATCATTCAGTTTCCACCAGTTTGCATAGTCCCTATGAATCCAACAGTTCAAGAACAGCCAGAGCTATGTAGTGATACTCTGTCTCAAATAGAGAAAGAAAAAAAGAAGAAGAGTAAAGCCAGGTGTGGGTGGCAGTGGTGCACACCTTTAATCCCAGGACTTGGGATGCAGAGATAGCTCTGAGGCCAGCCTGTTCTACAGAGTGAGTTCTAGGACAGCCAGGGTTTAAAAGGAAAGAAAGAGAAGCCATACATCTATATATTGTATTCTTCCATATACAAAGATAGTGGCCCACTCAAATCACTTAAATTCTGAGAATGCAATAGGATCTTTGTGTAAACAAACATTTTATAGAAGAGGGGAGAATAAAGCATTTGCATAAACCGGGTGTGGTAGTGGTGCATGCTTTTAATCCCAGCACTAGGGAGTCAGAGGTGAGCAGATCTTTGTGAGATCAAGGCCAGCCTGATCTAAAAAAAAAAAAAAAAAAAAAAAAAAGCTTCTTACATAACTGACTTGACCTTGTGCAGGTCTTCTGCAGGCACCTACAGCTGCTGTGAGCTCCTGAGTACAGTGGGCCTTGTGTGTGTGTGCTTTGTGTGTCTCTGTGTGTGTTCTCCTGTGAGTTTGTGTTTACATACATGTCTGTGTATGTGAAGCTTATAAAGTTTCTATGTTTTTCCTCAAATGTCCATGGTGTTACCTGAAAGACCCCTGAAACGGGGACACCGCCCCTGGGGCCCAGCGTCC